>CM046036.1:29388164-29423271 GCA_025215565.1 Flaveria ramosissima
AAAGTCCCCACTGATCACTCCTGAAGACTTTGATACTTGGTGTCAAAGAATGGAAGGCTTTATCAAGTCTCAAGACTCCAGGATGTGGGAATCTGTTGTCTCAGGACCTCACATACGAAGCACCCCTTTAGCTACTGCTGGGGGTGGTATGATATCAAAGGTGCCAGTTGACTTTTCTGAAGAAGATAGGAAGAAGATTGACATAGATCAGAAAGCCATGACTGCACTCCAAAATGCTCTTCCAAACTCCATATACAGGGGCTTCAAGAAGTGCAAAACTGCCAAGCAACTATGGGAGGCACTGAAGCTCATGTATGAGGGGTCCACTGAAGCCAAGGAGAACAAGAAGAACCTCTTGAAGCTGTAGTTTGAGAACTTCACCTTCAAGACAGGTGAAACCATGACTCAACAATACTTCAAGTATGTTGAGATTGTGGACACTTTAATGGATGTTGGTGTAACTTTTGAAAACAGGGACATTGTAAGGAAGTTTATGTCCGCTCTTTTTAGATAATGGACATATTACTGTGTTGTTATCAAGAGAACTGAGAACCTTAAGACTCTCACTTTGATAGAGTTGTATGGTATTCTTAGTGGATACCAGATGGAGATGAACATGCAAAGTTCATCTGGTAACTCCAGCAATCAGTAGAGTTCAGCCCTCCATATGGTTGAAAGGGATGGTAGAGAACCATAACATCATCTTATCTGCTACCCTGACAACTCACAAAAGGGTCCTTTCATCACCTTCCCGGAGACACCAAGAGAAAGCTACACTCAAGGAAGCCCATTCCAAGAGACAAGCTCTTCACATGCCTTTGTGTCTGCTGATGAAAGCTCAGGCAACTCTCTCTTCACCCTTGAAGATCTGGACTGTATCCATCTAGATGACCTGGAATACATGGAGATAGTTCAACAAATGGCTCTTCTCACTCATAGAGCCAAGAAATTCTACAAGAGGACAGGGAGGAAGTTTCCAAGCAATGCAGCAAGTGGAAAGTTTGGGCTGGATAAAAGCAAAGTAAAGTGTTACAACTATAACTAGATGGGCCACTTTGCAAAGGAGTGTAAGGCCAAACTACACTGGAAGAGCCCCCCAAAATGAGAAGCCAAAGCAGCAAGCTGCAGTTGTTGTTGAAGAAGGAGGCTTTGACTGGAGCTTTCAGGTGGAAGATGCATATCCGAACTAAGCACTTATGGCAGACCGTGATGAAGCTAAGGTATTGGAACATCTTTGTACACCTGAATGTATTGCTAAATTTAACAGATACAGGTCCTACAACCTAGAGATGAGATCTGATCTTGAGTCTATAAATATCCTAAAATTTGATTTCAAAAGAGCTGAAAATGATTATAAACTAAAGATAGAGGACTTAGAGAAAACCATTTCAACTCTTAAACATGAACACACAAACTACAGGACTCAGATCAAAGATCTCATAACTAAGTTGACTGAATGCCAAGCTGAGCTTATGATCAGCAAAGCAAGGGTAGAAAATTATGTTCTTGAAGAAGAGACCTTCAAGAACATTATATCCTCATCCTTGCATGCAAAAGTTTGTTATCAAAATAAGCAGGGGTTGGGATCTAGTGAGATAGCTCATCCACACACAATCTCGTCTGTAAGATCTCCTAGGTGTGGAACTTGTGAAGATGAGCTTTCTCTCATAGACCCCATGTGTGAAGAGGATGAATAGGAAATAGTGAAGGATGCCTCTAAGAAAAGTGAAGAAGAGCATTTTAAGAAGGGTCACTATTCCTATGAGGAGAGTAAAAGAGTTGGGATGACCAAGTCAAGAAGGAAGAACTTGATTAGGAAGGCAAAAAGGAAGTCAAAGAAGGCTCAAGAGATCAAGACCACCTTTAACTCTGTGCAGAAACAAGTCTTTATCTCTGCAAATTTTGAGGTGGTTAAGGCTGAAGACACAAAGTTGAACTCTAGTAACAGGAGTTCTAGTTCATGTCCAAATCATCCCAACATCAAGAAGAAGGCTGATCTGTTATGCACCACTGCTGCACAACCTGAACCACCCAGCTCCAAAGGTAGTTCTCACCCTAAAAGAATTGCCACATCATCTGCAAAGATAAAGATGGAGAAGGAAAGTGCTCAAGTTTAGCCTTGTTCATAAATGAAGACTTTTAGGAAGAAGAAAATGAAATGTGTCATGGGTGGAAGTACTTCTCATCTTGCTAAGGATTGCCTATACAATCCAAAAAGTACTGTCCACATGACCAAGAAAAAAACTTTTGAGAGTTTGAAGAAGAAGCAAGCTTTGGAAGGAAAATCTTTTCCTTTTGAAAGCTCCAAAATGAAGAAGAAGATAAGGGAATAATTGCCTTCGGAAGAAAATTTGGTCTCGGAAGAAAGGAATACTTCCAAAGTACTAAAGCCTGCTGTAGTGTTAGCAAGATCTTCCGAAGGTCCAGTTATCAAAATTTCCGAATTCATCAAAACTTCAGAAGTGTTGAAGGTCAAGTCTAAGTTTCCAAATGTGGTGTGGAAGACAAATAAATACCAAGTGGCTGAAAGTTCTTCATCAACATCAGCAAATGATTCTCAAACATGATAATAGGATCAATAATTGTTGCATTGTCTTCAACTTCTTTTGATAAGCCCAAGACCAATAAGGCTTGGGTTTCCAAATGTAACTAACCATTTCTTTTGTGCAGGAACAACTCAAGACAAACATAAATGTATGGAACATTGATAGTGGTTGTTCCAGGCACATGACAGGCAATGGGTCACTACTCCAAAATTTTGAAAAAATTGATGGAGGACCAGTTGCTTTTGGAGGAGATGCTGGAGGTTATATAACTAGAAGGGGCAGGGTCACAAACTGTAAGCTCAACATTGAAAAGGTAGACTTTGTTAAGGAGCTTGGATACAATCTTTTTAGTGAATCTCAATTTTGTGAACAAAGTCATAACATGCTCTTTACTGAGCATGAGTGCATTGTTCTCTGGCCCCGGGTGATCATTCCTCATGAGCATATCCTGCTCAGAGCCCCCAAGAAAGGGAACATGTACAAGACGGATTTGCAAGAAACATCTCCCTTAAGAGAAGTTTCATGCTTTCTATCTAAACCCAATAGTGATGAGTCTTTCCTCTAGCATAAAAGAATGTGCCATGTAAACTTAAAAAACATGAATAAATTAATTAAGAATGATTTGATAACTGGAATGCCAAAGAAAGAGTTTATAAGTGATGACCACTATGTTGCATGCCTCAAAGGAAAGCAACACAAGGTATCCCACAATTCAAAAGAAAGAAAATCCATCACTACTCCCCTACACTTGTTACATATGATCTCTTTGGTCCCACCAGTGTAATGAGTCTAGGAAGGACCTCTTACTGCTTAGTGATCACAGATGACTTTACAAGATTCACTTGAGTCTTCTTTTTTAGAACTAAGGATGAGACCCCTGAGATTCTGAAGAATTTCATCTTAAATATTGAGAATCAATGTGATCACAAAGTCAAAACCATAAGATGTGATCAGGGAACTGAATTTAAGAACCAAATCCTTGATACATTTTGTGATGAAAAGGGTATTACAAGACACTATAGTGCTCCCAGGACTCCTCAACAAAATGGTGTTGCTGAGAGGAGAAACAGGACACTAATTTGAAGCTACAAGAACTATGTTGTCTGACTTTCAACTGCCCATTACCTTCTGGGTAGAGGTAGTGAACACTGCTTTCAATGTGCAAAACAGTGTTTTAGTAGTTAAGACACATGGTAAGACTCCTTATGAACTTTGGAACAAGAGAAAACCTTTCAATGGCTTTCTCAGGTCATTTGGATGTCCTTGCACCATCTTGAATACCAAAGATCAAATTGCCAAGTCTGATGAGAAATCAGATGATGGACATTGTATTGGATACTCTTCCCAAGCTAAGGCTTATAGAGTATACAATTTCAGAACTAGAGTAGTTGAGCAGTCAGCCAATATGACTTTCAATGGGCACACTCCCAGTGTTAAAGGTTCTGGTCCTGATTGACTATTTGATCTAGATTTAGTTACCAACTGTTTTAACAAATCTTGTGAGCATGTTTCAGGGTCTATAGATATATTATCAACAGGTGCTCTTTATCCAAGATTTGAGCTAAAAAGACCATCAAGTTGCACTACTTCAGCTCCAGTTATAACTAACCCTACAAATGGAGTTTCTATCAGCACAACAATGAAAAATCTAGCTGATACTTCTGGGGTGCCTTTAAATTCCAGCTTAGAGGCACAAAACTCAGATGAAGGAGCTTCAAATGTAGGAGAAAATGGTGGTGATGAAAGTGATCAAGAATTTCTTGATGTGATAACCACTCCATTGAAGACAACATTAATGATGTCACACACTCATTGGATCAAGTCTCTCTTGATAAGTGTGCTGATGTGGTGGGTGAATCATCAATGCTAGATCTAAACTTCTCTAATTTAGATCTCTCCAAGCAACTTGCTGTGATCCCTCAACTAAGGATCCACAAGTCTCACCCCACCATAAACATCATTGGAAATGTTGAAACAACGGTAGAAACAAGAGGACAAACCCATGATGCAAATGTTTGTCTTCACTCTTGTTTTCTATCCTAGATAGAGCCTAAGAAAATCAATGAGGCTTTAAAGGATGAAAGTTGGTTTGAAGCTATGCAAGAGGAGCTACTTCAATTCAAAAGCAAAAGGTTTGGAAGTTATGTCCTCTTCCTCAAGGGAAGACTACCATAGGAACCAAATGGGTGTTTAGGAACAAGAAAGGGTGATAGAGGACTTGTCATCAAGAACTATTGCTAGACTAGTTGTCCAAGAATACACAGAAGAAGAAGGAATTGACTACACAGATGTCTTTGCTCTTATGGCAAGACTTGAAGCTTTCAGGATATTCTTAGCTTTTGCTACATCCAAGGACTACAAGGTCTACCTACTTGATGTCAAGTGTGCTTTTCTTTACGGGGTGATTGATAAAGAGGTGTATGTCAAACAACCACCTGGGTTTGTAGATCCAGATCATCCTGATTATGTCTGCAGGCTTGATAAAGCTCTTTATGGGCTGCACCAAGCACCAAGGAAGTGGTATGAGACTCTATCTCAGTATCTCTGGCAGCATGGCTACAAAAGGGGTACTATAGATGGAACTCTCTTCATCAAATGAACAGGGAATGACTTAATGCTAGTTCAATCATATGTAGATGACATTATCTTCGGGTCAACTAATCCAAAGCTCTACAAACACTAAGTTGATGAAGGATAGTTTTGAAATGAGTGCCATGGGGGAACTCTATTTCTTTCTAGGAATTCAAGTGAAGCAAGTTGAAAACGACATCTTCATAAGTCAATCAAAGTATGTACAAGACATACTTAAAAGATTCAACATGAGTGATTGCAAGGTTGCTAAGACACCCATAACCACTCCTTTGAACCTGATCTTGAGGGGGAGTGTGTGGATGAACATCTTTACTAGGCTATAAACCCTAAATCCTAAACCCTAAACTACTCCCCTACACTTGTTACATATGGATATCTTTGGCCCCACCAGTGTAATGAGTCTAGGAAGGACCTCTTACTGCTTGGTGATCACAGATGACTTTACAATATTCACTTGGGTCTTCTTTCTTAGAACTAAGGATGAGACCCCTGAGATTCTGAAGAATTTCATCTTAAAGATTGAGAATTAATGTGATCACAAGGTCAAAACCATAAGATGTGATCAGGGAACTGAATTTAAGAACTAAATCCTTGATACGTTTTGTGATGAAATGGGTATTACAAGACAATATAGTGCTCCCAGGACTCCTCAGCAAAATGGTGTTGCTGAGAGGAGAAACAGGACACTAATTGAAGCTGTAAGAACTATGTCCTCTAACTATAAACTACCCATCACCTTCTGGGCAGCGGTAGTGAACACTGCTTGCTATATGCAAAACAAAGTTTTAGTAGTTAAGACACATGGTCAGACTCCTTATGAACTTTGGCACAAGAGATAACCTTTGATTAACTCTCTTAGGTCATTTGGATGTCCTTGCACCATCTTGAATACCAAAGATGAAATTGCCAAGTTTGATGAAAAATCAGATGATGGACATTTTATTGGATACTCTTCCCAAGCTAAGGCTTATAGAGTATACAATCTTAGAATTAGAGTAGTTGAGCAGTCAGCCAATGTGACTTTCAATGAGCACACTCACAGTGAAAGGTTCTGGTCCTGATTGACTATTTGATCTAGATTTAGTTACCAACTGTTTTAACGAATCTTGTGAGCATGTTTCAAGGTCTATAGATATATTATCAACAGGTGATCCTGATCCAAGATTTGAGCTAAGAAGACCAACAAGTTGCACTACTTTAGCTCCAGTTGTAACTAACCCTGTAAATGGAGTTTCTATCAGCACAACAATGACAAATCCAGCTGATACTTCTGGAGTGCTTTCAAATTTCAGCTTAGTGGCACAAAACTCGGATGAAGAAGCTTCAAATATAGGATAAAATGGTGGTGGTGAAAGTGATCAAGAATTTCTTGATGCTCACAACCACTCCATTGAAGACAACATTAATGATATCACATACTCATTGGATCAAGTCTCTCTTGATAAGTGTGCTGATGTGGTGGGTGAATCATTAATGCCAGATCTAAACTTCTCTAATTTAGATCTCTCCAAGCAACTTGCTGTGATCCTTAAACAAAGGATCCCTAAGTCTCAGACCACCACAAACATCATTGGAAATGTTGAAACAGGGGTAAGAACAAGAGGACAAACCCATGATGCAAATGTTTGTCTTCACTCTTGTTTTCTATCCCAGATAGAGCCTAAGAAAATTGATGAGGCTTTATAGGAAGGAAGTTTGGTTGAAGCTATGAAAGAGGAGCTGCTTCAATTCAAAAGGCAAAAGGTTTGGAACTTATGTCCTCTTCCAAAAGAGAAGACTACCATAGGAACCAAATGGGAGTTTAGGAACAAGAAGGATGATAGATGACTTGTCATCAAGAACAAGGCTAGACTAGTTGTCCAAGGATACACACAAGAAAAAGGAATTGAATACACAGATGTTTTTCCTCTTGCGGCAAGACTAGAAGCTGTCAGGATATTCTTAGCTTTTGTTGCATCCAACGATTTCAAGGTCTACCAACTTGATGTCAAGTGTTTTTTTCTTTACAGGGTGATTGATGAAGAGGCGTATGTCAGACAACCATCTGGGTTTGTAGATCCTGATCATCCTGACTATGTCTACAGGCTTGATAAAGCTCTTTATGGGTTGCACCAAGCACCAAGGAAGTGGTATGAGACTCTATCTCAGTATCTTTTTCAGCATGGCTACGAAAAGGGTACTATAGATGGAACTCTCTTCATCAAAGGAACAGGGAATGACTTAATGCTAGTTCAAGTATATGTAGATAACATTATCTTCGAGTCAACTAATCCAAAGCTCTGCAAAGACTTTGAGAAGCTGATGAAGGATAGATTTGAAATGAGTGCCATGGGGGAACTCAATTTCTTTTCGGGAATTCAAGTGAAGCAAGTTGAAAACGGCATTTTCATAAGTCAGTCAAAGTATGTACAAGACATGTTTAAAAGATTCAACATGACTGATTGCAAGGTTGCTAAGACACCCATAGCCAGAAACCACTCCCTTGAACCTGATCTTTTGGGGGAGTGTGCGGATGAACATCTTTACAGGGCTATGATTGGGTATCTTATGTACCTCACAGCTAGCAGGCCTGATATCATGTTTGCCACATGTATTGGTACAAGATATCAAACCAACCTCAAGATGTCACACCTAGTCACTGTCAAGAGGATTTTAAGATATCTCAAAGGTGTCTCAACACTTGGCCTTTGGTATCCAAAGAATTCTGACTTCAATCTGTATGCCTATATAGATAGTGACTATGATGGCTGGAACATGACTGCAAAGTCTACATCAAGGGGATGTCAGTTCCTTGGTGGAAGGATAGTCTCTTGGCAATGCAAGAAACAATCCTGCGTGTCTGCATCAACTTCTGAAGCTAAATACATTGATGTTTCAAGCTGCTGTGCTTAAGTGCTTTGGATTCAGAATTAGATGCTAGATTATGGATTCAACTTCACGAAGACTCCCATCCACATAGACAACAACAGTGCTATCTCTATCATAGAGTATCCTGTGCAGCACTCAAGGAAAAAACAAATCAATATCAGGTATCATTTGATTAGAAAAAACTTTGGAAAGGATTAATCAAACTAGTCAAAGTTAACACAAATAAACAATATGCTGATCTATTCACCAAAGCTTTTGATGAGCAGAGATTTTAATATCCTGTATCAGCTATAGGGATGATTAACTTTGAGTAGCTTTTCTTGAAACTTAATCACATTATTTCTAAAATCTGTGTGTCCTAAGTTGTCTATTTTATCACCTACATAAGCCCTTGTTTACTATGGAAGAAAAATCTTTTTAAAAGACATTCCTTAGATTTTTGAAAATTTTGATCATTCTATTCTTCGGAAGATATAAATTACATTCGGAAGAAACTTATGTCTTCAAAACAAATAACTACTTAGGTAAGTTTACCTTCGGAAAAAATCTCAAAAATATCTTCCGAAGCTTAAAATCCTCCTGAGTACTTATACGTTTTTGAAGAACAATTTTCTTTCGCAAGCAATTTACTCTCGGAAGTTTTATTCTCCTTAGAATAAAATCTCTGAGTATTAATCTCTTCCGAAGCTAAATTTTCTAAACTCTTTGGAATATCTTCCGAAGTTATTTTGGCTTCAGAAGCTTTTTCATCAAAACTTCCGAAGCAAAATTACCTTCGTAAGATTTTTAGACTTCCAAGAAACATACTTTTTGGGCACTTTTTCAGAGGTGGGACCGACATTCGGATTTCAAAGTGTATCCTCTTTCATTAACTTTGTCTTACGGTTACCCACTCTTTCACTATCTTCTTCATCTGAACTATTCCCAAAACCTAAATTCACCCACAAACCGCCTTTGTTCTTCACTTTCTTCGCCTTTAAGCTTTCTAAATGGTCAACCTTAACCGCAGAAACAACCCTGATTTCTCCATGCAACTTCACAGGCAGCATAATCAGGTTGCTCTGTTGAACTTTGAGAAAGATGCTAGTTTCTCAAAGGTTTGTTAATTCTTGACTCTATCCAACTACTTCACCTCCCTTACCATTGATCCTCCTCTCTATGAGGATCAGTTGTTAGAATTCTAAAAGACCTGCCAAGGGGTCATTATGGATGGGGAGAAGGCACTGTCTGCCACAGTTCAGGGGAGGACAATCTTCATCACTCCAGCCATCATCAACACTCATCTTCAGCTGGATGTTGAAAAAGGTGAGTTGTCCTTTTCAAAGGAAGCTACAAATCATTCCTTCGAGCAGACGGGGTATGAGGGGGATTTCTCTGTAAAGACCTTTAGGAAAGGGAAGGTTTCATCCAAGTAGAAGTACCTACTTCATATGGTCATCCATAACTTATCCAACAAGCATGGGAGTTGGGACCAGATTCCTGAAGATCTCTCCTTCATAGTCCATGGAATGGTCCAGAGGGTCAAATTCAGGCATTCTCAATTTGTATATACAAATTTACTTGCAAATTTGGACTCCTTAGAATATTATATGTTCCCTAGATATGTTCAACACATTCTTAACTGTGAACTGGGCTCACGGTTGAGGGGAACAATTAATATTCTTAAATTGGGAATAATGAAGCCTGACATCTTTAAAATAATGAAGAAACCAACTATTGGCTTCCTAGGGTAGAAACAGCCCTTGTCCCAAAAATGTTAGAGCTCATTGCTCAAGGTGACAACCTAGCAACACAAGCTAGTGTTGAACCCACATCTTTTACTTCTCAACCTCCTAAACAGCCACAAATCATCCTCACCTACCAAAGAAAATCAAACAAACCTCATACTCAAGCTATTGAGCTTGTGTAGGCCCCCATATCATTACCCATACAGGAAGAAATGGAAACTGGAGCTCCCACTTCTCTTGAGAAGCAAACCACTCCCATCTCATCAAGAATCAGTGCTGAGGTTCCTCATGCTCAACCAGATGAGCTCATTAGCCCATCAGCCTTAAGCCTTCACTCTGAGTCTCAACACTCAAGTGAACAACCTTCAGGGGAAAGTTACCATCCCAGCATCTAGATCTAAACCAACCCATTCCCAACCTATAATTCTATGATGATGAAGACATAGGATTCAGTGAGTACCATGAGTCTCTCTACTCCTCCCCTACTCAAAGAGAGATGAGTGCTCCTGACTCTCCTATGTCTAGCTCACATCATTCACCCATCACTGAGGTGGATTTCCCTGAACCTGTTTAGGAGGTCCATATGGAAGAGGCTCTCACTTTTGAAAGTGATTACATCATTAAAACCTCAACCATGGCAACTCAGCCTATAGACACTTCAATTGAAGTTGTCAGTGAGTAGGGGAAATCCAGTAGCCAAGAACATCATGCTGGTGGTGAGAGAGAAGACCTTGGTCCAATTCTCTCATCCCCCAATGATTCTTCTGATGAAGATGAGGGGAACATGAGACTAAAGGTGCAATGATTGTCACAAACATGCTCCTATTTAGTCTCTAAGGTTAGTCACCTTGAATCTCAGGTGACAACCTTACAAAGAAGGGTCAATGATCAGCAACTTGAGATATCTTATCTTAAGAAAAAACTAGCTGGGAGACCTTTAAGAGGAGCTCATCCAGAAACACAAGAACCTGTGGATGTGATTGACCTAACTCCAAGCTCACCTATGCAAGAGGGTGATGCTACCAAAAAGGGGAGAAAGTCATAGCAATCACAGAACCTCGGAGTTTTTCATAGAGTATGTATATTGAGGACTCACCATCCTCACTTGCAGTTGTCCATGCTCAGCAACCTCTCAAGTTCACATTGATGTGGACTCACTCATTCAGAGTCTCTTTGAGGAGGGAATTCCAAGGGCTATATCAACTCCACCCCACAAGCTTCTAATTACATGATTGGGTGGAGGTATGATGCTGAAAGAAGAGACCTCATACTTCAAAGAGTTCAAGGACAACAAGAAGTCTTCAATTTTCAGACCTTGAACTACTATGAAGGTCTTGACCTGGTCAACATGCCACTTGCCAATCCAAGCCAATCTAGGCAAGCTGACAGGATGGCTCAAAGGATTCAAGACATGAATATTAAAGAGTTTAGCAAAAGAAGAAGACAAAGGCAATCAGGTAATGTCATTGGTCAACTGGATGTTGAGGCAGACCCTGAGATTAGCTTCAAAGGAAAAACCTTGACTAAAGGCCAAGTGCTAGAGCCTGAGAGCATTGTCACACCAATAACTACTTTAACAATCCAATCCTCAGTGAAACACCTACTAGTGAAGGTGTCTCACAGCCTCTCTCTAGCCAGAGCTTGGATGCTATACCAGGCAATGAAGGCCAAAGCTCTCTCCACCCTGTGTCACAAAAGTCTGTGGGTGACAAAGGGAAAAGGAATATGACTCCTGATGAGATTAAGGAGGAGGAGAGAGAGAGGAAGAAGAAGCTAATGGGAGAAAGTTCCTCTAGGTCTTTAGGCTTCATGCAAGCTGCAATCAGGGCTGCCCCCGACTAAACACTCAAGATGATGAGTTAAGGGCAGTCAAGATTACTTACCTGTCGACCAAAAACTATGACATTGATGAGATCATTTCTTTCCCCTTAGGAGAACTAAATGAACTGGCTGATAGGGAAGTGTCAAGAGAGAAGAAGGAAGTACAGGATGCAAGGTTACTCCTCCAGATCAAAGAAGAAAGAAAAAGTTATACAAACATGTTCCTACTCTCTCTCCAGTTCAAGAAAGTCCTGTGCAAGAGGTTGTGGCAACTCCACAACCTAAGGTAGATAAAAAAACTGATAGGCAAAACATGATTAGCTACCTGAGTGACACAGGACTCTACCAGGCAGTTACACTTCTTCTCTTGTCCTTTGAGTATATTGAGTTTGAGTATCTCAAACAACATGAGCTTCAAGTACTCAAAGAACAAAAAGCAACAAAGAGAAAGATGAGGGATGAAGCATCCAAGTCAAGAGCAATCATCCAAAAGAGTCAAAAGAGTCTGCTGATAGGCAGAGGATGATGAGCTTCTTGAAGCTGTATGGATTCTCCGGAAGGAGACTTGGCCCTATGTCTCTATCCACAATGGATGAGCACATAACGGTGATCAAGCAGAAGATCATGAGAGGAGAGCTCACTGACTTACTCTCCCCACTAAGTCCAGTCCTACCTGAAGTGGAGGTTAAGGTTGAACAATTTGAGACAACACAACCTAGACCTCATGCTGAACCTCAGCAAGCTTTATCTTCTGATCCACAGTAGGGTCAAACTCCTTCTCCTTCTGAACATGTGAGGGAGGTAGACCCAACTGAGAAAGACAAGACTGAATAACATGGTGCTGAAGGCCAGTCTTCTCAGTTGAAGTTTCCAAAGAAGAGGAAGAACATGACTTCAAGACCCAAATCAAAGAAGAAGAAGAAGAAGAAGAAGAAGAAGTCAAAGTCATCCACCTCCAACCTCAGGATGAATCAGATCATCCTGAGAGAGTGCATGAAGAGGCAACTCAACCAACTCCAATTCAAGTAACTCCTCTTGCATCAGGAAGACCCATCTTATCCTAGACCTTCACTACTAATCCAGAAAGATGGCATGTGATCAGAGATTAAGCTGGTGAAGATGTCTACACATGGCATGACATGTTCAACCTACCTCTGCATGATCTCTTTGATATGAGAAGACACTTTGAAAGTCTGAGTGATTCTAACCATCTTATGAATAAGGGTATGGTCATCATCTGATGAGGACTGTCAACATCTAAGGTCTTCAAATGTTTTTGGTAGCATCAGCCTAGGGGGAGTTTGTAAGGTTTAATGTAAGTTCGATGCACCTAAATTCAAAGTCTTTCCTTCTTGCATGCACTTAAGTGTAGATAGAAATGCTTCAAAAGTTTTACACCCTACATCAGAAATATTCTAAGTGTAAAATCTTCTGAAGCCAAGACCAACATCTTCTGAAGCCAAAACTGAAGTCTTTCGAAGCTTTAAAGACAAAGTCTTTCGAATTCAAGAAGTGAAGACTGATTTCTTTCGAAGACTTTTGAAACATGTTTTATCTGATGTATTTTTCCATAAAGCTGGACCACTTTCCGCTGCAACTCTGTTGACTCACCAACTTTCATAAGTTGGTGAAAAGGTCCATGCTTTTGGTAACTGTACTTTGAGGTCTTGAGTCTGTTGCTTTCTACTTTATGTACTTTTATCCTTTTTGTAATATATTAGGATGTTAGCTATGGCATGTCATAGTCACTAGTCAAAAGACAATCTGCCTTTTGACTCTACATTTGATTTTGTTGTTGTCTAGATCATATGTTTCTAGCTGGTTTTCTAAGTATGGCCGGCTGTAGGATGTAGTATAAAGTATCTCACGTCCTTGTATTTCTTTTTATGCTTTTGTAACACTTGTAAAGAACTTGAGACCAATATACAACATTCTTGAAAACCAATACTTGTGTTGTTTGCTTCTTGTTCTGTCTCATATTTACTTGTGTTCTAAGTATCAAACCTTATAGTTACCTGTTCCCTATTTGATCTATTAAGTGTTCTAAACTCTCTCCTTATTGTGTGTTATGTTGTATTGACCATCCATTAAACGGTCATGCAATAATAATAATAATAATAATAATAATAATAATAATAATATAATAATAATAATAATAATAATATAATAATAATAATAATAATAAATGAAAAATAAAGATTTACAACAATCAAGCTTGCAAATCTCGACTTGCGTACGAATTTCGAGTTCAACTTTCAGCTTGAATTGTTCTTCTAGATGAAAACATTGAATGCCTTATCCCATCCAACCATATCAATTGGCAACTATACCTAAATTCCAAATAGATTGGGATTATAACGTCTTCTTAAACACGTTTCCTCCTTATGTTAAAAACTCTTCAAAACATTCGATTTACTAATGTGGAGGAGGTGAACAGTTCGTGGAGACTCTATCTTGGAATGATGTACGTGCCATCTTCTTCGACAAGTACTTTACTAATATGGATAAAGCAGCATACATACGAGAATACGATAACATCCGTCAACAAAATGATGAGTCTCTTACTAATTTTACAGACTGATTTTACTGACTGTTAGGATTCTTAGGTGCTTCTGCTAGACCACCTGAGGAATGTGCCGAAAGGTATCAACGGGCAGTATGTGATTGGATTCGTAAGGCTATTATTCACTCCACTTTTAATATTGTTGAGGAAGCAGTTAGGGCTGCAAAAAGGGTAGACCTAGCAAGAAAGGAATTTCTAGAAAAATTGAGAATAATAGGAAGCAGAATAGAGATGAGACTCGTAATCAGGTTAGCGATAAGTCATCTCAAGGATCTAACCTAAATGGAAATGATCGTCAGAAACATCAAGCATCGGGGAAGAACACTAAGCCATGGCATGGTAAGACTCGAAGTCAAGGTCAAATGATGCCCTATCAGCAACCAATTGCAGCTCAACCGGTTAATCAAAAAGGCAATCCTTCTAAACATCCAATGTGTAGTCATTGTGGAAAGCATCATCCCGGAATTTATCATCAACTTATAGAAGCTTGTATTGGTTGTGGGTATATGGGGCATAGGATTAGTCAATGCCCAAAGGCGAGGAACCGACCTGAGAAAGCTGCTAAGGGAGCTAATGCGCCACCCACTACTGGAGGCCGAGTATTCGCACTAACTGCAGGGGAAGCTGCTAATACTCTAGGTACATGTTCTTTCATTTCTAATAAGCATAATCTACTTTCACTGATTCTAGTTTCAATCGTCGTTAGTATCTCATCATTTATCAATACATAGGTACGGTTTGTGGTATACTTTGTTGTGGTGACTATGATATTTCTGTATTATTCGATACTGGCTCCACACACTCAATAGTATCTCATCTATTCACCAAGCACCTTATGATCACGCCTATCGCTCTAGAGCCTACATTGGTGATTACTACTCCTGTTGGAGAATCGATTGTTATTTCTCAATTTTACCAAAACTTTCTAGTCCAGATCAAATCAATCATTAGAGAGGCTGACCTATTTCCTATGCACTGGGTGATTTTGATATTATTCTTGGCATGGATTGGTTAACACAACACTGGGTCACCATAGAGTGTCAAACTCGTCGTGTGCTATTTGGTGATCCTATGAATCCTGACTCAGTTTACCAAGGGAACCTACCTCGGAAGTCTCTCAAAATCATCTCTGCTCTGAAAGCCCAAAAGCTTATTTCCCATGGATGTGAGGGATTCTTAGCTGCTATCAAAGATACCTCAGTGGATACTCCCCGTATTAAAGACTTCCCTATTGTTCGAGAATTATCTGATGTCTTTCCTGAAGAACTGCCAGGGTTACCACCTGAGCGTGAAGTGGAGTTTACCATTGATTTGATCCCGGGGCAGAACCTATTTCTAAGGCACCTTATCGGATGGCCCCAGTAGAGTTAAAGGAATTAAAAGAACAACTGCAAGAACTATTACAACTTGGATTCATTAGACCAAGAATTTCACCATGGGGAGCACTGGTATTATTCGTGAAGAAGAAAGATGGTAGTATGCGTCTATGCATCGACTACCGAGAGCTTAGTAAAATTACTATCCGAAACCGCTATTCGTTACCGCGTATTGACGATCTCTTAGATCAAATACAAAGGGCAAAGTTTTTCTCCAAGATCGACCTCAGATCAGAATACCATCAATTGAGGATCCGAGACCAAGATATTCCTAAGACAACGTTCACACCTGTTACGGTCACTACAAATTTCTAGTCATGCTTTTTGGCTTGACCAATGCCCCCGCTGTCTTGACGGACCTCATGAACAAAAAGTTGCACGAGTATTTGGACCGTTTTGTAATTGTTTTTATCGATAACATCTTGGTCTTCTCTAAAAACAGAGAGGAGCATGAAGACCACCTTCACATAATTTTGGAGACCTTACGCCAAAAGAAGCTATATGCTAAATTTTCTAAATGTGACTTTTGGCTTGAACAAGTGGCATTTCTAGGCCATGTTGTATCAGCTAAAGGTATCACTATGGATCTGGAAAAGGTGGAAGCTATTGCTAAGTGGCCTCGACCAACATCCATCATTGAAGTTTGTAGTTTTCTTGGTTTAGTGGGCTACTACCGACGTTTTGTGGAAGGTTTCTCTCGTGTGGCATTGCCTCCGACTCAGCTTATAAGAACGGGTGTAAAGTTTACTTGGAACAAGGATAGAGAAAAGAGTTTTGAAGAACTGAAGAAAAGACTAGTATCTGCCCCTATTCTTACTTTACCATCGGGTTCTCGCAGGTACCAAATTTATAACGATGCATCAAAGAAGGGACTTGCTTGTGTTTTTATGCAGCATGGTAAAGTTATTTCCTATGCTTCACGACAGCTTAAACCGTATGAGGTAAACTACCCAACACATGACCTAGGCTTGCAGCCATGGTATTTGCATTGAAGATTTAGAGACATTATTTGTATGGAGAGACATGTGACATTTTCACTAATCATAAAATCCTTAAGTAAATTTTCACTCAAAAAGAACTCAACATGAGGGAGAAGAGATGGTTATAACTACTCAAGGATTACGATACCAACACCCAGTAACCTCCGGGCAAGGCGAATGTCGTGGCAGATGCTCTCAGTCAAAAGAGTGCCGGTGGAGTGGCATGTCTTTAAATCCAACCACAGATTATCTCAGATCTTGATACAATGGAAGTTGAGTTACACTTTGGTGAGTCTAACGGTTATCTATCCAAGATGAGGATAGAATCTGATTTTATTACACGAATCAAGGAAGCTCAAAATCAAGATGGAGAACTTTGGGCGATCTTAAAAAATTTGAAGATAGGAAAGCAATCTAAGTTTCGAGTTGACGAACAAGGAGTTATATGTGCCAGATGATTCAAACATTCGTGACTCTTTATTAGAAGAGGCGCATAACTCACCTTTCTCTATTCACCCGGGAGCCACTAAGATGTATAGGGATCTAAGGCAGAACTTTTGGTAGAGTGGTATGAAAGAAGATGTAGCTAAGTATATGACCACTGTTTAACTTGTCAGCAAGTAAAGATTGAGCATTAGAGAGCTAATGGGTTACTACAGCCATCATATATTCCTGTGTGGAAATAGGATGATATTTCCATGGACTTTGTTACAGGCCTACCAAAAGCATTCAAGAAGAACGACACCATCCGGGTCGCAGTGGATAAACTCACGAAGTCGGCTTATTTCTTGCCCATTCAGCAGGGTCACTCAGCTGGCCAATTACAAAGGTATTTCTGCAAGATATCATTCGACTTCATGGCACACCATCTGGGTCGTAGTGGATAGACTCACGAAGTCGGCTCATTTCACGTCACGCTTTTGGAAGGGTTTCCAAAATCCTTGGGGAACAAAGGTAAGATATAGCACTGCCTTCCATCCGTAAACTGACGGGCAGTTTGAACGCACTATTCAGGCTTTAGAGGACATGCTTAGAGCATGTGCACTTGAATGGATGTGCAATTGGGACGAGCACTTATGCTTAGTTGAGTTTGCATATAATAACAGTTGGCAAGCTAGTATTGATGTGGCTCCGTTTGAGCTTCTATATGGTCGAAAGTGTAGAGCACCAATATGTGGGAATGAGGTTGGAGAGAAGATAATTGAAGGACCAGAAGAAGCTCAAACTAGACAAAAGAGTTATGCTGATCAACATCAACGAGCCTTGGAATTTAAATTTGGAGATCATGTGTTTCTTAAATTATCACCCCTGTCGTGGAGTACGTCGATTTGGAATTAATGAGAAATTGAGTCCGCGTTTTATTGGTCCGTTTGGATTCTTGAAAGGGTTGGAGAAGTCTCGTGTCGTTTAGCATTACCGCCACAACTCTCTCATGATCATAACGTTTTTCATGTATCCTTGTTGAGGGGATACAACTATCCGCCGTTGCATGTTATTAGTTGCCCTCTTCACTCTATCTTTCTTATGAAGAAGAACCTGAAGCTATTATTGATTGTCAGGAACCAGTTATGAGACGTAAATCAATACCACTCGTTAAAGTCCTACGGAAAAATCATACTGAACGTGAAGCGACGTGGGAGACAGAAGAAATGATTCGCTCTCAGGACCCATATCTATTAGAAAACTAAGTGTATGTTTTCTACCTTAATTGTTTATTATTATTCTATTCTTAAGTTGTGTGTGCTTATTCAAAGTATTAGTTGCCTCCGAATCATATTTTGAGGATTCATGCTACGTTATATAGAATTTCGAGGACGAAATTAATTTAAGAGGGGTAGAGTTGAAATATTTAAAATATAATTAACAACAAAAACAACAACAACAACAACAATAATAATAATAATGATAATGATAATGATAATTATAATGATAATTATAATGATAATGATAATGATAAGTATAATGATAATGATAATAATAATAATAATAATAATAATAATAATAATAATAAAATAATAATAATAATAATATAATAATAATAATAATAATAATAATAATAATAATAATAATAATAGTAATAATGTAGGTAAATGAAAAATAAAGATTTACAACAATCAAGGTTGTAAATCTCCACGTGCGTACAAATTTCGAGCTCAACTTTCGGCTTGAATTGTTCTTCTAGATGAAAACATTGAATGACTCATCCCATCCAACCATATCAATTGGCAACTACACCTAAATTCCTAATACATCAGGATTATAACGTCTTCTTAAACACGTTTCCTCCTTACGTTAAATACTCCTCAAAACATTCGATTTATTCACTAAACATGAACAAATATCATCTCTCGCTTCCTTCAAGTTTGTTGTTGCATTACGAAGCCGCTCGCGAACCACCATCAAGTATGGTGGGAGAATGTTGTATATCTATAAACTTAGCTACATCTTCAAGTTTGAGTGCATAATCACATTGCTTATTGCAATCCAGCAAGCACATATTATCCAAACAATGTTAAGAAAGAAGAAGTTAATGAGGGTTTCACATTTGGACCTTATCACATGGTTCAGGTGTTAAAAAAAGGAAAGCTTGTTTCCAAAGTCAAGTTTATTTCGGAAGAAACTTATTCTTCTGGAAGGAAAATAGCTTCGGAAGACAAGCCAAAGCACAAACAAAAAACCAAAAAGAAACCTTCTAAGAAGAAGATTGCTTCCGGAGAAAAGGCGGTGACAACTTCTTCCAAGAAGAAAGAAGCCTCAGAAGCAAGTCATGCTGCTCAAGTCTTATCAAACGCATCTACACTAATCAACCAAAGGATGGAATGGAAGATCAGAGAAGATGTTGCAGCCCAAACCTCTTCTTTAGAAACCAAAACTGAATCCCCATGCATATATTTTGGTTGAATTATCTCGTCTACATTGGAAGAGACCAAGACCAACAGGGATGTGTTTTTCAATAGTAACTAATCATTTCACCTTATATGAAGGGACATCCACATGACAAAAATGGAAACATATGGATTGTGGACAGTGGACGCTCCACGCACATGACGGGGAATAGATCTCTCCTTCAACAATTTCAACATTTTTATGGAGGTCCTGTTCAGTTTGGAGGTGAAGCTAGAGGATACATTTCTGGTAGAGGTAGTGTGTCCAATGGTAAGTTAAAGGTTGACAAAGTAAACTTTGTCAAATAGCTTGAACACAATCTCTTAAGTGTTTATCAATTCTATGACCAAAAGCACCAAATGCTTTTCACAGAACATGAGTGCATTATCCTCAAACCTGGGATGACAATTCGTCAGGAAGTGGTGCTTCTTAGATCTCCCAGGAGATGGGATATGTACAAGCTGGATATGAACAATGCTTCCCCACTGGGTGAAATATCATGCTTTCTTTCCAAAGCTAATGGTGATGAGTCAACTCTATGGCATAAAAGAATGTGTCATGTTATTTTTAAAACCGTGAACAAATTGGTTAAAAATAACTTGATACATGGTGTTCCTAAAAAGAAACTTATCTGAAAAGATAACTATGTTACTTGTCTAAAAGAGATGCAACACAAGGCATCTTATAAATCCAAAGAAGTTAACTCTATCACCACTCCATTACACTTATTGCACATGAATCTATTTGGACCCACAAGTATATTGAGCATTGGAAGGAAATCATACTGCCTTGTGATTATTGATGATTTCACTAGATTTACATGGGTATTCTTTTTAAGAACTAAAGACGAAACATCTGAAACTATTAAATCTTTTATTCTTAAAATAGAAAATCAAATCGATCACAAGGTAAAGATTATAAGAAGTGATCAAGGGATTGAGTTTAAGAATCAAATTCTTGACTCATTCTATAACTCAAATGGGATTACCAAACAATATAGTACTCCTAGAACTCCTCAATAAAATGGTGTTGCTGAGAGGATAAATAAGACACTTATTGAGGTTGCTAGAACTATGTTGGCTGATTCAAAGCTGCCTCTAACTTTTTGGGCAGAGGCAGTCAGCACCGCGTGCTATGTGCAGAACGGGTTCTTATTGTTAAGCCCCATGTAAAAACCCACTTATAAGCTATGGAACAACATGTCACACCCCGACCAACGGCGGAATCATCGGGGCGGATGAATGTGAAACGATTGTTCATAGCTCATGGAATTAAATTAGTTGAAATAATATTAGTTGCCATTTTTCAGTGAATAATACTAGACAATTAAGTCATTACAATACAACAAAGATATAAACAACGACATAAGATATTTAATTAAACTAAGTCCAAGTCCTATATGTGCAAGAAGAATTCCTCAAGTATGAAACATGTTAAAAATAAAGGGTCAACTTTGAAAGTTGGTGAGTTTCCATGGGTTAAACACACACACACACACACACACACACACATATATATAATATATATATATATCGATAATATATAGGTATATATATATATATATATATATATATCTATATATATATATATATATATATATATATCAGATTTAAAGTAGCAATTCATGTCAATGGTTATAAATTATGCAAGTTTATAGAACACATATAGCTACAATCAAACCTCGACCAAGAATAAGTTTACAAGTTTATAATAATTGGCTAAGTGTACTTGGTTCCCATGATGAACAAGTCATACGTCATCAGAAGCCGGCAATACATCGGCTTTAGCACCAAATAGGCTTGTCATAACCATAGATCTATGACGTCGCCAGGCTAGCAATAGTTAATGATTGTCAACATATAATGTATCTCATATAACACTCGCAATAATACCAATAACCATGACAAAAAGGTAAAGATGAATTGCATGTGCATTTACAAGTATCAAGATGTTTACAAGTGTAAGTTTATAAGGTTAACATGTTTCACCCCAAAAGGTGTGAAATAAAGTAAAAAGGGGCATGGAGAACTCACATGATATATATAAGGTGATGATAAGAATTTAAACGAGACTCCGATGATTTCTTTTACAAGTTACCTAAACGTATTGATTCCTAGATTAAGTTCAATAATAAGATTAACAATTAGGCATGAACTAGGTTTCAATTTGAATTTGGGGCTTTGATAATTAGGTTTAAATAAAATAATATAACCAATTATATTTTGATTCCATAAAGATGGAATAAGTTGATTAATAATTTCGATTTAAAACGATAATGAATCATTAGTGAATTGAATAATAAATATCATTTGAATATTAATAATAATTGACTAAGTAATGGTTGAGTATAAAATAAATAATTAATCTAAAAATTAATTATTTAAAACTTAATCAAAAAAAATTAATTGGATAATTAATTATTTAATTGACTTGTAAAATAACTTAAAAGTATTTAAGTTTGATTTATAATGTTTTTTAAACTTTTGAGTAATTATTATAAAGGTTTCATATTATTAAAACCTTTCTAAAATAAAGAACTAAATATTATATGATTTATAAGTTTTAGGAATTAAATAAAGATTTTAAAAACAGTTTTTATAAATATTTAAACTTATAAATAAATTATATATTTTTTATAAAATTTAAATCTCAAAGTTTTTATATTATAAAACTATTTGTTTTAAAATAGTAGATTATATTGTTACAATTTTACAGAATTTAGATTAATAATTTCTAAATTAAATTTAAGTATTAACATAATTTTTATTTTATTTAATAGAATAATAGTATTTTTTGTGATTTAATTTATAAAAATAAAGATTTAAAAAAAAATGATTTGAGGTGCCGGGGTTTGAACCCAGGTCCCTCCTGCATATGCACATGATGTTAACCGATGGGCTATTAGCCCAGATCTGATTTTAATCCCCGTTTAAAGTTTAAAAGTTTTGAATATGAAATCCCCAAATTCCAAGAACCCTAGAAATCGGATTGAATCCAATTGAACATCAATTCGACATTTTTAATAGAAATCAACATGGGGCTTTTGTTTTGCACATGAAATCGATTGTGTATGCATGTAGAATTACCAGGATTAATATTGTTTCGAGTGGAACAATTATAAGAACAGTCGCGATCGTGGTACTATCGAATTGAGTTGATTCGGGATGATTTGATCCAATTCAAGGATTGTGAAGCTGCCTTAGATGATGATAATGAGAAGCCCTAAACTAATTTCGTTTGAGATTGTCTCGAATGTGGAACTCGACTAACTTGCAGGTCGTGAATGAATACGGTGATCGAACGAGTAGTGTAATTGTGTTTTTTGATGTAATTGAGGTTTCAGAAAGCTGTTAGAGATCGGTTTCAATGTTTCCCCTCCGTTAAATAAAACCAATTTGAGCTGTTACAGATCGAACACATCATGACATTGATTCGGGTGTTTTAATATGAGCCTTAAATTGTTCGAACATTTATTTGATTCAATTGACTTAGTTATTGATGTTAAAACATCTGTAAACGCGTTTCAGGACAATTATTTGGAGCATTGATCCAGATGTGATGTTGTAACCGATTCAATTTAAATGGGGTGTTCGGTTTTGAGATGGAATAAGAACAGTGATTTCAAATTGAATTAGATCCTAGGTTCGAAACAAGGTCACGAGAGGTTTAGGATAGTTTAATTGTGGTTTAATCACATGTGAGGTGGTCGTCGGGTTTGGCCGGAAGTAGTGGCCGGAGCAGAGGAGGGGCGACGGGAGAAGGGGGTGGTTTGGGTTTTAAAGAAATTTACATGTTTAGTCCCTGCGTTTTTAATAATATATTATTTTATGTACATACTTTTAAAACAAAGTTTCATGAATTACATTTTGAACCCCAAACTTATTAAACCCAATTTATAATGAAGTTTTTGTTGTCCATTAAAACTTTATAAAGTTCATAATTAACAGAAAATACTTTTCTTATTAATTATTAATTTTAATTAAATCTCAAACCTCATAAATGGCAATCAAACTTTGTAAATTTATAAAGCTTCATTTTATAAATTATAAAATTATTATATATTGTTTAAATTGCATAATAATTTAAATAAAACAAATTTTTTTTATGTTGCTTACATTATAATCCATGTGATTCATTAGAGTAAATAAGTTTAATAAAGAAATTTATATCATATGAATGTTCAAAATGAGTTCGGGTTCAGGTTTATAATTTGAAAATGGCGGATGTTACACAAGAGACCATCGTTTATTGGCTTTCTTAGGTCCATTGGCGGCAGGTGTACCATTCTTAACACAAAGGACAATTTGGTAAAATTTGCTGAAAAGTCGGATGATGCTATCTTTGTTGGATATTCCTCAAACTCTATTGCTTATAGAGTTTACAACATCAAAAATCACCAATTTGAGGAATCATCCAACATTGTTGTAAATGAGTACACTCCTTGTGTTAAGGGGAATGGACCTGACCATATTTTTGACTTAGAATTGTTTCCAAACTATTCTAAACCATCTTTTGAGAATGTTTCAGCTAGAACATGAACTCAAAATGACTCATATGATGATCAACAGTTTGAGTTACCCAGACCTATTCCAAGTTCCCCATGAGATCATGAAGATCAAGTTCCCAATCCTGAAAGTCCTGAAAGCTTGAACATATCAGGAAATAGTGGAGGTTCAACAAGTTATCAATAAAATGAGCCTCAAAACTCATTAGCTGATAACTCCAGCACTCAACACCAAGCTGATGAATACACTAATACGGAGGAACATGCAACTGTTGATGCTTCTTCACAACAAAATATTACTGATGATTTCACTCATTCATTCAATCAATCTTCATTGAATGAGCGTGAGACATCTGGTGGAAATGTTGTTCAAAATCTTGAGCAAAAT
This sequence comes from Flaveria ramosissima, assembly GCA_025215565.1. Lineage (NCBI taxonomy): Eukaryota > Viridiplantae > Streptophyta > Magnoliopsida > Asterales > Asteraceae > Flaveria > Flaveria ramosissima. The sequence continues at coordinate 29,412,416 of CM046036.1, forward strand.
CTCTCCAACCTGGATCTATCTATGCAACTAGATGTGATTCCTAGGCTCAGGATCCAAAACACTCACCCAGCTGAAAACATCATTGGGGATGTCTTAGAAGGTGTGAGAACAAGAGGAAAAACCCATAATAAGAATGCTTGCTTGCACTTATGCTTTCTTTCTCAAATGGAACCAAAGAAGGTGGAAGAGGCTCTCAAGGATAATAATTAGGTTGAATCAATGTAAGAGGAATTGTTTCAATTCAAGTCCCCATTGGCACGAAGTGGGTGTTTAGAAACAAAAAGGACGATAGAGGTTTGATTATCAAGAACAAGGCAAGACTTGTAGTTCAAGGATACACACAGGAGGAAGGGATAGATTACACTGATGTCTTTGAACATGTTCCAAGAACTTTACAGTTTACCAACTTGATGTGAAATGTGTATTTTTGTATGGGGATATCTACAGAGAAGTCTATGTGTGTCAGCCTCCAGGATTTGAAGATCCACAACACCCAAATTACGTGTGTAAAATGGATAAAGCTCTTTATGGGCTACACCAGGCACATAGGCTGTGGTATGAGACACTTTCTCAACTTCTCCTGAAGCATGGCTATACCAGAGGCCATTATTCATAAAGAAGTCTGGGAAGGACATCTTGCTTGTACAAGTCTGTGTTGATGACATCATATTTGGTTCCTCAAATGACTAAATGTGCAAAGACTTTGAAAGCATTATGAAGAAGAATTTTGAGATGAGTTCCATGGGAAAGATGGATTTCTTCCTTGGAATTCAAGTGAAGCATATGGAAGATGGGTTCTCCATAAATAAATCTAAGTATGTCAAGGACATCTTAGAAAGATTTGAGATGAAAGATTGTAAGCCATCCAAGACACCTATACCCAGAAATCACAATCTTTGTCCTGACTCTAAAGGGGAGGATAGTGATCAGCATCAGTACATGGCAATCATAGGGTCTCTGATAAATCTCACAGCAAGTAGACCTTGTATCATGTCTGCAACTTGCATTTGTGCAAGATATCATGCTGCTCCAAAGGTTTCTCACCTAATTTCTCTCAAAGGAGCTCCCAAACTGGGTCTCTGGTATCCTAGGAATAAAGACTTCAATCTCTATAGGTATACTAATAGTGATTATGGTGGCTGCAACATCAATAAGAAATCCACATCAGGAGGATGTCAATTTCTTAGTGGAAGGATCATCTCCCGCCAAGGCAAGAAGCAATCATGCGTCTCTACATCAACTGCTGAAGCTGAATACATTGCTTCTGCAAGTTGTTGTGCTCAGCTGCTATGGACTCAAAATCAGATGTTAGACTATGACTTCAACTTCATGAGACTCCTATCCACATACACAACAAGAGTGTTATTTCTATCACAGAAAATCTGGTCAAGCACTCTAAGACAAAGCACATCGTTATCAGGTAACATTTCATTCAAGATATTAATGAGAAAAACTTGATCAAACTAGTCAAAGTTGATTCAAATGAAAATTATGCTAATTTGTTCACAAAAGCTTTTGATTAACAAAGATATAAGTATTTAATCACAGCTATTTGGATAATAAACATTGACTAGTTTATCTCTTTTGAAAACCTTTTTAAAAATGTGTCTTGTTTATGTTGTCTTTATACAATCTAAGCCTCGTTCAAAGAGTTCTTCTTCAAATATTTCTACGTATAAATTCTTCCGAAGAGATATTTACCCTCGGAAGATATCTTTATACATCTTCCGAAGGAAATTTTCTCTTCACAAGTATTCTCTTCTGAAGAGTTTTAAGCCTCGGAAGAAAATATGATCATAGATCAAATCTACTTTTGAAGCCTCAAAACGTCTTCTCTCAAAGACCACCTTACTCTCAGAAGCAAACTTCTCTTAGGACATGGTTTGCTTTCGGAAGTAAATCTGGCCTCAAAAGATATTACTCTTGGAAGAATTTATACTCTCGGAAGAAAGCTTTGCTGTGTAACGGAAATCTTTGGGCCCTAATCTGTAAAAAGTAAGATTTTATTGTTGATGTCGGAATTTTTTAAATGGTTTACCTTACCGCCCCTATCAAATTGAAACCTAAACTGTCCTTTAACCTTATCGGTTTGATCTTTTACCCCCCATTTAAAAACTTCTGACATTCTTTCTTTTATTTCTTCACCTTCACAAAAGCCCTAAATTTCTACTATCTTCTTCTACACTCTCATATTCCTTCAATCCCACAGTACTTTCACAGACAATGGCCTTGAATCCTCAACATAACCAGGTCTCAATCCTTGATTCTTCCAAGGATGCCGACTTTACCCCAATCGTCCAGTTTCTTACACAATCTGCGTACTTCACTGCCCTCACTGTAAACCCCACTATCTACTCAAACCATATGGCCGAATTCAGGGCCAATTGACATGCTTAATGGAGAAAGGGTCATCAAATCGAGTTCTACATGCAGGATCTGGTTATCAGTGAAAGAACCATCAGGGAGCATCTGGAGCTTCACAATGAAGGCGCCCTTACTGAATTTCCCAAGGGTGATTTGGAGAACACTTACACCTAAATGGGCTACAATGGTGATATGAGCAAGTCCACCGTATACAATTCAACTTCTCCTACAACTAGAAGTTCTTCCTGCACATAGTTCTCCACTATCTCTCCAACAAATCAGGCGGTTGGGATCAAATCCCATATGATTTGGGTTGCCTCGTCCATGGGTTGGTCAAAGGCCTCAGATTCAATTACTCAAGGTTTGTGTTGAATAACCTTCGAGGTAAGCTCATCAGGGATCCATTTTACATGTATCCTAGGTTTATTCAACACATAATCAACTGTGAGATGGACCAAGACAAGCTTCAATATGAAGATATCCTTCTTGTCCCTCACATGAGGTCGGGCATCTTCAAGACTCTAAAGAAAGTGTCCGCCAACTTCACCGGAAGATTCACTAATCTTCTTCTGGGTATGCTTGAGCCAATGGCTCCTGGTGACAACCCTGTAAACCCAGCAGTGATGAACCAACACCAGACACCACCACTTTAATGCCAATTATCTCTTCACATCCAATCAAATTCACATATCACAGACACCCCAAACGAACCCTTGTTAAATCTACTCAGATTGAAAAGTTCCTCCTGTTCGCACCAAAACGGCTAGAATGGAACATTGGACTCCTACTCATCCTGAGGTCCAACCATCCTCCACCATTGACCTCAATATTAGTGTTGAGCCTCCTTAGTCCCAACCTGATAAGCCCCAACACTCCCCTGAGCAGCGAGGACAACCAAATCACTAGCTCAATGCAATTAGGTACTGACCAAAGTCCTGGGTCATTAGGAATAACTTATGTATCCTTTACTGACCTATTAACGCAATCTGATGAAGATCTCATGTTTCATCAGGGCCATGATATTGATCTACCACACCAATCTCCAGATCAACTGAGCCCCAGGAAACCTTTGATTTCTATCCCACATCAGTTCAGTCAAACTGAGGTGAGTCCCACAAGTGTGGAGGGGACTCAATAGACTCAGCAGCCACTACTTATAGCATCTCATCGGCCTCTCAGGAAAGTGGTAACATAACTGAGACTGAGTCTAAGAAAACCTCGCCAATTGATGCCTCTGAAAGATACATCAGTATGCAAGGGAAACCAGGGTGCGAAGAAACCGCATCTGGTGATGATGATGTGTTAGGTCTACAATCAGTAGATCTAGTCATTATGTATAGGCTTAGTACTTGAATTAATATCTGTAATGAACGTTTGTACTTCATTATTGTGTATGCATTAAATATATAGGTTAACCCATTTATATATGTGTTGGTTTATGTATGGTTGCAGGTACAAACATAATACTTGGTCAATTACTGAAATTGACTAAGTGTAAGAAACATCTACAGATGAACATTTTGTTCTTCCGTAGATATATTTCTTACAAGTAACAAAACATCCGAAGATCATCTACGGATGAACAAATCAACTGGAGTTCCAAGTGAATGAGTTCAAGTAAGAAATGCTGCGGAAGAACAAGATGCTTTTGAACAAGACTCTGAAGAACAAGAATTTGCGAAGAACAAAACATTACGAAGCAATATTTCTGCGGAGTCCAACACGTATAATACAATGCGAGTCAACAAGACAGTAACAAGATCAGGAAACAACATACGAAGACGGAGATAAAACACTTGTATTATACAAAGTTACAATCAACCAAACAGTAACAAATCAAAAGAAGAGAAACTTGATAAAATACCGAGAAATCCGATGTTAACAGAAACAAATCAAATCCAAGAGATCCGGTGTTTCCTATAACTGAAACACCTTTGTCTATAATATGGATCCTAGGTTTCGATTCAAGGACGATTGAGTTAGACGATGAGATTGAGAACAGCAATAGCAATACAACATCATCACACGTCGTTCGATCAACAAAAACATACACAACATCATAGCATTCTTTGATATCGTACATTCAATTCTTTTGTAATCATCAACACTTTATAATAAAATATTGATTAATCATCAATTGTGTTTTGTTTCGTGTGTTCTTGATATTTCATTGATATTTAAAGTTGCTTAAACACAATTAAACCAAATCAACGTTAATTCCGCTAACGTTGACTTGACATCGATTCACACTGATAATTCCTGTTGACGATCCTTGGATTCACAGGTGGTATCAGAGCCAAGTGCTCATTGATTTAGATCAATTGATCTATCAGTGTTAGTTGTGTTTTAATTGTGTTTGATTTCATTCAACAGCAATCGTTTTTAATTAACTTGTTTCTATATTCAAATCAATTGAATAGCAGATCTTGTTAACATCATGAGCAACTTCAGTGGTTCATCTTACCAACCTCCGAAGTTGGAAACAAAAGCAGATTTCAAGTCTTGGAAAATCAAGTTCAGGAATCATGTAAACTATACTGATTCTGACTTGTGGATTTCCATCACTGAAGGTCCTTATATTCCACCCACTCTTGGCCGGATTATAATGACAAAAATCAACCAATCAGTACAAAAGATCTATCACCTGATGATGTCAAAAAGGTTAAAATCGATATAAAAGCATACAGTTTGCTTAGTATGGCTTTACCTGAAGAGATATTAATCAGGTGTGAGAACTATAAAACAGCACACTCCTTATGGAAGATACTTCACACTCTCTGCGAAGGGAGTGATGAGATAAGAAGTATAAGGAGAGACACCCTCAGATCACAATATGAAACTTTTCATCATATTGAGGGTGAATCAATTCCTCAGCAACTTCATAGATTCATGCAGTTAGTCACTGAGATGAATATTCTAGAGTTGAAGTATACTAGTGAGGAATTAAACAAGAAAATGCTCCACACTTTGCCAGAAAGTTGGAAGCATACTGTGTCCATGTTCAAGAACACTATAGATCTGAAAGCAACTGGCTTAGATACTCTAGTTGCAAAAGTGGAAGCTCTTGAAATGGACGAAAAATCAAGAAACAAGAGTGTGAGAACTCATGTCTCACCCTATCACTTCAAAGAAACAAATAATGTAGGAAGTGCATTTATTTCAAACAATGAAAGTGATAACTCTTGTGCTAGGAGTGATGATGAGGAGGAAGTTAGCTTCTATACTTCAAAACCCTCAAAGAAATCATCTCAAGACAAGCAACAGAAGAATAAAGGAAGAACTGCTGATAGACAAGATACAACTGCAGCAACAGCTAAGTCTTCCTTTTCAGCGAATCAGTCAGAACCAATAACTGTGATATTGGACTCTGAAGAACAAAGAGCAGCCTTTGCAGCTTTTAGCTCAAGTTTTCAAGCATATCTGGGAAACTCTCTAACATCAGCCAATATCTGCCAACAAGACTTAGAAGAACTACCTCCAGATGTAGTGGAAGAGATGGATCTACAATGGCAGATGGCCATGATTGCTTATAGAGCTAAGCAATATCTCAGGAGAAATAAGAACTTGGCTTCAGCAAGCAAAACATCAAAGATTGGTGTTGACAAATCAAAAGTGAGATGCTACAAATGCAATCTCTATAGACATTTCTCAAGAGAATGCAATCAACAGTCTTATCCAGAGATGAGACAACATCAGCAGCATCAACAACATTAGATTCAAGCAAATCAACAATCTTCTCAAAGACCTTTGCACAAGCAATCTCAACTGATCAATGCTTCCCCACCAGCCACCAAAGAATCAGCAGGACCTAGTAACTCAAAGGAGTCAGGGCTGATCATACTTCAAGATGGAACGTGTGATTGGAGTTTGTATGAGAAGGATGTTTTGGAAGAGAATCAAGCTTTGATGGCCCATATGGATCAAACAGTTCCCCCAATGGCAAAAGAGGTAAAAGAAAGATTGTGTTCATCAACTTGTGTTGAGGAAGTTGAACGATATAGAGTCCATGCTCAACAGTTGGCTGATAAAGTAAAAGATACAATGATTTTGAATGAATCCCATGTTAGAGAACATAAATTATATCAAATAAAAATTAATTCCTTGCAAAAGGATTTAGAAAAATTTGTTTCTGAAAATTATAGCCTAAAAGCCCAAGTTGAGCATTTGACCACTTCCTTAACAAAATCTGTTAGGACCTGGTATTTGAACAAAATACCGAGTGATTGCGTGTTAAACCAACTCAAATAGTGCGGAATCCTATTTGATTGGCGATCCAATCAGTGAGAACACACGATGAATCAATCAAGAATTGATTTCAACGTCAGAAATCGATTGGGAACCGATCTGATGTGTTCTATGAACTTGGAGAACGATTTGGGAGGCTTCTGGACGGCTAGGGTACGTCTGGAGTCGTAATGGGATAAATGCTTACGTTTTCCCACGAATTGGGTCTATTTATAGGTTAGTATTGTTCAATCGTGCGACTGGGCCATAAGTATGGTTCAGTCGTGCGATTGAACCATGCGGTTGATTCATCCGCACGACTGAGTGTTCAGTCGTGCGATTGAGTCAATCTTATGTGTCAATCATACGACTGATCCAGTCTCCTGGTTCAGTCGTGCGATTGAGTCAATCGTATGAAGTTATTCATGCGTGTGGTCCATTCACATGGGCCATCCGCATGAGAACTTCATTAAGTTAAGTTTGAATGTTCTATTTAATATAACTTAATGTGCACTCATTCAAACATTCATAAACCCAATCAATTCAATCACAACTCATTAATGAAATATTAAACATCACAAGTAACAACCAATTCATATCATTTCATTAATCAATTACAATTACATCAAAAACAGACAGACAAGTTCATTACATTACAAATCATGATCTAGGGACATACATGTATCAACAAACTCCCCCTTGGACCTAGATCTATCTATTCTCTTGTCTTCTGCATAACCTCCTTATATCTCTTGTACTTCTCCTCTTTAGTGACTCCTGCGTGTATCTCAAAAGCAAAGCAGAGTCTTATGACGTTTTGGAATTGGAGGGCTTGTACAATATCTTGCGTGTCATAGAACAGTGGCCACTTATATAATGTGTAAACATCATTAGCAGATAAGTTGGTTAGCCACATTAGAACAGTGGCCACTTATATAACGTGTATCTTGTTAGGACCTGGTATTTGAACGAAATACCGAGTGATTGCGTGTTAAACCAACTCAAATAGTGCGGAATCCTATTTGATTGGCGATCCAATCAGTGAGAACACACGATGAATCAATCAAGAATTGATTTCAACGTCAGAAATCGATCAAGAACCGATCTGATGTGTTCTATGAACTTGGAGAACGATTTGGGAGGCTTCTGGACGGCTAGGGTACGTCTGGAGTCGTAATGGGATGAATGCTTACGTTTTCCCACGAATTGGGTCTATTTATAGGTTAGTATTGGTCAATCGTGCGACTGGGCCATAAGTATGGTTCAGTCGTGCGATTGAACCATGCGGTTGATTCATCCGCACGACTGAGTGTTCAGTCGTGCGATTGAGTCAATCTTATGTGTCAATCATACGACTGATCCAGTCTCCTGGTTCAGTCGTGCGATTGAGTCAATCGTATGAAGTTATTCATGCGTGTGGTCCATTCGCATGGGCCATCCGCATGAGAACTTCATTAAGTTAAGTTTGAATGTTCTATTTAATATAACTTAATGTGCACTCATTCAAACATTCATAAACCCAATCAATTCAATCACAACTCATTAATGAAATATTAAACATTACAAGTAACAACCAATTCATATCATTTCATTAATCAATTACAATTACATCAAAATCAGACAGACAAGTTCATTACATTACAAATCATGATCTAGGGACATACATGTATCAACAAACTCCCCCTTGGACCTAGATCTATCTATTCTCTTGTCTTCTGCATAACCTCCTTATATCTCTTGTACTTCTCCTCTTTAGTGACTCCTGCGTGTATCTCAAAAGCAAAGCAGAGTCTTATGACGTTTTGGAATTGGAGGGCTTGTACAATATCTTGCGTGTCATAGAACAGTGGCCACTTATATAATGTGTAAACATCATTAGCAGATAAGTTGGTTAGCCACATTGGGTCGAATACCCTGATAGTATCCATTTGGCCCTCTCTGTTCAGAACTATGACCGCTTCAGCTGTTCTCCAATCGTAGTACCACCATTTGAAGTGGGGAGTGAAGTCCTGTGGCATTTCCCTTAGAGGGATTCTTGACATCGTGCGCGGAGGACTCCACTTCAGCACTATCTTTGGCTTTCCAGTCCTGGGATCAACTTCAGACCGTCTGATATACCTCGTAGGTTGTTGAGGTTTGAAGTTGACCCACCTGGTGTGGTACTCTTTCCTCAGGGCAGCCTCAAACCAGCCTGACATCTTCCTCGGGTCAGCATACAGCAGCTTAAGTTTAGCCAGCTGGTTGAGCTCAAAACCAGGTAGAGTCTTCAGATCATGTGGGAACCTGAAGTACTCTATGCCCTGCTCCCTCTTAACAGCATACGCGTTAAGGTCTTCAAAATATGCCCAGAGATAATCCTGCCCGACACCTTATGGTGTTTCTTGACTTTGTAGAGCTTTGTGTAGGCATCTCTCTTTGGTGCAGCCCGCTGGGCTCTACTTCCTCAAAACAGGCAGCCCATTCAGCCTTACGAATATCAACATCTGCATTGGAGGCTTGGGCTGTTTCTGCAGTCTTTTCTGCTTCTTGCTCCATCTTGTTGAGTACCTCAAAAGTATCACTGACTAGGGATTCACCCAAATTGGGGACCACATTTCCCTCGGCGTCAGCGTACTGAGGATACTCTTCAGCAGTGATGTCTTCTATCTCAACCTCATCAATGTCGTTCAGTTCCTCATCACTGTTGAGTCCACTGTTGGAGCATCCTTCACGATTTCATCGGGATTGAGTTTGAACATTTCAGCTATTTGCTCATCGGACAGGTCGTGAATTATCTCCCCTTCTTCAGGGGTATAACTCACAGACCGTCTCACTATCCCTTGTAGGTCAAGAATCATAGTTAACTGAGTCTTGACCATTTGAAGGGGAGTGAAGTCAAACTCATCCCTCTGAAAGTTTGGATCTGTTTGATATAAACATTCAACACATAAATCATTAGTAATTAATCAAACAGACATACATTAACTTAACTTAATATATATAAACATTTAATACATTTGTTTTTCATTACATGATTCAAGTACAAAGTAAATAAACAAATAAAACATCTAATCAGTACTTTGATCCTGAATCTGTGGTGTGTCGCTCGGAGGAGCAGAAGTAGTGGATGACTGGTCTTGTCGACGTTTGGATCTGCGCTCCTGACCTGAGGCAGAGGCCGATGCAGCCGCATCCCCTCCGTCTGCCTCGTCATCATCATCGTGTCCTTCTGTCCTCCTCCTCTTCCGTCTCCTCATCATCATCATCTCCCTCATCATCATCCTCATCTTCATCATCATCATCTCCGTCGTCCCCGTCACCCTCCTTTAGCTTCAGGGTTCATCCTTCGACCCCTTCAGCCTCAGCATGATCGTCTTATTGGTCGACTCCAACTCCTCAATACGTTTGGCTGACTGAGCCTGAGTATCTTGGAGTTGGGCCACCTCAGCTCTCTGCTGGTCAATGACCCGAGCTTGCTCTGCCAATTGCTGAGATTGGGCAGCAGCCAAGTCGGTCAGTCTGCGGATCTGGGCCGCCTTCTCCTCGTCAGCAGCCAGCAGACGCATAACCATTCGGTTAAGCGCTGAGAGCTGCTCCTCTACCCCAATGTGAGGTAGAGTGACTCCGTGTACCTGTGAGGGCTGGGCTGATGGTCCAGCCTGATATGTGGTGGTGGTGGCAGTGGCTGTGGTAATATGGGTCGGTGGGTCGATGGTGGTGAAGTGGGGGTGAATGGTTTGGTGATGGATGGGATAGATATAGTGGTGGTGGGTAAGGTGGTGGATGTGGTGGTAGGAGTAGTGGCTGTGGTGGCTGTGGTGGTGGTGGATGTCGGTAGTGGTGGTAGTGGTGGCTGTGGTGGTAGAAGTGGAAGTCACGAAGGTCAACCGACGCTTCTTCCTCTTCATCCCATGTGGTTGAGCCATCCGCTTCCTCCTGGTCCCGGAGGAAGTGGATGCTCCCCCTGCAACTCTGCTCCCTGACCCCGGAACATAGTTGGGGTCAGTATCTCTCGCCGAGGAGTCCCTGGGTGCTCACCGACCACCTTTAGCCCGTGGTCTGTGGGAACGACTTTGCTTCCCACAGTCCTGGTGAGGGGCTCCTCGTCGGACTCTTCCTCCTCCATGTCACCAGCGACAAACTCCTGATGGAAGCCGGCCATCTCTGCGACCTCTCCGGCAGTGGCTGACCCCGGGGAATAATCTCTGTATCTGTGCCTCTAGATGGGGCAGGCATGTCATCCCCGGCATCGCCACTATCATCATCATCAGAGTCTGACTCTGGTATAG
>CM046036.1:29583573-29941073 GCA_025215565.1 Flaveria ramosissima
TACTGTAGCTAAAAGATCCATATGCTCTCGTGCTACTTCCACAGTCACATTACCGAGGTTCTCGGTCTTCAATTTGGTAGCACTTGCTTCTGATCCAATATAGTGGTACAAGACGACCCTGACGTGTCTGATCCAGAAGGAGAAGCATATGAAGGACCTGACGAGCTAGACACAAAAGCAGTCTGGAGAGGTGCTCCAGATGTCTTAGCTTGAGGCGTGGCGTTGTAACAGCTGGATTTTGTGTGTACGAAGACTTCTAAGCTCTATACTTCATCCTTAGTGCTTCTTCTCGCAACTTAAGAATGAAGTCATTAATATCCAGCTTTACAAGCATTCCATTTTGTCTCAGGTTTGACACGAATGAAGCCCACTTATCAGGCAATCCGTCTGCGAAGTTACTCACTTTCTCTTCCATGGTCGTTTCCACTCCATGTGTATGCAGTTCGCTCATCAAGTGGTAGAATCTATCTATGACGTCGTCTAAACTCTCGTTACCAATCGATGAGAAGTTATCGAATTCCTTCTTTAACTCCTTTGCCTTGATTGCCTTCAACGAAGCATTTCCATCATACCTCTTCTCTAGCTCATCCCACAGTTTCTTGGACTGCTTATCTCTGAATACTGGTGGAATATGTCTTTGGGGATAGACTGAGTGATCAATGCATAAACCCTTTTCTCTGCATTGTACTTGACTTTCTGTGCGTCCGTCATCTCACCTAACGTTAGCTTAACTCCATCAGCTCCCACCGGCGTACTATACCCAATCTCAATGGCTTCCCACAGATTAGGATCTACTCCATTGAGGTAGATCTCAAAACGTTGTTTCCAGTGGGGAAACTCATCTAAAGTCAAGAGCTTTGGTGGTTTATTGTGATTACCCACCTCACTCTCAAGCAGCAGCAGGTTCTGTATCCTCGAGTCCTTCCCAGCAGTAAAGGCTGACATCTGATCTTCCATGGCGAATAACTTTAAGTCTAATCAAACAAACTTTCACTGATGCGACTGAAGGATGCGAATGGTCTAGTCGTGTGTATGAACTCTGCGACTGGTTCAATCGTGCGGCTGAACTGGGCGATTGGTTCAGTCGTGCGAATGAATCTAGTGCGTATGAGCTATGCGAACGAACGGTTCAGTCGGCCGAATGAAGGTGCGACTAGGTCCAATCGTGCGAATGAGCAATGCGAATGGAGTCCAGTCGTGCGAATGGGTCACTCGTGCGACCGAAGCTGCTGTTTTGCGAAATTTTCTAGGTTTGACGGGTTTCAGCCGTAAAAATTCGAATTTTCACAAGTCCTAATCGCCTAAGTCCGTAGAAACCAAACTTCGATGAGCAGGGAACGTCCAAGATCACTTTTGACACCAAAGATTGCGTTTTTAGTGCAAAAATACAAATTTTTATTCAATCTTGATTGAATCAACACGTAATCAAGAGCCAAAGCTCTGATACCACTTGTTAGGACCTGGTATTTGAACGAAATACCTAGTGATTAGCGTGTTAAACCAACTCAAATAGTGCGGAATCCTATTTGATTGGCGATCCAATCAGTGAGAACACACGAAGAATCAATCAAGAATTGAATCTAACGTTAGAAGTCGATTAGGAATCGATCTAATGTGTTCTGTGAACTTGGAGAACGATTTGGGAGGTCTCTGGATGGCTAGGGTACGTCTGGAATCGTAATGGTATAAATCCTTACATTTTTCCATGAATTGGGTCTATTTATAGGTTAGTATTGTTCAATCGTGCGACTGGGCCATAAGTATGGTTCAGTCGTGCGATTGAACCATGCGGTTGATTCATCCGCACGACTGAGTGTTCAGTCGTGCGATTGAGCCAATCTTATGTGTAAATCATACGACTGATCCAGTCTCCTAGTTCAGTCGTGCGATTGAGTCAATCGTATGAAGTTATTCATGCGTGTGGTCCATTCGCATGGGCCATTCACATGAGAACTTCATTAAGTTAAGTTTGAATGTTTTAATTAATATAACATTATGTGTAACCATTCAAACAATCATAAACCCAATCATTCAATTCACATACTCATTAATGAAATATTAAACATTCACAATAACAAACAATCCATATCATTTCATTAATCAATATGAATTACATCATAATCTATTAGGACCTGGTATTTGAACGAAATGCCTAGTGATTAGCGTGTTAAACCAACTCAAATAGTGCGGAATCCTATTTGATTGGCGATCCAATCAGTGAGAACACACGAAGAATCAATCAAGAATTGAATCTAACGTTAGAAGTTGATTAGGAATCGATCTAATGTGTTCTGTGAACTTGGAGAACGATTTGGGAGGTCTCTGGACGGCTAGGGTACGTCTGGAATCGTAATGGTATAAATCCTTACGTTTTTCCACGAATTGGGTCTATTTATAGGTTAGTATTGTTCAATCGTGCGACTGGGCCATAAGTATGGTTCAGTCGTGCGATTGAACCATGCGGTTGATTCATCCGCACGACTGAGTGTTCAGTCGTGCGACTGAGCCAATCTTATGTGTAAATCATACGACTGATCCAGTCTCCTGGTTCAGTCGTGCGATTGAGTCAATCGTATGAAGTTATTCATGCGTGTGGTCCATTCGCATGGGCCATTCGCATGAGAACTTCATTAAGTTAAGTTTGAATGTTTTAATCAATATAACATTATGTGTAACCATTCAAACAATCATAAACCCAATCAATTCAATCACGACTCATTAATGAAATATTAAACATTACAAATAACAAACAATCCATATCATTTCATTAATCAATACGAATTACATCATAATAAGAAAGACAAGATCTATTACATTACAAATCATGATCTAGGGACATACATGCATCAACATAATCAGACAGACAAGATCTATTACATTACAAATCATGATCTAGGGACATACATGCATCAACATCAGGATCCACAAGTCTCACCCCACAACAAACATCATTAGAAATGTTGATACAGGGGTAAGGACAATAGGACAAACCCATGATGCAAATGTTTGTCTCCATTCTTGTTTCTTGTCCCAGATAGAGCCAAAAGATAGTTGATGAGGCTTTAAAGGATGGAAGTTGGGTTGAAGCTATGCAGGAGGAGCTGCTTCAATTCAAAAGACAAAAGGTTTGGAACCTATGTCCTCTTCCTCAAGGGAATTCTACCATAGGAACCAAGTGGGTGTTTAGAAACAAGAAGGATGATAGAGGACTTTTCATCAAAAACAAGGAAAGACTAGTTGTCTAAGGGTACACAAAAGAAGAAGGAATTGACTTGGAAAGACTTGAAGCTGTCAGAATATTCCTAGCTTTTGCAGCATCCAAGGATTTCAAGGTCTACAACCTTGATGTCAAGTGTGCTTTTCTATATGGGGTGATTGATGAAGAGGTGTATGTCAAACAACCACTTGGCTTTGCAGTTCCTGATCATCCTGATTATGTCTGCAAGCTTGATAAAGCTCTTTATGGGCTGCATCAAGCTCTAAGGAAGTGGTATGAGACTTTATCTCAGTATCTCTGTCAGCATTGCTACAAAAGGGGTACTATTGATGGAACTCTCTTCATCAAAGGAACAGGGAATGACTTAATGCTAGTTCAAGTATATGTAGATGACATTAGTTTTGGTTCAACTAATCCAAAGCTTGGTAAAGACTTTGAGAGGCTGATGAAGAATAGATTTGAAATGAGTGCCATGGGGGAACTCAATTTCTTTCTCGGAATTCAAGTGAAGCAAGTTGACAGTGGCATCTTCCTAAGTTAGTCAAAGTATGTACAAGACATATTTACAAGATTCGACATGACTGATTGTAAGATTGCAAAGACACCCATAGCAAGAAACCACTCCATTGGACCAGACATTGAGGGGGAGTGTGTTGATGAACACCTTAAGGGGCTATGATTGGGTCTCTTATGTATCTCACAGCTAGCAGGCCTGATATCATGTTTGCCACATGCATTTGTGAAAGATATCAAGCCAAACCCAAGATGTCACACCTGATCACTGTTAAGAGGATTCTAAGATACCTCAAAGGTGCTGCCTCACTAGGCCTTTGGTATCCAAAGAATTCTAACTTCAATCTGTATGCATACAAAGATAGTGACTATGGTGGCTGTAATATGACTTACATCTGGGGGATGTCAATTCCTTGGTGGAAGGATTGTCTCATGGCAGTGCAAGAAACAATCATGTGTGTCTGTATCAGCTGCTGAAGCTGAATACATTGCTGCTGCTAGCTGTTGTGTTCAGGTGCTTTGGATTCAAAATCAAATGTTGGACTATGGATTCAACTTCAAAGAGACTCCCATCCACATAGACAACAATAGTGCTATCTCTATTACAGAGAATCCTATGCAGTACTCAAGAACAAAACACATCAACATCAGGTATCATTTAGTTAGAGATAACTTTGAAAAGGGATTAATCAAACTAGTAAATGTTAACACAAATAAACAATATGTTGATCTGTTTATCAAAGTTTTTAATGAATAGAGATTTAAATATCTTATATCAACTATTGGGATGACTAACTTTGAGTAGATTTTCTTTAAACTTAATTCATATTATTTCTAAAATCTGTGTGTCTTAAGTTGTCTATTTCATCACCTTCATAAGCCCTTGTTTATTTTGAAAGAAAACTCTTTTAAAATTTTATCACTTAGATTTTTGAAAATTTTGATCATTTTCTACTTTAGAAGATATCTTTTTACCTTCGGAAGAAAATCATGTCATCAAAACAAATAACTACTTATGTCAATTTTCCTTTGGTAGAAATTTTCAAAATATCTTCCGAAGCTTAATTGAATTTATAAGTACTTATGTGTTTCTTAAGAACAATTTTCTTCCGAAAGCAAATTAAGTCTCGGAAGTTTATTCTCCTTAGAATAAAATAACCAAGTCTCAATATCTTTCAAAGCAAAATTTTCAACAATCTTTGCAATATCTTCTGAAGTCACTTTTGCTTCGGAAGCTTTTAATCAAAACTTCCGAAGAGAAAATACCTTGGGAAGATTTTTGATTCCAAGATAACAACATTTTTGGGAACCTTTTTAGAGGTGGGACCGACATCCGGATTTCAAAGTTTATCCTCTTTCATTAACTTTGTCTCAAATCCATTTCATATATATATATATATATATATATATATATATATATATATATATATATATATATATATATATATATATATATATATATATATATATATATATATATATATATATATATATATAGTATATATATATATAGATATATATATAGATAATATATAGATATATATATATAATATATATATACATATATATATATATATATATATATATATACCCAATGGTTATCCCCTCTTTCACTCTCTTCTTCATCTGAAACACTTTTAAACCTAAATTCACCCAAAACTGAATTTGTTCTTATCTTTCTTCACCTCTAAGCTTTCACAAATGCCCAACCTTGACCGCAAAATAACCCTAATTTTTTCATGCAACTCCACAGGCAGCACAATCAGGTTGCCCTGTTGGACTCTGAGAAAGATCAAAGTTTCTCGAAGGTTTGTCGTTTCCTTTCTTTGTCTAACTACTTCACCTCCCTCACCATTGATCCTCCTCTCTACGAGGATCAACTTTTGGAATTTTGGAGGACCTGCCAAGAGGTTCTCATGGATGGGGAGAAGGCACTGTCTGCCACAGTGCAGGGGAGGACAATCTTCATCGCTCCAGCCATCATAAACACCCATCTTCAGCTGGATGATGCAGAAGGTGAATTTTCTGTAAAGACCTTCAGGAAAGGGAAGGTCTCCTCTCAATGGAAATACCTACTCCATGTTATTATTCACAGCTTATCAAACAAACATGGAGGATGGGACTAGATTCTTGAGGATCTCTCCTTCATAGTTCATGGAATGGTTCAGGGGGTCAAGTTCAGGTACTCATACTTTGTGTATACTAACTTGCTTGCAAACTTAGACTCCGTAGAATATCACATGTTCCCTAGATATGTTCAACATATTCTCAACTGTGAACTGGGCTCAGAGTTGAGGGGAATAGGTAATGTTCTTAAATTGGGACTGATGAAGCCCGACATCTTTAAGACAATGAAGAAGTCAATTGTTGGCTTCTCTGGGGTAGAAACAACCCTTGTCCCAAAAATGTTAAAGCTCATTGCTCAAGGTGACAACATCGCAACACAAGCTAATGTTGAACCCACACCTTCTACCTCCCAACCACCAAAACAGCCACAAATCATCCACACCTACCAAAGAAAATCCAAACGAACCCCTGCTCAAGCTACTAAGCTTTTGCAGGCCCTCATATCATCAACCATACAAGAAGAAGTGGACACTGGAGCTGCCACTTCTCCTGAGAAGCAAACCACTCCCATCTCACAAATGATCGGTGCCAAGGTTCCTCATGCTCAGCCTGATGAGCTCACAAGCCCAACAACCTTAAGCCTTCACTCAGAGTCTTAAAACTCTAGTGATCAACCTTTAGGGGAAAGTTACCATCCCCATGCTCTTAATCTCAACCAACCAATTACTAACCTTGAATTATATAATGATGAAGACTTGGGATTCAGTGAGTATCATGAGTCTCTCTACTCTCCCCCCACTCAAAGAGAGATGAGTACTCTTGTATCTCCCCTGTATAGCCCACATCATTCACCCATTACTAAGGTGAATCTCCCTAAACTTGTTCAGGAGGTCCATATGGAAGAGGCTCTCACTTTTGCAAGTGATTACATTGTTATGACCTCAACCATGGCAACTCAGCCCATTGACACTTCACCTGAAGTTGTCATTGAGCAAAGGAAATCCAGCAGCTAAGAACATTATGTTGGTGATGAGGAAGAAGACTTTGGTCCTATTCTCTCATCCCCCTATGATTCTTCGGATGAGGATGAAGGGAACTTGAGACTAAAGGTGCAAAAACTATCAAAAACATGCACTTACTTAGTCTCTAAGGTTAGTCACTTGGAATCTCAGGTGACTAGCCTACAAAACAGGGTCAATGATCAGCAACTTGTGATATCTTATCTCAAGGAACAACTAGCTGGGAGATCTTTAAGAAGAGCTCATCCAGAAACACAAGAACTTGTAGATGTGATAGACCTAACTCCTAGCTCACCTATGTACGAGAGTGATGCTACCAAAAAGGGAGAGAAAGTCTTAGCAATCATAGAACCTAGGAGTTCTTCATAGAGTATGGACATAGAGGATTCACCATCCTCACTTGCAATTGTCCATACTCAGCAACCTCCTCAAGTCCATATTGATATGGACTCTCATTTCAGAGTTTGTTTGAGGAGGGTATTCCAAGGGCAATGTTATCTCCATCCCAAGGAGCTTCAAATTACATACTAGGGTGCAAGTATGATGCTGAGAGAAGAGCCCTCATACTTCATGGACTTCAAGGGCAGCAAGAGATCTTCAACTTTCAGACCTTGAACTACTATGAAGGTCTTGATCTTGTGAACATGCCATTTGCCAATCCAACTCAACATAGGCAAGCTGACAGAAGGCTGAAAGGATTCAAGACAGAATTGCTGAAGTATTCAAAGAAGAAGACAAATGCGAGCAGGCAATGTCATTGGTCAACTGGATGTTGAGGTGGATCCTAAGATTAGCTTCATAGGAGAAACCTTGACTGAAGGCCTAAGGATAGAACCTGTGAGCACTGTCAGAGAACCAACAACTTCAGCATCCCATACCCTCAGTGAAGCACCTATTGGTGAAGGTGTCTCACAGCCTTTTTCTGGCCAGAGTCTGATTGCTACATCAGACTGAAGACCAAAGCTCTCTCCACCCTGAGTCACGAAGGTCTGTGGGTGACAAAGGGAAAAGGATATTGACTCCTGAGGAGATTGAGGAGAGAGAGAGAGAGAGAGAGAGAGAGGAAGAGGAAGCTAAGGGGAGAAAGTTCTGGTAGGTCCTCAGGTTTCATAGAAGCTGCTATCAAGGCTGCTCACAGACCAAACACTCAAAATGATAAGTCAAGAGCAGTCAGGATAAACTATTTAGGGACAAGAAACTATGACATTGATGAGGTTATCTCTCTCCCCTTAGAGGAATTGAATGAACTGGCAGACAGGAAAATGTCTAAGGAGAGGAAGGAGGCAGAGGATGCAGAGTTGCTCCTCATGATTAAGGTAGAAAGAAGGCAGAAAAGGCTATACAAACATGATCCTACCGTCTCCTCAGTTCAAGAAATTCCTGAGAAAGAGGCTGTGGCAACTGAACAACCTCAGGTAGACAAGGAAGCTGACAGACAAAACATGATTAAACTACCTGAGTGCCACAGGGCTTACTAGGCAGTTGTACTTCTTCCCTTATCATATGAGTACATAGAATTTGAGTACCTTAAGCAGCTTGAGCTACAAGTTCTCAAAGAATAAATGGCTTCTAAGAGGAAGATGAGGGAAGAAGCAGCAAAGTCAAGAGGCATCATCCAAAGGAGTCAAAAGAAGTTTGCTGACATGCATGAGCATATTAGAGTGATGAAAATGAATATTAAGAGAGGAGAGCTTGTTGACTTACACTCCCCACCAAGTCAGGCTCCTCCTGAAACTAAGGTTAAGGTTGAACCATTTGAGACAACACAACCTAGACCTCATGTTGGACCAAAGCAAGCTTCGTCTTTTGATCCATAGCATGGGCCAACTCCCTCTCCTTCTGAACCTATGAGGGAGGAGGACCCAACTCAGAAAGACAAAACAGAACAACAGGGTACTGAAGGCTAGTCTACTCAGTTAAAGAGGAAGAGAAGGATGGCCTCTAAATCTGTATCAAAGAAGAAACCAAAGTCATCCACTTCTAGACCTCAGGATGAGTCAAAGCATCCTCATGATGTGCAACAAGAGGCTGCTCAACCTACTCCAACTCAAGTAGAGCCTCTTGCATTAGGAAGACCCGTCTTGTCTTGGACGTTTGCTACTAATCCAGACAGATGGTATGTCAATAGAGATCAAGGAGGTCAAGATGTCTACTTCTGGCCAGACATGCTTAACTTACCTCTGCATGATCTCTTTGACATGAGAAGGTATTTTGAAAGTCTAAGTTATCCTGACCAAATTGATGAAGAAAGGAATGGTCATGATCATGATGAGGACTGTTAATATCTGAAGACACTTCACTATTTTGGTAGCATCAACCTAGGGGGAGTTTGTAAGGCTTATATAAAGGCTGATGCACTCAAAACAACCCAAGTGTTTCCTGCATGCATGCACTTGGTACTTAGTAAAGTTGCTTCGAAAGTTTCATACTCTGCACAAGAAAATATTCTAAGTATGAAATCTTCCGAAGCCAAGACCAATATCTTTCGAAGCTTCAAAGACAAAGTCTTCCAAAGCCAATAAAGTGAAGACAGATTTCTTCTAAAGACTTTGAAGAACATGCTTTCTCTGATGTACTTTTCATAAAGTTGACCAACTTTCCGCTGCAACTTTGAAGACTCACCAACTTATACAACTTGGTGAAAGGTCCATGCTTTTTATAACTATACATTAAAGTCTTGAGTCTGTAACTTTCTACTTTATGCATTTTTATCCTTTTTGTAATATATTAGGATATGAACTATGACATGTCATAGTCACTAGTCAAAAAACAAATCTGTGTTTTGACTTTACATTGATCTTGTTGTTGTCTAGATTAGTGTTTCCAGCTCGGCTTCAAAGTATGGCCGGTTATAGGATGTAATATAAAGTGTCTCAAGTCCTTGTATCTTATTTCATGCTTTGTAACACTTGTAAAAAGAACTAGAGAGCAATATACTACAATCTTGAAAACCATTACCTTGTTGCTTTTATTCTTAGGTTTATGTCTCTTGTTTTGCTTGTGTTTATAGTATCATAACATTATTCCTGGTTCCCTATTTGATCTGTTAAGTGTGCTAACTCTCTCCTCATTATAAGACTGACTGTATTGACTATCCCTTAAACGGTCCTGCAGTATGCGAGAACTAGACCATATGACAACATCATCTCACGCGAGAACCTCCCTCCATGCGAGACCCTTACTAAAGTCAAAACCTTTACAGGTTGCATGAAAACCTACTTGTCGCGTGAAAACATAACTACATTTGAAGTCCATGGCAGCCTAAAATATCTAATTCGTGCGAGAATTTACGGATTTCCTGCCAAAACCCAACTTGTCATGTCTAAGGCTGTTCTAACATCCTCAATACCATAAAAAACATTATCACAAGCATAAACAAGCATTTTAGTATACATAATAGCTCTAAAATGCAAAGCTTGCATTAAAAAGGGTTAGAAATCTTGAAAGATTCTAACACCAAACCTACTTTTTCAAGAGCTTTTCGAACCAACATTACACATCCATGCATCTTATTCATCAATAGACCATTCTTAGTACATCACACGAGTTACATACCTTAAACACTTCAAATCTTCACTTTCTCTCTCTATGACGTGACTTTCTCTCTCTAACAGCTATGGTATTCGCGCAATAATGGGGTTAAACAGGTGTTGTTACCTATTTATAGGACTGCAACTTCTCGCGCGGGTTCTCGTGCGAGAACTCCCCTTTGCGCGAGAACTTCATCCTCTTTCGTTTCCCTCAAAAACAATTTGGGTGTTACATGGGGGCAAAGAGGCATGATTTTCATACATTTTTTATAGATCTAAGGTAGATCTATGTCTAAATGGTGTTTATACACTAATTGGAATGATGAAGTTGACACCTTTGTGTGTTTATATATAGTTCGCTAATAATATTCTTCTCGGTTAGGGTTTTCATCAAAATCACAAAAGGTGAGTTATTGATCCTTATTTTTATATATTAATGTGTTTTGGGGCTATTATGCATACAATATTAATGATCTACAATCACTTAACACAGTTTTGATAGTAAAGCCGATAACTTTATGGGTTTATTTGTTGAAAAACTAATTTTCATGCAACAATTATGCATCAGATATCTGATACTCGGAGTTAATCAGTTGGTATTAGTATTCGACCTACCTATAATACTTGATTATACTATTCCATAAGAACATCGACCCTAGCTCAATGTTATAGTTGTTCACTAGAATGCTATTATAGTCTATGACAATTTCCAAAGTAATGAACCATAAAAGATATGATTTTGTTGAAGTCTATAATAACGTGTTAAAGTATGAATAGCTAAGAAAGAAAGGAAGATAAAGTGTAATTATTTTTGTGATAAGAGTTATAAAGAAGGATAAAGAATGGTAACATATTTTAAAGAACGTAAAGGGGTCAAAAATGCTAAAATTCACATGTGAAAACAAAAGTTTAGAATCTTGCAAGCCAAATAGGAGTTTGCACTTGTTACATTCTCACATGTTAAAGAAGACTTTCCTTGTGTATTTTCACATGCTAAAGGAGTTGTAACTTTTGCATAGTCAAATGATATGGGCCTTGGATTATGCTTGCTCTCCATGATAAGAGTTATGTAATGTACATTTTATAATAAGGGCATTGCTTTGTGATTGCTTATCCTGACATGAGTTATATCTTGTGTATTCTCACCGCTAAATAAGCTTTATACTTGTACAAGCTTAATGATAAACATAAAGATATAGCTAAATTCAAAGCTAAAGTAAAAGTAATAAGAATGCTACAATATGATACTTATTTAAAGTATTTAATGATAGACAAAGCAAATGTGATAGTTAAAAATTAAGTATGAGATGAAGTAAAAGATTGTCAATAAATGATATGCAAAAGTATTTGATAAAGTTAAATAACTAGAACTCACTCAGCAACACTAGTTTTTATATGCATATTACTTTGACATGTATGACAGTAATAAAAGAAAAAATGAAAGCTTCGGATGTTAATGGAGTTACCTGGTTGATTCAAAATGAGCTTCTGAAGAGATTTACATTTTTTATGAGTTTAATTCTAAACGATGGACAATAGAATGTGTACGCAATTAATATCCGATGTAAAGATTTGTTGCATGTTTCATGTTTAAAAGTTTTGTTTTTCAGATTTTTAAATCCAACTATAAGGCTGCCCATAAATAGAGTCTTTCAATGTTTACCTTTAATCAAGTTTAACCCTTAAACTTTACAGTTGTTCAACTTTACACACAACATTTTAAACGTAACTTTTGTTTTTAAATAAATTGGGGTATTTCAACTCTACCCATTTTCTTAGGTTTTGTTCATGAAACATGTTATTTACTAAACATGTGCAAGTAATATCGTTTCATCTCCTCCACGAATTCCTGTGTCTCTTTTGACACTTTCATACGCTTCCATTGAATCTTGATATGTGTTGACTACTTTGTTTCTTAATTTCTTTTCCTTATGGTCTGGTATGCTACTAGTTCCTCCATGTAGTTTAGTTTGTCATCAATTTCAATATCATTAAGTGGAACACGTTTGTCTTCCAACTCGACATCTTCACAAATGTGATAAATGAAAGCTGGATGTATTCCATGAAGCTACTATAGCAGCTTTAATCTATGCTACTTCTCGACTCGTACTTCAATCCTAAAAAGGTCCAATTTATCATGGATTTAACTTTCCCTGATTATTAAAGTGGATAATACATTTCCATGGCGACACTTTTAGCATAACCTTGTCAACGATTTTGAATTCCACTCGTGATCGGCGTTTTTAGCGTATGACTTATGTCAATCTTTAGCAACTTTCATTGGTAATATTTTCTACCCTTTTTGTTATTGCTTTCATAATTTCTATACCTTCATTTCCCCTATGACCACTATCACCCCAACATACGAGTGTTCTATAATTTCATTTGTTTATCATTTCTTAAAAGGGCATTCCAATATATGTGTAATAGCTATTGTTATATAAAAGTCTACAAATGGTAAAGTGATCATTCCAACTTCAATGAAAGTCGATGATATATGTAGAAAGCATCTCTTCTAGTTTCTATATAGTCCTCTCTGATTATGTATCATCCGTGAATGATACATTATTCTAATTTGTAGTGTGATACTCATGGCATCATGAAGTATCTTTCTAACTTTGACACGAATAGCATATCTCTATCCGAAACTATGGATACGGGTACCACGTGATGTGTGACGATCTCTTTGATTAATAAATCATATAATAATTCCAACGTGTAAGTTTCTATATTGGTAGAAAATGAGCACTAGGTTTTAGATATTTCATTATTCCTATATTGTGCCATAACCCTTACTTATGTGTGGTAGCTTGGTTATAAAACTAATAATAACAAGCTCCCGTTTCCGCTTAGTTAATTCTGATGGTTAGATAGTCCTGTAGGGCTTTTGATAATCTACTTTGACGTATAAGCATGTTAGGCGCTTACCAACGTATTAAGTTATGTTATATATCATTCCTTGCTACCAACAATCTTTCTTTAGGTCATAGTACATCTTTGTGGCATAAGGATGAATAAAATAATAAGTGTTATGAGCCTTGTCGAGTATTGTTGCTCTGAGGTCTCGTAACGAGGAATCCACATGCATCCAAATCTAGTTTTGAAACAATATGTATTTTCTTATTGATTCGAGACTTGTCATAACATTATTTCCATGTTGACTTGCCCATGTTTCAGTGCTTTAGTTTGATCCTCATGTATCTAGTTCATCATAATTATAGTTACTTTCAACTAATAGGAACTCACCCAAATCAGTTCACATCTTTCTTTTTGGCTCAAGGCATCAATTACAACCTTAGTATCATACATTCGATATCGTATAGATCTCCATATATTTAATGCAAATCGTAAAAATCATAGTAGTCAATACCCATGCTAGGCTCTAAACCCTGGATGCACCGCCATCCACTCAAGCTAACATTACCATATGTCTATAATGTAATGAAACTATATATCTAGAACACATTGCTTTCAAGAGAAAACTATATTGCACTCCATTCAAGTGACTAGTGTAATATAATGTATTATTTTAAACATTGCATTAGAGATTCTCAATGTATAGCCCTAATAACAAAATACTATATATTAAATAATCTCCATATGTACTCCTATTCTTGAATGCCCCTACTAATCACTTAGTTGTTACTTACAAAAACATGTTAAAACGTATCAGTTAAAAATAGTTAGTGAGTTTGTAGGTTTTTTGACTTGATGAAATAATTAAATAAAAAGCATTAACTACACAAAGAAGTATATAAATACGTGCAATATATATGTTGTAACACCTCAAAAAAAGGTTACACAATAAATAACAAACCTTTAAAGTCTAGGGTTAGAAACAAAAGTTTTAAAAAAATTAGGGCTTTGATTCTAGCCACGGACCGCAACTAGTGGCTTTAATGATCCACGTGGGACTAGCTAACAAAAAAATGGAATTCTAATGACATAGAAAAGCACTATGTTATCCTTAGTGAACCCTTAGCGGTTCACAAAATGTTCACAAAGCATTCCCTCATGGATTGGCACATGGCATGTTGATGAGAACTAGAGGGATGACACGTTTCATTCTTAACTGACATGTGTCCGATGACTATGCATTTTGCATTGACATGTGTCAAAGTTTGAATGGTTGTTACTTCATGGCCGCCAAAGTTTGTTCAGGACCATGACTGTGATGCTTAACAGCCCGCGATGGTGGGGTCGACTAGGCTATAAAAGCCTACATAAGTGAGACAAATTTCTCAAAAACATTTTGAATAGCTTTGATCCTTTAAGGTTTTTACCCTTATAATATCTCGTCTAAGAAAGTATAATACCTCCAAGCTCGAGGAACTTCGGTGGTGGTGTTGTTCAAAATTTTAAAGCGTTGATTCGTGATTTGAGCTCATCAATAAGGTGATAATGATTACAAAACTTTATTTTCATTTTATAGAAATATGTGCATAATATTTATGAATGATTCTAAGCATGTTTATGAAATGTCTATTCATAGAACTTTCTTTTAAAGTAAAATTAGCTTGTGATTATATTAAATTTATAAAACAAAGGTTCAAAAGAACATGGCATAATATATGTATGATTTAATCAAACATGCATGCAACTGTAGGTAAGTTTGTGTTAGGTCACAGTGCAGTTAAACTCATTATAAACATGTCTGATTATAGCTGAATAATATGAGATCTTAGTGTATCCTAGATACTTGGTATAGGCCTAGTTAATAATGGGAAACTATAAAACAACTTATCATGATAATTCTAATATTTATCATGTTCTTTTAAAAGTCTGGTAAGATGATTTACCAATTTTGTGTTGATGCTTCATTTTGAAAATATTTTCACGGTAAATGTGTTGTTTATGATTAAGTAATTTTTTATATGTTGGTAGACCTTGTAGTTTGGATTTGGCATTTACAGGACATGAAGACTTCTAGTTAAACTCTCGTGGCTCTTACCTAATTGTATTTGAACAAAATTTTATGTTTTAACTATAATGTAAACTATTAAGGATTTCTTTTAATCTTTTTTTATAAGTATAGTTTTTTGAATCAATTCCCAATGTTGAATTACCTCCTAAGTGATGATTTGATAGTATGATCAACCGTTAGCATTGATCGTCTTAATTTGAGACTTTGATTACTTTGACGCGTAAATCATAAATCAAGCAATGGTGTTGACTACTTTCGAAATTCAAAAGCATTTAAAAGACTTTTGCTGAATACAACTCTTATTGGTTTCCAAGCAAATAATTTGAGATGCCTTTACATGATATCAATCGATCCGACTCACATGCCCCAAGTGTCCTAAATCTGAGGTGTGACACACGAGCCCGCAAATAAGCCCATTGACGTTCTTGAATTGTCCATGCTAATGTCTTATCACAAGACATTAGTTATGTTAGAAGAAATTATTCATTTAACTATGTAGTTACAGTTGGCGCAACCAAAGAATGAATGAGGGTTTGTTAGATCTTTGTAGTACTATTCTATATTAATTCATCGGCCCAAATCCATGATATAACTAGTAGTGTGAGGGACACCATGGCCTTAACTATGATAAGGCTTGTCTCGTGTAATATACGTCATGTAATATGAGCAAAGTATAAAGTACACGATTTCTTATATCAAGTATGAAATTTCAATAATTGTAAACATGTTTTCCCTATGGATAGGTAAAATTAAAAAGGGGCCATGAATACTCACCTGACATAGATGATGATATGTCAAACAATAATCCACAAGTATGAGGTCCATGGACTAACCCTGATTTGAACATTAGATCTAGGCCTATGTGTGCTCTACGCTAGTAAGGAGGCTAATAAGGTCCATGGGCTAACCCTAAGTTGAATGTTAGATCTAGACATCAAGTAACCTAACTACTACGAAATCATGTATATGTGATAACTAGTTGTTTTGAAGATCAACATGCTATAGTTTAAAAACTAAGCTGAAATCATTAGAAATGAGTTCATTGTCAAACTTTGCGTAACATGGTATTCATGATATTTATATATACGTAGCAAGTTTAACACCACATAAGTAAAATGAACAAGGTCATGTCTTGTATTTGAACTTGATTTAAGAATACAAGTTCATGATATAAGAGTTCATATAAATGCAATACGTTGAACAAACCATTGGTGATATGATCTTATGTTTCTATATAAAGTTTAAAATCATATGAGACTATATATGTGACCAAGCGGAAAGATTACATTTCATATATGTATTTAAAATATGTTTAATAATTCTTCTTTATAAAAATAAAATATGTATATGTAGGTGTATATATGGATGTACATGTATAAGAAAATGACAAGTTTTGTATCATGATGTTTGAAATCATAGGTGTATACTTGTATAGACATACACAAGTATGTATGTGTGTGTATATGGGTATGTGTGTGGGCGTGCACATATGTGTGTATATATTTGAAAATGTATGATATTGAGTAAACTTAAAAGAACTCCAAGTATTAATGTATACATGTATACACGTATGTAAATACGTGTCACACCCACATCCCAAGTGCAAGTTCTATATGACTAATCAACATTAGAATAATGCAGCGGAATTTAAAACTTATCATTTCAATAAAGTTAACTATTTGTTCATAAGTTCCATTGTACCCAAAAAAGCTTATTACATAAGACTAGACAAAATCTAAAGAGCTATGTTTAAGACTCGTAGTCCTCTATCAGCCTTAGCCTCAAAACCAATATCTTCAAACCCTGCATCACACGACACCTAGAATATGTGCCCAAAAACAATTAATAGGTCAACATTACACTAGTGAATTCATAAACAACATGTTTCAAAAACGCTTTCAAAACACTTCCACTAGCATCAATAGATTAATATAAACCACTTAATACTGTAAACTTAAACACCCATTAGGCACGTTTGCACGCACGTAGATATATATCACATTTTCAAGAGTTTACATCAGCCATTCATTCTCAACACGTATTACCCAATATTTATCATACAAATGCGGGTAAATGTTCTGAAATAGCACTTTAAGAACACAAATCTAGTCTCAAAGTTTAGATGCACTCATAGGAAACAACAGTTAACTAACCACACAATCCCATAACATCAAGATACACATCCTCTAACATGATTACCTAATTTTCAAGCATTATAGTGCAAATCACAGAAAGTACCATTATATAATGTTAACTCAATTCATCTCCTTAGTTAAAGTCTGTTGGGGTTCAACAATGGAATAAACTGAAGCTTACTAAATCATAATTACAGCCAACTGAAGATCTCATTGTACAAGTTCAGAGAGCAAGGTGATAACAACAAAAACAACAATACAAGACAATTCAACATGACAAAGTCAACATCAAGACAATTAGAAAGTCAAAATTAGGTCATGTTGTAATAATAATATAAATAGACCCACTAGTGCATATTTGCAAGGGTGGTTCTTTTGTGTGTGTTTCTCATGGTGTAATTCACCACCCAAGGAGAAATCCTCGCCTTTGGGTGGGTTTGATTTCATCATCCAACTATGATTCTCATTGTAACTTGTTTATCAACATTAATGAAATTATAACAATATTATTATCCATCTCTTTGTTCTTTGATTCACACACATCCACCCATCTTAATCTTGATTTCTAGATCTGAACGTGATGAATCCAAAGATCCAAGCTCAATGAATCTGAAATATTGATTTAGCAAAATGGTATCAGAGCATTGGCTATCGATTCTTCTTAAGATCTGCCTAGATCTAAGCTGAACTCGATTGATCTGGTGATTGAGTTGCTGATAGAGTGTTCGACTACCTCTACTTAGCATACAAGTTGAAAAACTGCAGAAACTCTAAGACTGTCACTTTTCATCCATACACATCTTCAAGAACAAATATGTAAATAGTAACTCAAACCTTAAAACCAACAAAAAATTACAAAACATCAGCAGATCTGAATTCTTAAGCTTGTTATGGACTAATTGGACTTAACAATCATTCTAATCATTATTCTAACAAGTTAAAAACAGTTTATTAAAAATGGATTCACATAATTTCTCTGAACTTGGTCATGTAGGATTCTGTGTGCCCAAGACACTTAGAATATTGATGTGGTTAGTACGTAATGATCCAAGTCGGGTTATACCCAATAACAAGCTTAGCAAACACCAATTAATATTTAATTGATGATATGATCATGCAATTAAATATTTACACCAATTTAGAAAATGGGTTTTCTAAATAAGTTGCATATGAGAGGGAACAACTTATTAGGATATTTTGTTCAATAATATTATTTGATGTGTTATTTAAATTGGTTAGATGACACCAAATAATAATGAGAGATTATAACTTATAAAGATAAATGATCAATTGTATAAGTTATATAACTTGTACATACAATTAAATGGTTAATTGTATCTCTAGTTACAAGACATTTTAACATGTGTGTATGTGTTCAAATTAAAAGGGGGAAACCCTTTTGGTTTCAAAATTTTCGCCCCCCCCCCTTGATTGTCATTGGACCTTTTTCTTTGAACACATCACACATTAATAAGTCTTGTCCCATTTGATCTCTCACTTCTCTCTTCACATGCAATAGACAAAACCTCCCACTTTTCTCTCTAAATTTTCGGCCAGCAGCAAGAAGAGGGTTTTGTGGTTGTTTTGGTGTCATCTCCCTAGCAAGAAGAGGTGTTTGCAAGGAGGCTTGGGGTATACTAGCTTGAGGGGTCCTTCCTTGGAGCCTTGGCCGATTTTCTAGCATCTTATCATCCTAGTTTGGTCGATTTTCAGCTGGACAAAGAGGTAGTAATCACAGCTCATTGTGGCTGTGATTTTATATAGTTTAACATATGTTCATAGCTTGTTCATTCACATATTAATGATCCTTTTGATTTGGGTTTGTTTTTCATCTTAAAACATCATTAAGAACACAAAATTTTCAGATTATAAACATGTTATAATGTCTATCTTCCGCTGCGTTTTTCAGAAAGTTTAAAAGGTTAAACTTGTTTTCTTGTGTTCTAACAAACCCATCAATGGCATCAAGAGCCGGTTATGTGGATAACTTGCTTGTTCATAGTCTTTAAAATTGGTTTTAAAGAAGTATTATCTACCTTTTATGGCTGATTTTGGGCTGCTATATTTTGTATGAATGATTCCCCAAACTTTCAAGGTCATATCACACATGCTAGTGATTAGATCTTGAAAGATATATATTATAAAATGTTGATTGTTTGGACAATGTTTAAAACCCAAAATTTCAGTTTATGTTGGCTGAAATTTGGTGGTTTTAAGTGGGGTTTCATTATATGTTTGGATGATATGATCAATAGATGTTAGTGTGCATAACCTAGCTTTTGGCCTTTTGATTTGGATGATTGGAATGGTTGGTTTTATTCATTCAATTGGGTTGTAATATTTATGTTTATCATTTGGGTTGTATTTATTTATTCATTTGGTTATGTAATAAATAGAATAGGTGCATTTCTTTTATTAGAAAAATGTATTAGGATACAAATTTGTAAAAGGAAGATGCACAAGATCAAGACCCAAAGATGGACATCAAAGACATGTACACTTGAAGCATTTGAATGTGGAATCAAGTGGGAGTTCATGGACACATATGATGTGTCATCGTAAACCCTTAGGAAAGACCTTATGACAACACTTGTGATGGCAAACAAGTGTAGTCAACTTAGTGGCTATGGTTATGCACATGTGGTTGTATGATATATGCTTGTTTGATTATTCATTTTATGTTGATTGTTTGATATATGGATATGCTTAACAATCTAAATAAATTATCATAACAAGCTGAATTTTTTTGGTTCCTAATCATTAAGTGACTAATAAAAGGTTATTAAAAGGATTAATGATTTCAAAATAAAAGAAGTTTTATTAAAAGAGAACCATAGGGTATCTTGTATTTGAAAGCATGCAAATACAAGTACATAGAGTTTTCTAAAACTAGAATTAAGTAATCTCTAAACTTTTGACAAACAAGTTTAACACCGTCCTTTTGCACAACACTTGAGTCATTTGGAAACTCTAAATGGGATAAAGGTCACCTAACCATTTAGAGGGAACTTGTGATTTAAGGTGGGGATACCACATTGGTGGGATAAAGGTCACCTAACCACTTATGTGGGTAAACTCACATGTGTGGGCAAGTAGGATAACTTGATTTGCAAACCATGTTAAATGGATCACCTAAATATGGTTTCCAAATGGTGTTGATGGGATTAACATGCCGACTTTGCATATGATGTTTTAAGTCGATCCCATGCCTCTAGAAGTTGCAAATGGTTGCAACCGTCAATCGTTGACCACCTTATTAATTTAAATCGTGGGATAAAGGTCACCTAACCATAATTTAAATGTAATGTTGGGTTCTAGATTTTAATATAAAAATGACCTTAAAAGGCGTTAATTATTAAAAATAGCAATATCGAAAATACTAAATAGACCTTTGTTAAATTTTGTAGATGGCCACCAACAATGAAAATCACGATAACTCATCCGCGTCCAACCAATCATTACGTGCGATCCTCCAAAAGGAACGTCTAAATCATAACAACTTTATTGATTGGTATCGAAACTTGAGAATCGTTCTCAAGCAAGAGAAACGATCATATGTTTTAGACGACCCTATCCCCGATCAACCTACTGAGGATGATCAGGAGGCCTTCAACGATTGGTTGAAGTACACTGAGGACTCCGTCCAAGTGTCTTGTCTCATGCTAGCGAGCATGACTCCGGATCTCCAAAAGGAGTATGAACATCACGGAGCTTATGACATGATAACCCAGCTGAAGGAAACGTTCCAACAGCAAGCAAGGGTTGAGCGCTTCGAAACGGTTCGAGCACTCCATGCATGTCGTATGGACGACAACCAATCTGTTTCATCTTATGTTCTTAAGATGAAAAGTCATATTGACCGCCTCGAGAGGCTTAATTGTCCCGTCTCGAAGGATATGGCCACGGATTTGATCCTTAATGGCCTTACCAAGAAGTTCGAGACATTTGTGTTGAATTACAACATGAATGCTTGGGACAAGAGCATTGGTGAGCTTCACTCAATGCTCAAAACGGCTGAGGCGGCCATGGGTAAAAGGGTTTTACCCGTTCTCACCATCAATGAAGGTGGGAACAAGAAAAGGCCTTATCCCGCACCCAAGGCAAAGGTTGCCAAGGGTAAGGGACCCGTCTTGGGAAAGGGGAAAGGGGTGGTAAGGGTACCACCCAAACCACAGGAGAAGAAGCAAAAGGTTGCTACCAATGTCCCATGCTTCAAGTGTGGGGAGATTGGACATTGGGCAAGGAATTGTCCTATCCATCTCCAAGAGTTGAAAGCCAAGAGGGATGCCGGGCAGACCTCAGGTACAATATACATGATTCATATTGATCTTAATGTTACATCTTCTAACACATGGGTATTGGATACCGGATGTGGAACTCATATTTGCAATTTGTTGCAGGGGTTCACAAGAAGTAGGGACTTCAATCAAGGGGATGTTAGTCTCTTCATGGGCAATGGAACCAAAGTCCAAGTTGAAGCTCGTGGGGACTACATCCTAAAACTTCCAAGTGGCTTGGATGTTATTTTGAAGAATATTTTGTATGCTCCTAGTTTGACTAGGAACATTATTTCTGTATCCCAATTAAGACATTATGATTATGTATTATCTTTTGTTGAAAATGATATTCATGTTTCTTTAAATGATATGTTCTATTTTAAAGCAATTCCCATTAATGGTATTTATGAATTGGTTCATGAAAACGCTTTAAATAGTTCATTGTACCAAACTAACACCAAGAAACTCAAGTTGGACTTGAATGATACCTATCTTTGGCATTGTCGTCTTGGTCATATAAACAAGAAACGTATACAAATACTTCAAAAGAATGGTCTTTTAAAAACAAATGAATGTGATTCATTTGAGGTATGTGAATCTTGTTTACAAGGTAAAATGACTAAGGCACCCTTTAGTGGGACTAACGAAAGGGCAAAAGATTTATTAGGAATCATACATTCGGATGTATGTGGTCCTTTTAAGCCAATGACTAGGAATGGTGAAAGATACTTCATTACATTTACCGACGATTATAGTCGCTATGGGTATGTGTACTTATTAAGGCACAAAGATGAAGCTTTTGAAATGTTCAAAATCTTCAAGAATGAAGTAGAAAATCAACTCAACAAGTCAATTAAAGTTCTCCGTACCGATAGAGGAGGTGAATACCTAAGTGATGCTTTTCAAGATCATCTTAGGAGTTGTGGGATTGTCTCACAACTCACTCCACCTGGAACACCACAACATAATGGTGTGTCTGAGAGGAGGAATCGAACCTTATTGGATATGGTCCGATCTATGATGGCTAGAAGCACATTACCTCTATCATTTTGGGGTTTCGCTTTGCTCTCCGCGGCCCGTATTTTAAATATGGCCCCAACCAAAAAGGTGGAAAGGACACCTTTTGAGATATGGCATGGAAGAGTTCCATCCCTATCATACTTAAGGGTCTGGGGTTGTGAAGCTTATGTTAAGACTCCCACCCCAAACAAGTTAGAAGTCCGATCCACCAAGTGTATCTTTGTTGGATATCCTAGAGATTCTATGGGATATTATTTCTATGATCCACTGGAACAAAAGGTGTTTGTTGCCAGAAAGGGTGAGTTCTTAGAAGCAAAGTTCCTTATGGAAGGAGCTAGCAGTAGAACAGTGGATCTTGAGGAAGATCAAGAACCACAACCCGATGCACGTTTGGTTGAAACTAGCACTCAACATGAGGATGTTGAAGATGATCAAATGGTTGATCAATACACACAAAACGTTCGCAGAAGTGGTAGAACTAGTAATCCACCTGAAAGATACGGATTTTTCATGGATGGATGCTATGTGGTAGATTCAGATGAACCAACCACATACCATGATGCAGTGTCCAATTTGGATTGTGACAAATGGCTTGAGGCTATGAACGTTGAGATGCAATCCATGTATGACAATCAAGTTTGGGAACTTGTTGTACCACCTCTTAATTCCAAAGTAGTTGGAAGTAAGTGGGTTTTCAAGAAGAAAACCGATATGCATGGAAACTTGGATACTTATAAAGCTAGACTTGTAGCAAAGGGTTTCACTCAAACTCAAGGGGTTGATTATGATGAAACCTTCTCACCTGTTGCGATGCTAAAGTCTATAAGGATATTGTTTGCCATAGCTGCTCATTATGATTATGAGATTTGGCAAATGGATGTCAAAACAGCTTTCCTAAATGGATATCTTGAGGAAGATGTCTATATGGTTCAGCCTGAAGGTTTTGTCGATCCAAAACATCCTAATAAAGTATGCAAATTAAAGAAATCAATCTATGGATTGAAACAAGCATCTAGAAGCTGGAATCATCGTTTTGATGAGGAGGTAAAGAAATTTGGCTTCATCAAAAACACTGATGAGGCTTGTGTGTACAAGAAGGCTAGTGGGAGCACAATAACTTTCCTAGTATTGTATGTTGATGACATACTACTATTTGGAAATGACATTCCAACCTTGGAAGGTGTAAAAACCTGGCTTGGAAGTTGTTTTTCCATTAAGGATCTTGGAGAAGCCGCCTATATTTTGGGAATAAAGATCTATAGGGATAGATCAAGGCGGTTGATTGGTTTAAATCAAAGTGCGTATATTGATAAAATCTTGAAAAGGTTCAAGATGGAGAACTCTAAGAAAGGTACCGTACCTATTCAAAGAGGAACGATATTGAGTACGACTCAATGTCCAAGCTCAAAGGATGAGCAAGATAAAATGAAGGCAATCCCATACGCATCTGCTATTGGATCCATCATGTATGCGATGATATGCACTCGACCGGACGTGTCATGCGCCTTAAGCATGACAAGCCGTTACCAGCAAAATCCTGGAAACAGTCATTGGATGGCTGTTAAGAACATACTTAAGTACCTAAGGAGGACAAGGGATATGTTCCTAATCTATGGATCTGGTGATGAGGAACTCGTTGTAAAAGGTTACACGGATGCGAGTTTCCAAACCGATCGTGATGATTCTCGGTCACAATCGGGATATGTTTTCATTCTAAATGGAGGAGCGGTCTCTTGGAAGAGCTCCAAGCAGGATGTGGTGGCTCTATCAACTACAGAATCAGAATACGTCGCCGCCTCATTGGCAGCTCAAGAAGCTGCATGGTTGAAGAAATTCATTGCCGATCTAGGGGTTGTCCCTTCCATTCAGGACCCCCTAGAGATCTTTTGTGATAACGAGGGTGCGATTGCTCAAATCAAGGAACCTCGTGCTCATCAAAAGACTAGGCACATTGAGCGGAGATTCAACTACATACGGGATGAAGTTGAAAAGGGAAAGATATGTATTCGCAAAGTTCACACGGATCAAAACATAGCGGATCCTCTCACGAAGCTCCTTGAAAAGGCAAAGCATGAAGGTCATACTTGTGCCATAGGACTTCGATATTCTAGTGATTGGATTTGATCTGTAAACTTTGTATTTGGATATGTGGAACTCTTTATTATTTGAATAAAATTATTTGGTTATAATGTTTCAATTAATGTTCCAATTTAGCATGTTTAATCCATGAGTAAATTGTTTACTCTAAATGTCCGTAGTCGTTCATACTTGTGGGAACAAGTGTGAGGGTAAGATTATTATGAACTTGGATTGGTTGATATTCATAAGGATGAATATAGAGCAATGGGTTGCTACCAAGGTTCATAGATATTTGTGGGATGCAAATATTGGACTAACCCGCATCTCAAATTTTACTACATGGAATCTTATTGATTGATCATAAGTAAATTTGAGTAAAGGCGAATATCATTTGGTATCCTCCGACCTGAGATACATATTGGGTTTTGATATTCACCAAGTATTATACCTTGAGCTTCTTCTTCACTGTCCTGAAATAGTGGACAGCACATAAGGGTATGTTCAGGTATGACACGAGGTGTTTGTGAGAAACGTATGTAGTCGAGATGGAATTTGTTCCTCTTATTCGTTGAGAGTTAGATGTCTAAGGCCTGATTAAGTTAAATCAACGAGGAATGATCATTCTGTGTCCTTGGATTTAACATGACATCTGTAACAAAAGGATAGATGATTGATTCACCTAAATCATTTCAAGTAGGGTACTTGAAAGGGATGATGTTATTGAATGGCTATAAGTCATGCGTATTAAGGGTAGTAAACCGTTGTTAGGCGGTATTTACTGCTTGCATCAATCTTCTATGAATCTTGGGCAAGTGGGAGATTGTAGGATTCTGTGTGCCCAAGACACTTAGAATATTGATGTGGTTAGTACGTAATGATCCAAGTCGGGTTATACCCAATAACAAGCTTAGCAAACACCAATTAATATTTAATTGATGATATGATCATGCAATTAAATATTTACACCAATTTAGAAAATGGGTTTTCTAAATAAGTTGCATATGAGAGGGAACAACTTATTAGGATATTTTGTTCAATAATATTATTTGATGTGTTATTTAAATTGGTTAGATGACACCAAATAATAATGAGAGATTATAACTTATAAAGATAAATGATCAATTGTATAAGTTATATAACTTGTACATACAATTAAATGGTTAATTGTATCTCTAGTTACAAGACATTTTAACATGTGTGTATGTGTTCAAATTAAAAGGGGGAAACCCTTTTGGTTTCAAAATTTTCGCCCCCCCCCCTTGATTGTCATTGGACCTTTTTCTTTGAACACATCACACATTAATAAGTCTTGTCCCATTTGATCTCTCACTTCTCTCTTCACATGCAATAGACAAAACCTCCCACTTTTCTCTCTAAATTTTCGGCCAGCAGCAAGAAGAGGGTTTTGTGGTTGTTTTGGTGTCATCTCCCTAGCAAGAAGAGGTGTTTGCAAGGAGGCTTGGGGTATACTAGCTTGAGGGGTCCTTCCTTGGAGCCTTGGCCGATTTTCTAGCATCTTATCATCCTAGTTTGGTCGATTTTCAACTGGACAAAGAGGTAGTAATCACAGCTCATTGTGGCTGTGATTTTATATAGTTTAACATATGTTCATAGCTTGTTCATTCACATATTAATGATCCTTTTGATTTGGGTTTGTTTTTCATCTTAAAACATCATTAAGAACACAAAATTTTCAGATTATAAACATGTTATAATGTCTATCTTCCGCTGCGTTTTTCAGAAAGTTTAAAAGGTTAAACTTGTTTTCTTGTGTTCTAACAAACCCATCAGGTCACACTCCAAAACCTCCTATGCTTAAACATAAATCTGAGTTTAAGCAATGGAAAATCATATTCATGAACTATATTATAGGTGTAGATCCTGACTACTGGATTTCAATATGCAAAGGGCCTCACATTCCTGTGACACTTTCTGCTGATCAGGCTGCACTTTACAAAACCACAAGCATACCCATTGAAGATCTCACTCTTGATGATGATGACTACAAGAAGATAAAGGTTGATCTAAAAGCTTACTCTATACTCACTCAAGAAGATAAAGGTTGATCTAAAGCTTACTATATACAAGAAGATAAAGGTTGATCTAAAAGCTTACTCTGTACTCACTCAAAAACTAAAAATGGATGTGCTAAAAAGGCTTGAAAAGTATGGAACTGCTAAAGCTGTATGTGATGCATTGCTAATAATGTGTGAAGGAAGCAGTGAAGTGGCTGAAATTAACAAGGACAAACTTGTTAATCAATATGAAACCTTTCATCACTCCAAGAGGGAATCCATCTCTAAACAGCTGCATAGATTTGTGCAACTGGTGAATGATTTAGAGATCATGGGAGTGACATACAAAGTCAAAGAACTAAATAAGAAGATGCTTCACTGCCTTCCAGAAAGTTAGAAACAAAATGTCACAATGCTGAAAAACACTCTTGATCTAGAGAGTACCACCTTGGATATCATGATTGCCATAATAGAAGCTCTTGAATTGGATGAAAGGTGCAAGAACCTTGGTGGACCTCGAGTTATTAAAGCTTACAAATTTCCATCAGACACTCACTCTGTGGAAAATGCATTTATCACTAAGGATTATGATTTTCTCTCCTCAAGAGATCAAGTGAAGACAACCTGTTTCTTTACAGCACCAACACCAAGCAAGCCATCAACATCATCACAACCAACAGGGTTTACTGCCACTCCCTTAACTATACATGAAGACCCAAGATTAGAAGAGTAAAAGGCAACTTACAATGCATTTGTTGCTATTTCTGAAGCTTACCTGGGAGGCAGACTCACTTCTGCTCATTTGATTCAAGAAGATTTGGAAGAAATAAATCCAAATGATGTGGAAGAAATGGATCTGCAATGGCAAATGGCTATGATAGCAATGAGAGCCAAGAAGTTTTTCAGGAAAGGGAGAAAGCTTAGTCTAAATGAAAACACCAAACTTGGATATGACAAATCCAAGGTAAAGTGTTTCAACTATGGTGTAACTGGTCACTTCTCCAGAGAGTGCAATGCTCCTAGAAGAAACAACAACTCTTTCCAAAGAAACTCTCAGGGTCAGTCATCTCCACAACCAAGCACAAGATTTCACTCCAACAATCAACAATAGCAGTATCATCACCAACAATCATAACATCAGCAACCTTATCAGAGTCAGCCACTACTGATAAATCAAGCACATGGAAGCAGTCAGGCATCTACAAATGCTCTTTTCAGACAAGATGGAGTGTGTGATTGGAGTTTGTATGCAGAGGAAGTAAAACCTCAGTTTCAAATTCATGCACTCATGGCTCACATCAATGATGGTCCAACTCCTATGCCATCTGAGGTAAAATCCAACCTTTGTAGTGATAAATGTATTTCTAAACTGCAAGGTTATCGTGAGCATAATCATAAGCTGGATGCTAAAATAAAAGAAGAAAAAGTCAAGTCAGAGATGCTCAAAAGAGAAACTAAAGGCTTTCAAATAAAAAACAAATCTCTCATCTCTGACATTGAAAATTTGCATGGTGAAAAGTACACTTTTGCAGCTGAGAATGAGCAACTGATTGAAAAGTTAGCTCAATCAAAAGCTGAGCAATCACTTACTAAAATGAAACTTGAAAAGTTTAAAACATCTTCAGCCAAGCTGCAAGAGATGCTAGACTCACAAAAGGATCCCAAGGATATGACTAGGATTGGATATAATGCTTGTCCTCCACCTTACATTGATAACTACACTATCATGCCTGAATCTGTCACACTCAAACAGGAAAATGAACCTATCACTATTGAACCTAATCAATAGTAAAACAAGTCACTAATCCTCAAAATAAACCAGATGTGTATATTGAAACAAATGAGGAGAAAATTAAACTAGGTTACCCAATTAAAATTAAGGAGTGTTCAGACAAGACATTGAAAGTTATCAAACCAACAAGCCTAATCAAAGCCATTGTCCCATTTGTGAAATTTATACCTGCAATTTCAAAACAAAAGAAGAAAACTGTGGCTTCAGTGAAACCTTCTGCTGAAAGCAGTTCTAATTATGAGATTAAATCTCTAAAAAAATTCAAGCAAATCAGACAAAGTTTCACTGACAAAACAAAACAAGACTTCTATGGTGTCAAAATCAAAAATCAATTTAGATCCCCAATCTTCAAAATTTAAACAGGGAGTTGGTTTTGACATTTGTAACAAAGACCATATGAATCAATTAGAAACAAAAGTAAGAAGAAGGGTAAGGAAGCAAAACAATTCAGAAAAGACAGACCTAGTAGTGTTGTGAAACAAACTACTAAAAGGGCTGATCTTGCTTCCTCACCAAAGTCAAAGGTTGAGACTCAATTGAAGATAGGTAAACCTACTGAGTCCTCAACATCAAGGTCAGCTTCAAGAGACAATCACTTGTATTGTGATGTGTGTGAAATGTCTAATCACAATATAGATAAGTGTTATTTCAATCAATACTTCTCCATCTGTGACATGAACAATCATTCCACCAAAAACTGCTATTTCAATAAATATTGTTCAGTTTGTGATATAACCAACCACAATAAATCTGACTGTTACTTCAAACAAAAAGGGTTGAGAATTCCACAAACCAAACCCATCTCACCAATATCATCTGTGAAACCCAAGATCAGAAGTCATTTTCATAATAATCAACCAAAAATGATGTTTGATAATCAAAAACGGGTCAGATTTCTTCAAAGAAACAAGGACCAAAGGTTTCAATACTCTTCTGATTCTTCAGATGAATTTGATGAGATGAAACAAGCAAAATATCATCAGAAATCTCCCAGAACTCCTTCCTCTAAGTCACAGTTTAGAGGAAAATATCAAGAAGTTACTATTATGTACAGGGAACGGTAAACCCAAGGCCACATGGCTTGGGTTTCACATTCTAATTAGTTCATTTGTGCTTGCAGGGTCATTCATACAGGTCCAACAGCTTATGGTATGTGGACAGAGGATGCTCCGACACATGACTGGAGATCGTTCCCTCCTTCATGAATTCAAGCATATACAAGGTACTATTGTAGCATTCGGAGGAGATTCACAAGGTGGCAGAATCATTGGTGAAGGATCTGTAACTAATGGGGTGCTGAGCTTTGACATAGTGAACTACTATGAACAACTGAATTTCAATCTACTCAGCGTGTCTCAGATCTGTGACAAGAAATATTCAACTCACTTCACTGACACTCATTGCTACATTCTGAAACCAGGATTTCAAATTCCTGAAGAATGGGTTGTCTTGAAGACTCCGAGGAAAAATAACACATATGTCTTAAACCTCAATTCTGCCATTCCAAAAGAAGAAACATGTCTCCTGTCAAAAGCATCATTTGATGAGTCATAGCTTTGGCACAGACGTTTGGGACACACCAATTTCAAAAACATGAACTGACTGGTCAAGGGAAACCATGTCATTTGTTTACCCCAAAAGAAATTTTCTTTTATTGATCACTGTTCTGCGTGTCTCAAATGGAAACAACATAAGTCTTCCCACAAGCCACAGCTGATGAACAGGACTTGAAAAACATAAGAAAAACATAAAAATGAATGATAGCAACCAACAAGCACATCCATTTTCATCATGAAAGCACATCCATTTTGATCATGATAGAAATCAACTTTGGTCACTTTTTAATAGATTCATCCAGGGACTTGTACAACTATCAAATGCCCTTTTTGAAGTACTTGGGCTCACATTTTTTTTGATGATGTTTTCCACCCGTGTCTGACTACTGAGCGGATAGTTAGACGGACTTTAATCAAGGGAGTACTCGTTATCTAAAGAATGTCATTTATCAAGTTATTTCAAAAGAGTGGAAGTGTGTTCAACATTGATTCATGTTCCTCATGCAATTTATTCAAATTCAAAGCCTCACCATATGCCTAATACATTCTAATCCTTGAGTTGTGATATGAACTGTAATCCAAAAGTAATACAACCCATGTCCAATACCAAGAAGTATTCTCAAGAGATTCTAACCTTTGTAAGAAATATATTAGGAGGAGCTTAATCTGAGGGGGGAATATTAGTGAATTGTGCCAGAACATCAGTTGATCAAGAAGACATGTGACAGAGAAGATCTTCAAATTCAAGGTTTGGCAAGCATCAGTTTAGGTAGAGTAATGTTGGGGTTCAACAATGGAATAAATTGAAGCTTACCAAATCATAATTACAGCCAACTGAAGATCTCATTGTACAAGTTCAGAGAGTAAGTTGATAACAACAAAAACAACAATACAAGACAATTCAACATGACAAAGTAAACATCAAGA
This sequence comes from Flaveria ramosissima, assembly GCA_025215565.1. NCBI lineage: Eukaryota > Viridiplantae > Streptophyta > Magnoliopsida > Asterales > Asteraceae > Flaveria > Flaveria ramosissima. The sequence goes on from CM046036.1 coordinate 29,614,645, forward strand.
CAATTAGAAAGTCAGAATTAGGTCATGTTGTAATAATAATATAAATAGACCCACTAGTGCATATTTGCAAGGGTGGTTCTTTTATGTGTGTTTCTCATGGTGTAAGTCACCACCCAAGGAGATATCCTCTCCTTTGGGTGGGTTTGATTTCATCAGCCAACTATGATTCTCATTGTAACTTGTTTATCAACATCAATAAAATCATAACATTATTATTATCAATCTCTTTGTTCTTTGATTCACACACATCCACCCATCTTAATCTTGATTTCTAGATCTCAACGTGATGAATCCAAAGATCGAAGCTCAATGAATCTGAAATATTGATTTAGCAAAGTCCTATACCTTGGTTAAATGCTAGCAGGTACAATCTATGGGTATATTTACTTATGGGAAACCAAATCTGTTCCGCTATGGTTATCTTACCAGCGTTATACAGGCAGTATAACCCTCTATCTTATGTTGGGTGTCCACATCCTGGCTCTTGTGGGAGTTTATACCATAGCTATTTTCTAGGCACATACTTCATGCCCAACAAGTATCTTACCCGCCTGCCTGTCTCGTCCCTGACCTGACCTTCCCCTAGTCTATGAGTGTGGCCCGTAACCAAATGGACAGGTCAACATATGAGTATAGGGGTCAAAAACATAAATGGAACGATTTAAAATGAAAACTTCCTAGGGAATTGGAATTATTTGACAATAGCTGACCACCAAACAATGAACAAGGGATATTCTCTTGGTAAATATGAATATTCCATCTGGAATATGCGAATATGCCTTTTGAAGATGGTAGAGGACCGCCAAGCTTGGGGTAGCGGTTCACTAAGGAGCCAGTCTTGCATAATTAGGTATGATAACCCCAAAAGTTTGATTCTCTCTCTCTAGAAAATATCCACTCTTTCTTTACGGTTTCAAGGTGCACTAGTGTTCATGTGAACGATTTAAGCTCGTAGATACGTCTGTGACGTTGTTATTGCTTGGCAATATTGTTTGGTGGCTCGGTTCCTTCGGTACGCCTTAAACTCTTGTAAATACAAAGTGATGACCATATATGAGTGTATATGTGATGTGTAAAAGTCAATTGTAATGTTGAATCGCTTAGTGGTGAACAATAGACATCGATAATAGTCGGCATCTATTGTGGCATGATTCTGAACCTCCATATTCTTCATCATTATGGCATATAGGTAAACGGGGTTTCTGGAAATAACGAAACCATTGTTTAAGTGGTTAGAATGCATATTGATAAGATGACTATGAAAGTAACCACTTTTCGATAAATGATATTGTTACGGGACCATATCCACATAAGTAGGAAATGGATATTGTACTGTCATTTCATAACCGTGAGGTTGTCACGAGGATTTACATGATAGGGATTTCGTGTGGTGGATTGGCACATCTAGTCAATGAGTTGGGAGTGTGTTGAAACATAAACTCTTCAACTCATATTCAATAAGAAATGTTCCATAATTTTTTACCTAAGTCGAAGAACTCTATCTAGAGGTCACAGACGTGAGTAGGGCAGGTCAGGTAATTATACTGATTAGGATGGCCCAAGGGTTTTCACGATCAATGAAGAAAATATATTAACATGAAGGTCAATGTATTACAAGGTTATAAAGCACTTGTGGAACTTGCCAACCAGTGTACGAACCCGATTGGATAGCTTATTACCTAAGTATAACTGTCCCCTTTTTCTTAACTGTTTTGGGGTTGTATCCGAGTTGGTTAAAATTTTGTATAATATTTTTTGATTTATGTATGGTTTCAAGTTTAAAGTATCTCATGTGAACTAGCATACCACAACTAGGTGTGTCCAGTATGGGTTAGTCACAAGCTAGTCATTAAGGTATGTGAAAGGTGTGCATGAAAAGGGAACAGGGAACGATAACAGGTTGTCACATAGAGTGACACATGTTCTTTCCTTTGGTCATATGTGCACTTAGTTGGATCCATGTAAGTAGGAAGGCCACGTTCTTCAGTTTGGTGTGAAGTGACTCTGGACTGAGTCACTGATCACCAGGTTGCAATCCTTTATGATTGGTTAGTATGAAGGGTCACGGTGGGGGGATGCCTGATACTCAAATGTTGTGATGTATTGGGATTCAGTCGGTAGAATCGCCTTAAACCCACCCACATTCATGTTTATAAAACCAAGATCAACATATATATTGACGATCCAATGATCTTTTGTTCTAGTGGTCAAGGTGGAGATGGGAGGCTTTGCCTCTCTTAGAGGTTCAAGGTTTAAACCTTGGCATTGGCAAATGTAATTAAGTTGGTGATACTAACAGCTAACCACTAACATGACATTCTAAGAAAACATATATGTTGATGGACACTTTCTAATTGTTAGGGTGTTAGCTGAGACTTGATTTGACAAACAATGTACTTGCATACGCACGATTACAAACAATCTACTTGCTTATATGTATTTTAGCTTGTGATGTTGGAGCAGGTGATGTCGGAAGGTATTAGCTAGGTCATGGAGGCTTAGTGGTTGTATATAAGTAAAGTCCTCGTGTAGAAGACATTGATTGAGTTAAGACTACCTAGGGTAGTTTATGTAGTTTTATTTTGTATAATTAATTGAAAGGGTTGTGTGAATTATGTTTGCATATATGGTTTTGATTCAGTCTAGATTTGTGGTCTTAAGTATAAAACTTCCAATGTTTATTGTTGTGAGTGTGATATAACAGATTGCACCTGGGGAATGGGGTTTGCTAGGTTGGTATCAAATCCCTAGCTTTTAGCGAATTAAGGTTCAATTAGATCCTTAAGCTTCAACCCGAAAGGATGAAGACCCCTATGGGATGTTGATTACATTTTGGATTGTTGGGAAACTTCATGGGTTGTTATTAGTGTGCACACCAGAGTCAATGAGACAAATACATGTGATTAACATAGTTGTCAAGTTATCTTTGCGTGAGCATGCTGGTTAATGTCTTTTATGTGTAACGACGTAGAATCCTCGTCGGGAAAAGATAATCATGAATAACATGAACATCGCATGACTATACAGTATTATCAATGTAAGGCCCCGTTCCCAGGAAACCTCACAGTTGGTTAATCATAGCATAAAATCATTTTAATAACAAAACAATCCAGCGGAATAAAATAAACATTTACTTAAAACTTGCAGTTGATATTGTGATCATACATTTGTCCTTTAATTGTAAATAAAACATAGTACTTTTTCTTAAATTACAATAAAAGATTTCATAAACAGGAATGCCATCCATTGCCATCCAAGTATCCTCCAACCGGTGCCATCCTTAGCATCACCATTTACCTGCCAACTATTATGCATAAAAGTCAGCTTCGCTGAGGAGTCCTACTTTTTAAATAATATAAGAAAATATAAACTTTACCCTTCATATAATGATCAAGCATACATCATAATACATAACATTTGCGTCTTACTAAGCATGTTCATTATCTTTCATTCTTTCATTATCTTTCGCTTCACCATAAACGAGATTGCACAAGGCAAGAGCTCCATGTTGATCAACAACGAATGTCGATCCCTGTCGGTACACATGAAAACGGTAGCTAACCCCGACAGTTGATCCACACTACAAGGCACATAGCCCGCTCATGAATACGGATCAATCATCTTACATCAGACTCACATAAGTGAAGTCTATCATAGTGCTTGCCAGACTTTTCATCATCAAACGGGTCCGGGTTAACATTCATTAAGTTCCACTTTTCCTTAATATTATCTTCCATTTTAATATATAATACTTAGCTTTGAGTCCACAACATACCAAGCACAATTCATCATAAAAACATACCCGAACCTACGCGGGACAGCAGGGGTTCGGGGGCGGCAGCCCCTGACAGTGGGGTTCTAGGGGCAGCAGCCCCTAGTGGGGTCCAAGGGGCAATGCCCCTGGCTGGGGCCGGGCTGACCTGTTAAAACCCCTTAAAATATTGGTCATTTAAAAACATATATTTAGTATGCATAACAACCCCAATACATGGAAAAATTTATAAATAAGGGGATCTAGAACTCAATTGGATACTGCGAGTAACTTCTAGACTAAGTTTTTTAGGCTAGGATCACACTACTCCGCCTGCAGATAAGTTAACATTCTAAGAGGTTAATTTCTGCCTAAATTCGCTGCTAATTTCGCTGTCAGTTTCGCTGAGGGTTTCGCTGCCAGTTTCGCATGGCAGTTTCGCCCAACTTTCGTTGGAATTCCATGGCTGCGAAATTACCTGCGAAACTATAGTTTCGCAGAAAACCCATAGTTTCACAGCTTAAATATGCAATTTCGCTGGATGCACAGACAGTTTCGCAGATCGTATAAAAATTACGAACCAGCCCGTTTTTAACCCAAAATCACAACTTTTTACGTCCAATCTCTTAGTTTATCAACCATGAGGCTATTTCTAAGCTTTATACATGTTTTCATACGTAAAAATGTGACCTTTATGCGATTCTTTGCAACTTTTCAAAACCCAAAACCCTAGAATCCGGGTTTGATCTACAGAAGGGTTTAGAGGCTGATTCTTACCTGGATTTGTTGCTCCTTTCTTATGGTTTGATGCTCAATCATTCAGATCTTCAATCTCTTAACCTTTGAAGCTCCAAATCTTGAGTTTTCTTCACTTTCTCTCTCTACTTTCTCTCTCTATGAATTTGGGTGGCTAGGGTTCAAGTGAGGAAGATGGTGGCTGATTAGGTGGGTTAAAAGGTTGATTATGGGCCCTAAATCACTTAGGCTCTTGCTCATAAGCCTAATTTAGCCCATAACCCATTTTCTTCCTTTATTAAATACCCAATAATCAAGCCCATTATCCTTGATAACTCGTTTTGACTTTTCGGGGTGTTACAATCAAATACAAATGAGAATGGATATATATTAGAGGAAATGTTAGAAAAGAAGAAAAGTTCGTTTCTAAGAGGATTCATTAAACAAATTAAATCATCTTTGTCCAATTCATAATTTAGAGACTCAAAGAAAGGAGAGAGCTCAATTATAGCTCAATACCTTACTGAGCCTGACACATCAGGCTACTACACTATAGCACTTACAGCCTCAAGGTCGAAGAAGCCACCTTCTCCAGTGGTGAGTGTGTTGACCAAGATGGAGAGGAGGAAAGGAATGGGAGAGGAGGAAAGGAATGTGAGAGACTACGTGGAACACTATACAACTATCTGTTTGAGAGGGAATACCTACTATCACGACACCTACACCATTCGAAGATGAGAGGAGGTCGAGGAGGAACTGGAGGCTCTGAATCACATTGGGATTTCGGACGACGACACCCACGTTGGCGCAACCAGTCATAACGAAACAGAGATGGAGGGCGGTGATAATTATGGAGAGGAGACTAGAAACAACGGGTTGGAGATCAGGGGGCATCATGCTCCTCACAAACCAAACAAGTCCGTCCGATGGACTATGACTACACTAATACACTGAGACGAGCGAGAGGTCTGAACCCTCGGACTAGGAAAGGATAGTAGCCATAGGAAGGACATGATCACCCTAACCTTTATGAGGACTATAAGACGTTTCCGCAGCGGAAGAAGGCTGCCAACAGTATTATCGGCCATCTTTTCCATACCAGCTAATGCCTTCTTACCGGCCGCCACCGATGTAACCACATCCATTTGTTGTTTACTAGCCACACCTAGTAGGTTATGCACCATTGTATCCCACTTCTTCCAAATCCCACCTTTTCCTTTCTCTCTCTCTCTCTCTCTCTCTCTCTCTCTCTCTCTCTTCTCAATCTCCTTAGGAGTCAGTTTTCTTTTCCCTTTGTCACTCATAGGCCTTGGTGACTCAAGGTGTAGAGAGCTTTGACCTTCATTGCTTGGTTCGGCACTTAAGCTCTGGCCAGAGAGAGGTTGTAAAGCACCTTCACCAGCAGGTGCCTCACTGAGGGTAATAGGTGTTGAACAGGTTCTTGTCTCAAGGTTCACATGCTCAACTACTGGGCCTAGAGACAAGGTTTCTGTAAGGATTCCTTAAGTCTGATGCAACCCAAAACATCCAAAGTGTCTCTGCAACATGCACTAAGTACTGAAGTGAAGAATGCTTCGGAAGTTTTATACAATGCATTAGAAAATACTCTAAGTGTAAAATCTTCCGAAGCCAAGACCAATATCTTCCGAAGCCAAACATGAAGTCTTCCGAAGCCTCAGAGACAAAGTCTTCCGAAGCTTCACCTATGAAGACAGATTTCTTCCGAAGACTTTTAGTACACATGCTTTATCTGATGTACTGTTCCATAAAGCACCTTTTCCGCTACATCTCTGTAAAGTCACCAACTTACATGAGTTGGTGAAAAGGTCCATGCTTTTGGTAACTGTACATTGAGGTCTTGAGTCTGTAACTTTCCACTTTATGTACTTTATCCTTTTTGTAATGTATAAGGATGTGAGCTATGGCATGTCATAGTCACAAGGTCAAAAGGCAGATATACCTTTTGATCCTACAATTGATTTTGTTAGTGTCTAGTCAATTGTATCCAGCTGGCTTTCAAAGTATAGCTGGCTGTAGGTTGTAGTATAAGTATTTCAAGTTCTTGTATCTTTCTTTATGCTTTGTAACACTTGTAAAAGAACTTGAGAAAGCAATATACTGCCTCCTTGAAACCCATACTCTCTTGTTCTGTCTCTTTGCTTTACTTGTGTTCTTTGTATCACTTTGGTTAACCCAGTTCACTGTTTGATTAAAGTTTAGTTAATCTCCTCATTGTGTTGTTGTGTTGTAATTATGATAAAGCCCTTAAACGGTCCTGCAATTGGTATCAGAGCTTTCCAGGCTCTTGATATAAGATCTAACCATCTTAAGATCCCTCACACACACAAAAACTAAACTTTTCAAATGGCTTCCATCTCAAAGACTGATATGGAGACTGGAACCATGAACAAATCCCCACTGATCACTCTTGATGATTTTGACACCTGGTGCATGAGGATGGAAGGCTTCATCAGGTCTCTTGATTCAAGAATGTGGGAATCTGTTGAGAATGGACCTTTCATACCTAGCACCCCCTCTACTACTGGTGCTGGTATGATTCCAAAAGATGTGGCCAACTACTCAGATGAAGATAGAAAAAGAGTAGAGATTGATAGAAAGGCCATGACTGCTCTTCAGACTGCTCTCCCAAACTCTGTATACAGAGGTTTTAAGAAGTGCAAGAAAGCCAAACAACTGTGGGATGCACTGAAGCTGATGTATGAAGGCTCCTCTGAAGCCAAGGAGAACAAGAAAGATCTTCTGAAGCAGCAGTTTGAAAACTTCACCTTCAAAGCAGGTGAAACCATGACCCAACAATACTTCAGGTGTGTTGAGATTGTGGATACCCTAGTGGATGGAGGAGTTCCTCTTGAGAACAGGGACATTGTAAGGAAGTTCATGTCCTCACTTCCTAGGAAATGGACACACTATTGTGTGGTAATCAAGAGGACTGAGAACCTTAAAACTCTTACTCTGACAGAGTTGTATGGGATTCTCAGTGGATACCAGATGGAGATGAACATGCAAGGTTCATCTGGCAACTCCAACAATCAAATGGGTTCAGCCATTCATGTGGTTGAAAGGGACAGCATAGAACCCCAACATCATCTCATATGCTACCCTGACAACTCACAAAAGGGTCCTTCCATCACCTTCCCAGAGACACCAAGGGAGAACTTTACTCAAGGAAGCCCATTCCAAGAGACAAGTTCTTCTCAAGCCTTTGTGTCTACTGATGAAAGCTATGGGAATTATCTCTTCACTCTTGAAGACCTGGACTGTATCCATCCAGATGACCTGGAATACATGGAGATAGTTCAGCAGATGGCTCTCCTCACTCACAGAGGCAAGAAGTTCTACAAGAGAACAGGAAGAAGATTTCCAAGCAATGCTACCAGTGGAAAGTTTGGGCTGGATAAAAGCAAAGTTAAGTGTTACAACTGTAACCTTATGGGTCACTTTGCTAGGGAGTGTAAGGCACCTAAAGCAAATGGGGGCCAAACACAACCCAGACCAAACTACACTGACAAAGCCCCTCAGACTGAGAAGCCAAAGCAACATGCTGCTGTTGTTGTTGAAGAGGGAGGCTTTGACTGGAGCTTTCAGGTGGAAGATGCTTCTCCAAACCAAGCACTGATGGCTGACCATGATGAAGCCAAGGTATTGGAACATCTCTGTACTCCTGAATGCATTGCTAAAGTAAATAGATACAGGTCCTACAACTTAGAGATGAGATCTGATCTTGAGTCATTAAACATATTAAAATCTAATTTTAGAAAGTCTGAAAATGATTACAAGTTAAAGATAGAGGACTTAGAGAAAACCATTTCAGTACAAAAACATGAACATACAGATTTTAGAACTCAGATCCAAGATCTCACAACTAAGTTGACTGAGTGCCAGGCTGAGCTTGTGATCAGCAAAGCCAAGGCAGAGAAAAGTGTTCTTGAAGAAGAGACCTTCAAGAACATGATATCCTCATCCCTGCACAACAAAGTGTGCTATCAAAATAGACAGGGACTGGGATCAAATAAGATAGCTCCTCCACACACAATCTTGTCTGTAAGATCTCCTAGGTGTGGAACTTGTGAAGATGAGCTTCCTCTCATAGATCCTATAAGTGAGGATGATGAAGAAGTGATAGTGAAGAATTCCTCTGAGAAGAGTGAAGAAGAGGATTCTTCCAAGGGCCACTATCCTTCTGAGGAGAAGAAATCAACTGTGATGACCAAGTCCAAAAGAAAGAACTTGATCAGGAAGAGCAAGAGGAAAGCAAAGAAGGCTCAAGAAATCAAGGCTACTTTTGATGCTAAGCAGAAACAAGTTTTTATCTCTGCAGGTTTCAAAGTAGTAAGGACTGAAGACATCAACCAAGACTCCTCAGCTAAGAGTCCTGGTTCATGTTCAAATCATCTCAGTGCAAAGAAGAAGACTGAGCTGCTGTGTACCACTGCTGCACAGCCTGGACCATCAAACTCCAAGAACAGTTCACAGCCCAAAAGAACTATCTCAGCATCTACCAAGATGAAGGTGGAGAAGGGATGTGACCAAAGCCAGTCTTGCTCTCAAAAGGAGACTCCTTTGAAGAAGAAAATGTTATGTGTCATGTGTGAAAGTATTTCTCACATTGCTAAGGATTGCCCATACAATCCTAAAAGTATTATCCACATGACCAATACAAAGACTTCAAAGAGTCTCAAGCTTCGGAAGGAAAGTCTGTTTCCTTCAGAAGCTCCAAATCAAAGAAGAAGGTAAATGGAAAATTACCTTCGGAAGCAAAATTGGTCTCGGAAGAAAGGAGTTCTTCCGAAGCACTGAAGTCTGCTGCAGTGACTGTAGACTCTTCCGAAGGTTCAGTCATCAAAACTTGTGAAGTCCCAAAAGCTTCTAAGGTTTTGAAGGTCAAGTCCAAGACTCCAAAGGTGGTGTGGAAGTCTAAGAAAGACCAAATGACTGAAGTTTCTCCATCAACAATAGCTGAAGATCCCCATAGTACAACCATAGGATCTATTACTGTTGCATTACCTTCTATTACACTTAGTGAGCCCAAGACAAGTAAGGCTTGGGTTTCCAAATGTAACTAATCATTTTCTTTGTGCAGGAACAGCTCAAGACAAACAGGAATGTCTGGATAATTGACAGTGGCTGTTCCAGGCACATGACAGGCAATAGGTCTCTACTCCACAATTTTGAGAGAATTGATGGAGGACCAGTTGCTTTTGGAGGAGATGAAGGTGGTTACATTTCTGGAAGGGGCAAGGTCACAAATGGTAAGCTCAGCATTGAGAAGGTAAACTTTGTTAAGGAGCTTGGGTACAATCTTCTGAGTGTATCCCAATTTTGTGATCAGAGTCATAACATGCTCTTTACTGAGCATGAGTGCATTGTTCTCAAGCCTGGTGTGGTCATTCCTCATGAGCATATCCTGCTCAGAGCCCCCAGGAAAGGGAACATGTACAAGATGGATTTGCAAGAGACATCTCCCTCTGGAGAAGTTTCATGCTTTCTATCTAAAGCAAATAGTGATGAATCCTATGGCATAAAAGAATGTGCCATGTAAACATTAAGAACATGAATAAGTTAATTAAACATGATCTGGTAACTGGAATGCCAAAGAAAGAGTTTACAAGTGATGATCATTGTGTTGCATGCCTGAAAGGGAAGCAACACAAGGTATCTCACAAGCCTAAGGAAAAGAACTCCATCACTACTCCCCTACACTTGTTACATATGGATCTCTTTGGCCCCACCAGTGTAATGAGTCTAGGAAGGACCTCTTACTGTTTGGTGATCACAGATGATTTTACAAGATTCACTTGGGTCTTTTTCCTTAGAACTAAGGATGAAACCCCTGAGATTCTGAAGAATTTCATCTTAAAAGTTGAGAATCAATGTGATCACAAGGTCAAAACCATAAGATGTGATCAAGGAACTGAATTCAAGAACCAAATCCTTGATACATTTTGTGATGAAAAAGGTATTACAAGACAATATAGTGCTCCCAGGACTCCTCAGCAAAACGGAGTTGCTGAGAGGAGAAACAGGACACTTATTGAAGCTGCAAGAACTATGTTGTCTGACTCTAAACTGCCTATCACCTTCTGGGCAGAGGCAGTTAATACTGCTTGCTATGTGCAAAACAGAGTTTTAGTAGTTAAGACACATGGTAAGACTCCTTATGAACTTTGGCACAAGAGGAAACCTTTCATTGGTTTTCTCAGGTCATTTGGATGTCCTTGCACCATCTTGAATACCAAAGATCAAATTGCCAAGTTTGCTGAGAAATCAGATGATGGACACTTCATTGGATACTCTTCCCAAGCTAAAGCTTATAGAGTATACAATCTCAGAACTAAATTGTTGAGGAGTCAGCCAATGTGACTTTCAATGAGCACACACCCTGTGTGGCTGGTTCTGGTCCGGATTGGTATTTGATCTTGATTTAGTTACCAACTGTTTTAACAAATCTTGTGAGCATGTTTCAGGATCTGCAGAAAATCTAAATACAGGTGATCCTGCTCCAAGATTTGAGCTAGGAAGATCCTCAACTCATACATCTTCAGCTCCAGTTGAAACTACTTCAGCAAATGAGGTTTCTATCAGCACAACAATGACAAATTCAGCTGATACATCTGGTATGCCTTCAAATTCCAGCTCAGAGGCTTCTCAACCAGATAAAGAACCTCAGTTGTAGAAGACAACAATGGTGATGGTGATAGTGATCAGGAATTCCTTGATGCTAATAACCACACCATAGATGACAACATCAATGATGTCACACACTCATTGGATCAAGTTAATCTTGATAAGTGTGATAATGTGGAGGGTGAATCTTCCAGACCAGATCTAAATTTCTCAAATTTGGATCTTTCTCAGCAACTTGCTGTGATCCCTCAGCTAAGGATCCACAAGTCTCACCCCACCACAAACATCATTGGAGATGTTGTCACAGGGGTAAGAACAAGAGGACAAACCCATGAAGCAAATGTTTGTCTTCACTCTTGTTTCTTATCTCAGATAGAGCCAAAGAAAGTTGATGAAGCTCTAAAGGATGGAAGTTGGGTTGAAGCTATGCAACAAGAGCTGCTTCAATTCAAAAGGCAGAAAGTTTGGAACCTTTGTCCTCTTCCTCATGGGAAGACTACCATTGGAACCAAATGGGTTTTTAAGAATAAGAAGGATGATAGAGGAATCATCATCAAGAACAAGGAAGACTAGTTGTTCAAGGATACACACAAGAAGAAGGGATTGACTACACTGATGTCTTTGCTCCTGTAGCAAGACTAGAAGCTGTTAGGATATTCCTGGCATTTGCTGCATCCAAGAACTTCAAGGTCTACCAACTTGATGTAAAGTGTGCTTTCCTATATGGAGTGATTGATGAAGAGATTTATGTCAAACAGCCACCTGGTTTTGTAGACCCTGATCATCCTGATTATGTCTGCAAGCTTGACAAAGCTCTTTATGGGCTGCATCAGGCACCCAGGAAGTGGTATGAGACACTATCTGAGTATCTTTGTAAACATGGATACAGGAGAGGTACTATAGATGGAACTCTCTTCATCAAAGGACAGGAAATGACTTATTGCTGGTTCAAGTATATGTAGATGACATCATCTTTGGTTCAACTAATCCAAAGCTCTGCAAAGACTTTGAGAAGCTGATGAAAGACAGATTTGAAATGAGTTCAATGGGAGAACTCAATTTCTTTCTGGGAATTCAAGTGAAGCAGGTTGAAGATGGCATCTTCATAAGTCAGTCAAAGTATGTTCAAGACATACTCAAGAGGTTCAACATGACTGATTGTAAGATTGCTAAGACACCCATAGCCAGAAACCACTCCCTTGGTCCTGATCTTGAGGGGGAGTGTGTAGATGAACACCTATACAGGGCTATGATTGGGTCTCTTATGTATCTTACAGCTAGCAGGCCTGATATCATGTTTGCTACATGTATTTGTGCAAGATATCAAGCCAACCCTAAGATGTCTCACTTAATCACTGTGAAAAGGATTTTAAGATACCTCAAAGGTGCTTCAACACTTGGTCTATGGTATCAAAGAATCCTAATTTCAATCTGTATGCTTATACAGATAGTGATTATGGTGGTTGCAACATGACTGCAAAGTCTACATCTGGGGGATGTCAATTCCTTGGTGGAAGGGTTGTCTCATGGCAATGCAAGAAACAATCCTGTGTGTCTGCATCAACTGCTGAGGCTGAATACATTGCTGCTGCAAGCTGCTGTGCTCAAGTGCTTTGGATTCAAAATCAGATGCTGGACTATGGATTTAACTTCAAAGAGACTCCTATCCACATAGACAACAATAGTGCTATCTCTATCACTGAGAACCCTGTGCAGCACTCAAGGACCAAACACATCAACATCAGGTATCATTTAATAAGAGATAACTATGAAAAGGGATTAATTAAACTAGTCAAAGTTCATACAGATGAACAATATGCTGATCTGTTCACAAAAGCTTTTGATGAACAGAGATTTAAGTATCTGATATCAGCTATTGGATGATTAACTTTGAGTAGACTTTTTCTTAAAACTAATTCTAATTATTTCTTCTTAAAATATGTGTGTCCTAAGTTGTCTAGTTCATCACTTTCATAAGCTCATGTTTTCTTTGGATAAAAAATTCTTTTTGAAGACTTTCCTTAGATTCTTGAAAATTTTCTGATACTTCGGAAGATAAAGTTTTATCTTCGGAAGAAAATCATGTCTTCAAAATAAATAACTGTCTAAGAGATTTTACCTTCGGAAGAAGTCAAAATTCATCTTCCGAAGCTTAAAATTCTTATCTCAGACACTTATTCATTTTTTAAGGACTTTTTCCTTCCGAAGCAAAATTAACCTTCGGAAGCTTTGTTTATTACTATACAAAGCATCCAAGGGCTAATTTCTCTTCCGAAGCATAAATTTTCAAGACTCTCAGGAAAATCTTCCGAAGCCATTTTAGCTTCGGAAGCTTTTTCAATCAAAACTTCCGAAGACAAATTACCTTCGGAAGCTTTTCGAATTCCAAGAAAACTACTTTTTGAGCAAAAGTAAACTACCTTTTCAGAGGTGGGACCGACTTTCGGATTTCAAAGTTTATCCTCTTTCATTAACTTTGGTTCAAATCCCTTTTCACATAAATACCCAACGGTTCCCCCTCTTTCCCACTATCTTCCTCAATTCTACTATTCCTCTAACCTAATTCTCTAAACCGCCTTTGCTTTCTACCTTTCTTCACCCTTAAGCTTCTAAATGGCCAACCTAAACCGCAGAAACAACCCAGATTTCTCCATGCAACTTCACAGGCAACATAATCAAGTTGCTCTGTTAAGCTCTGAGAAAGATGCAAGTTTCTCAGAGATTTGCCAATTCTTGACTCTGTCAAACTATTTCACCTCCCTTACCATTGATCCTACTCTATATGAGGATCACTTGCTTGAATTCTGGAAGACCTGCCAAGAGGTCATTATGGATGGGGAGAAGGCACTGTCTGCCACAGTGCAAGGGAGGACAATCTTCATCACTCCGGCCATCATTAACCAACATTTGCAGCTGGATGATGAAGAAGGTGAGGTGTCCTTCCCAAAGGAAGCTGTTAATCATTCCTTTGAGCAGATGGGCTATGAGGGAGATTTCTCTGTAAAGACCTTCAGGAAAGGGAAGGTCTCATCCCAGTGGAAATACCTGCTCCATGTGGTTATCCACAGCTTATCAAACAAGCATGGTGGATGGGACCAGATTCCTGAGGATCTCTCCTTTATAGTTCATGGAATGGTTCAGGGGGTCAAGTTCAGGTATTCACAATTTGTTTATACTAATTTACTTGCAACTTAGACTCCTTAGAGTATTACATGTTTCCTAGATATGTTCAACACATTCTCAACTGTGAACTGGGCTCACAGTTGAGGGAAACAAGTAATATTCTTAAATTGGGACAGATGAAGCCCGGCATCTTTAAAATAATGAAGAAGCCAACTGTAGGCTTCTCAGGGGTAGAAACAGCCCTAGTCCCAAAAATGTTAGAGCTCATTGCTCAAGGTGACAACCTAGCAACACAAGCTAGTGTTGAACCCACACCTCTTTTATCCTTACCTCTAAAAAGACCAGAAATCACCCTCACCTACCAAAGAAAATCCAAACGAACCCCTGCTCAGGCTATTGAGTCTGTGCAGGCCCCCATATACTCAACCTTACAGGAAGAAGTGGACACTAGAGCTCCCACTTCTCCTGAGGAGCAAACCACTCCCTTTTCTTCATCTATCAGGGATGAGGTTCCTCATGCTCACCCTGATGAGCTCACTAGCCCAACAGCCTTAAGCCTTCACTCTGAGTCTCAACACTCAAGTGAACAACCTTCAGGGGACAGCTACCATCCCCAGCCTTTAGATCTCAACCAACCAATTCCCAACCTATCATTCTATACTGATGAAGACTTAGGATTCAGTGAGTACCATGAGTCTCTCTTCTCTTCCCCTACTCAAAGAGAGATGAGTACCTCTGACTCTCCTCAGTCTATCCCACATCAGTCACCCATTACTGAGGTGGACACTCCTGAACATGTTCAGGATGTCCATATGGAAGAGGCTCTCACTTTTGAAAGTGATTACATCATTAAGACCTCAACCATGGCAACTCAGCCCACTGGCATCTCAACTGAGGCTACCAGTGAGCAGAGGAAAACCAGCAGCCAAGAAACTCAAGCTGGTGGTGAGAGAGAGGACTTTGGTCCAATCATCTCATCTCCCAATGATTCTTCTGATGAAGATGAGGGGAATTTGAGACTAAAGGTGTAGAAATTGTCAAAAACATGCACATATTCAGTCTCTAAGGTTAGTCACTTGGAATCTCAGGTGACTACCTTAAATAACAGGGTCAATGATCAGCAACTTCAGATTTCATATCTAAAGGAAAAACTAGCTGGGAGACCTTTAAGGAGAGCTCAACCAGGAACACAAGAACCTGTGGAAGTGATTGACTTATCCTCCTGCTCACCTATGCAAGTGGGTGATGCTACCAAAAAGGGGGAGAAAGTTATTACAACCACAGAACCTAGGAGTTCTTCACAGAGAATGGACATAGAGGACTCACCATCCTCACTTGCTGTTGTGCATTCTCAGCAACTTCATCAAGTTCACATTAATGTGGACTCTATAGACTCAATCATCAGGAGTCTCTTTGAGGAAGGTATACCAAGGGCTGTCTCATCTCCACCACAAGGAACTGGCAACTACATCATAAGGTGGAGGTATGATGATGACAGAAGAGCCCTTATACTTAACAGAGTTCAAGGTCAACAAGAAGTTTTTCATTTCCAAAGCCTGAGCTTCTATGAAAGACTGGATTTAGTCAACATGCCACTTGTCAATCCAAGCAATTCAAGACAAGCTGACAGGCTGCCTCAAAGAATCCAAGACAGGATCCTTGCAGAGTTCTCTCTAAGAAGGAGACTTAGGCAATCAGGCAATGTCATCGGTCAACTGGATGTTGAGGTGGACCCTAAGATTAGTTTTATAGGGGAAACCTTGACTGAAGGCCCAGTGGCAGAACCTGAGACCCCTGTCTCATCATCAACAACTACTGCAGAGGTCCAAACTCCCTCTGAGACACCTGCTGGTGAAGGTGTTTCTCAGCCTCTCTCTGGCCAGAGCATGGAAGCTACACCAAGCAATGAAGGCCAAGCCTCAATCCACCCTGAGTCACAAAGGTCTGTTGGTGACAAAGGGAAAAGGATAATGACTCCTGAGGAAATTGAGGAGGAAGAGAGAGAGAGGAAAAGGAGACTAAGGGGATAAAGTTCTTCTGGGTCATCTAGCTTCATGCAAGCTGCAATCAGGGCTGCCCCCAGACCAAATACTCAAGATGATGAGTTGAGGGCAGTCAGGATTACCTACTTACAGACCAGGAACTATGATATTGATGAAATCATCTCCCTCCCCTTAGAAGAGTTAAATGAACTGGCTGACATGGAAGTGTCAAGAGAGATGAAGGAGAAAGAGGATGCAAGGCTACTTCTCCAATTCAAAGAGGAGAAGAGACAGAAAAGACTCTACAAGCATGCTCCCACTCTCTCTCCAGTTCAAGAAAGTCCTGCACAGGAAGATGTGGCTCCACAAGAACCTTAGGTAGATAAAGAGGAAGATAGGATCAAGATGATCAACTACCTGAGTGCCACAGGCTTCTATCAGACAGATGCACTTCTTCCCCTGTCCTATGACTTCATTGAGTTTGAGTACTTAAAGCAACTTGAGCTTGAGCTAGTCAAAGAAAGAAAGACGACCAAAAGGAAGCTAAGGGAAGAAGCTGCAAAGTCAAGAGCCATCATTCAAAAGAATGCAAAGAAGTCTGCTGACAGACAAAGAATGATGAGCTTCTTGAAGCTATATGGATTCTCCGGAAGGAGACTTGGCCCCATGTCTCTATCCACTATGGATGAGCATATAAGGGTGATCAAGCAGAAGATTAAGAGTGGAGAACTGATTGACTTGCACTCTCTTCCAAGTCAAGTCCCACCTGAAGTGGAGGTCAAGTTTGAACAACCAGAGACACCTCAACCAGAACCTCCAGCTGAGCCTCAGCAAGCTTCATCTTCTGATCCAAGGCAGGGTCAAACTCCCTCTCCTTCTGAACCTGTGAGGGAGGAACACCCAACTGAGAAAGACACTGATGATCAACATGGTGCTGCAGACCAGTCTTCTCAGTTAAAGTCATCTAAGAGGAAGAAGAGAATGGCTTCTAAACCAAAGACTAAGAAGAAGAAGCCAAAGTCATCTACCTCTACACCTCAGGCTGAATCAGATCAACCTGAGGAAGTGCATGATGAGGCAGCCCAATCAACTCCTATGCAAGTGGCTCTTCTAACAACTGAGACACCCATCTTGTGTAGGACTTACTCTACCAATCCAGAAAGATGGCATGTTATCAGAGATCAAGGTGTTGAAAATGTCTACTCCTGGCAAGACATAATCAACTTACCTCTGCATGATCTCTTTGAGATGAGAAGATACTATGAGAGTCTTGATGATCCTGACTATCTAATGAAGAAAGGAATGGTCTTGATTGTACTGAAGACTACCAACATCTGAAGATCTTCTAAGTGTTTTGGTAGCATCAGCCTAGGGGGAGTTTGTAAGGATTCCTTAAGTTTGATGCAACCCAAAACATCCAAAGTGTCTCCGCAACATGCACTAAGTACTGAAGTGAAGAATGCTTTGAAAGTTTTACACAATGCATTAGAAAATACTCTAAGTGTAAAATCTTCTAAAGCCAAGACCAATATCTTCCAAAGCCAAACATGAAGTCTTCCGAAGCCTCAGAGACAAAGTCTTCCGAAGCTTCACCTATGAAGACAGATTTCTTCCGAATACTTTTAGTACACATGCTTTATCTGATGTACTGTTCCATAAAGCACCTTTTCCGTTGCATCTCTGTAAAGTCACCAACTTACATGAGTTGGTGAAAAGGTCCATGCTTTTGGTAACTGTACATTGAGGTCTTGAGTCTGTAACTTTCCACTTTATGTACTTTATCCTTTTTGTAATGTATAAGGATGTGAGCTATGGCATGTCATAGTCACAAGGTCAAAAGGCAGATATGCCTTTTGATCCTACAATTGATTTTGTTAGTGTCTAGTCAATTGTATCCAGCTGGCTTTCAAAGTATAGCCGGTTGTAGGTTGTAGTATAAGTATTTCAAGTTCTTGTATCTTTCTTTATGCTTTGTAACACTTGTAAAAGAACTTGAGAAAGCAATATACTGCCTCCTTGAAACCAATACTCTCTTGTTCTGTCTCTTTGCTTTACTTGTGTTCTTTGTATCACTTTGGTTAACCCAGTTCACTGTTTGATTAAAGTTTAGTTAATCTCCTCACTGTGTTGTTGTGTTGTAATTGTGATAAAGCCCTTAAACGGTCCTGCAGTTTCCCCTTCAAAGCTAATCTTGGGGTCCAACTCTACATCGAGTTGACCAATAGTCTTGCTTGATAACCTCTATAAATATATAATTTGGATCTTAGCTTGAACTCTTCTAGCACCCCATCTTGCATCCTATCTTTGCTAACCTTACAGCTTCCCTGTTTTGACTTGGATTGGCAAGTGCAAGATCAATTAAATAGGTGCTTTTGTAGAATCTCATGTTTAGGAAGTTGAAGATTTCTTGGTGCCTCTAAGATCTAGAGATTACCAGCCTCTTCTATCCATGTCATACCTCCATCCCATAATTGGATTCTCAGTGTGATGAGACAGGGTAGGCATAACCCTTGGTTATACCCTCCTCAAACAAACTTTATATGAGTGAGACCACATCAATATGGACTTGAGAAGGTTTCTGAGTATGGACAATTGCAAGTGAGGATGGTAAATCCTCAATGTCCATACTTTGAGAAGAACTCTCAGGTTCTGTGATTGCTAGGACTTTCTCCCTTTTTTTGGTAGCATCACATGCTTGCATAGGAGAGCTAGAGGTTAGGTCCACCACGACCACAGGTTCTTTTGGACCTGGTTGACTCCTTCTGAGTGGTCTCTCTACTAACTTGCTCTTGAGATCGGTGATCTCAAGTTGTTGGTCACTGACCCTCCTTTGTAAGGTAGTCACCTGAGAATCCAAGTGACTAACCTTTGAGACTAAATAGGTACAGGATTTGGTTAGTTTTTGCACCTTTAGTTTCAGACTCCCCTCATCTTCATCAGAAGGATCACGGGGATCAGAGAATAAGACCAAACTCTTCTTCCTTATCACCAACATTATGTTTTTGGTTGTTGGATTTCCCCTGCACCATGACAGCTTCAGTTGAAGTGTCAAGGGGCTGGGTTGCCATGGTTGAGGTCTTAAAGATATAGTCACTTGCTGAAGTGGGAGTCTCTTCCATATGGACATTTTGTTCAGGAAGATCCACCTTAGTAGTGGGTGGATGATGTGGGCTAGACGTGGATGATGCAGGAGTACTCATCTCTCCTTAAGCAGGGGTGGAGAAGAGAGACTCATGGTACTCATTGAATCTCATGTCTTTATCATCATCGAATTCTAGGTTGGGTATGGGTTGGTTAAGGTCTAGAGGCTGGGGATGGTAACTTTCTCCTGAAGGTTATTCACTAGAGTTTTGAGACTCTGAGCGAAGGCTTAAGCTTGTTGGGGTTGTGAGCTCATCAAACTAAGCATGAGGAACCTCAACATTGATCCTTGAAGAGATAGGAGTGGTTTGCTGCTAGGTTGTCACCTTGAGTAATAAGTTCTAACATTTCTGGGACAAGGGCTGTTCTACCCTTGAGAAGCCCACAATAGACTTTCTTATAGTTTTGAAGATGACGGGCTTCATCTGTCCTATTTTTAGAACATTTACATGTTCCTCTTAACTGTGAGCCTAGTTCACGATTAAGAATGTACTGGATATATCTGGGGAACATGTAATATTCTAAGGAGTCCAAGTTAGCAAGTAAATCAGTATATACAAACTGAGAATACCTGAACTTGACCCCCTAAACCATCCCATGGATTATATAGGAAAGGTCTTCAGGGATTTGGTCCCATCCTCCATGCTTTTTAGATTGACAATGGATGACTACATTGAGGAGGTACTTCCACCGGGAGGAGACCTTCCCTTTTCTGAAGGTTCTTACAGAGTAATCACCTTCATAGCCTAACTGCCTAAAGGAGCTGTTGATAGCAGACTTTAGGAAGGCCAAATCACCTTCTACATCATCCAGCCTAAGATGAGTGTTAATGGAGGTTGTAGTGATTATGATTGTTCTCCCCTGCACTATGGCAGACAGTGCCTTCTCCCCATCCATGTTTACCTCTTGGCAGGTCCTCAAAACTCCAATAGTTGATCTTCATAAAGTGGAGGATCTATGGTGAGAGAGATGAAGCAGTTGGATAGAGTCAAGAATCGACAAACCTCTGAGAAACCAGGATCTTTCTCAGAGTTCAAAAGAGCAACCTGATTGTGTTTCCTATGTAAATGCATTGAAAAATCTGGTTGGTTTCTACGATCAAGGTTGGCCATTTGTGAGATAGCTTTGTGGTGAAGGAAGATAAGAACAAAGACGGTTTGTGGGTGAATTTAGGTTAGAGAGTTTTGTAGATGAAGAGGAAAGTGAAATAGGGGAACTGTTGAGTGTGTGTGTGTATATATATATGAAATGGATTTGAGACAAAGTTAATACAAAAGGATAAACTTTAAAATCCAGATGTCGGTCCAACCTCTGAAAAAGTGCTCAAAAAGGTAGTTTCTTGGAAGTTGGAAATCTTCCGAAGGTAATTTGTCTTCAGAAGTTTTATAAAAACTTCCGAAGCCAATTTGACTTCGGAAAATATTCCTAAACTTTGTGGAAATTTTTCTTCGAAAGAAAAATACTTATATTTTTACTTCTGATATATATTTGGTTCGAAAGAGATTAAAACTTAGAAGTTTTATTCATAAGAGAATAAATCTTCCAAACATTAATTGCTTTCGGAAGAAAATTGTCTTTCAAAAACATATAAGTACTTAGAAGTATAGTTAAGCTTCAGAAGATATATCAAAATTTCTTCCAAATGTAAATTTCTTATAAGTAGTTATTTATTTTGAAGACTTAATATTCTTTTGAAGAAAACTTAGTCTTCCAAGAGAAAATATGTTTAAGATATCCAAAATTCTAAGGAATATCATTTGAAAATATTTTCTTCAAAAGTAAACTGGGCTTATGTAGGTGATAATATAGACAACTTAGGACACACATGTTTTAAAAATAGTTCTAACTTAAGTTCAAGAAAATATACTCAAAGTTAATCATCCCAATAGCTAATACGAGATATTTAAATCACTGTTTATCAAAAGCCTTTGTGAACAGATCAGCATATTATTCATTTGTGTTAACTTTTACTAGTTTTATCAATCTTTGTTCAAAATTATCTCTAATTAAATGATACCTGATGTTGATATGTTTTGTCCTTGAGTGCTACATAGGATTCTCTGTGATAGAGATAGCACTGTTGTTGTCTATGTGATTGGAGTCTCTTTGAAATTGAATCCATAGTCCAACATCTGATTCTGAATCCAAAGCACTTGAGCACAGCAGCTAGCAGCAGCAATATATCCAGCTTCAGCAGTTCATGTAGACACACAGGATTGTATCTTGCATTGCCATGAGACAATCCTTCCACCAAGAAATTGACATCCTCAGATGTAGACTTTGCGGTCATATTGCAGCCACCATAGTCACTATCTGTGTAAGCATACAGATTGAAGTCAGAATTCTTTGGACACCAAAGGCCTTGTTTACAAGCACCTTTGAGATATCTAAGAATTCTCTTGACAGCAACCAGGTGTGATATCTTAGGGTTGGCTTAATATCTTGCACAAATGCATGTGGCAAACATGATACCAGGCCTAGTGGTTGTATGATACATAAGAGACCCAATCATAGCTCTATAGAGATGTTCATCTACATATTCCCCCTCAAGATCAGGTCCAAAGGAGTGGTTTCTTGCTATGGGTGTCATTGTGCAGGATCGGTTTTTATCACTCAACATAATATTGTCTCTCAAACTCACTGAATCATACTTGGTTTAGATGATGCAGAATCCTCTAAGAGCTGATAATAATATACTAAAGGGGTGTTTGTTTTTTGAAAAAACCTCTTCCCCGCCTCTTCATCTGCGCGCTCGCAGACGCGGGAAGAGGTTTTTACTTCGCAGACTGTTTGTTTTCTGGAAGACGTTTCATTAAAAAATGTCTTCCTCACCTCTGCACGGAGAAGAGGTGGAACAATGTCTTCACAACATCTTCTAACCTCTTCTGAATCTTCATTTGAGCCCTAACACTCTCTTCCCCACATACCCATCTCCCCCACTCCCCTTCACAACCGTCTCCACCTCACCACCGTCGCCACCTCGCCCACCGTTCCCACCTAGCCACCGTCGCCATCTCCCAACCGACTTCGGCCCCCTTCCCTTCGCCCCCCTCCCCTTCGGCCCCCCTCCCCTTCGGCCCCCCTCCCCTTCGCCCCCCTCCCCTTCGGCCCCCCTCCCCGAAGCCCCCCTCCCCTTCGGCCCCCCTCCCCTTCGGTTGTCCTCCCCTGGCCACCGTGAACTTCCACTGCAGATTAGTTTTTTTTTTATTTGTTGTTTGCATGATTAGTTTGTTTGTATGATTAGTTTGTATATGGTTAGTTTGTTTATATGATTAGTTTGTTTGTATGATTAGTTTGTATATGGTTAGTTTGTTTGTATGATTAGTTTGTTTGTATGATTAGTTTGTATATGGTTTGTATGAGAAATGAAATGGTTTAGTTAGTTGGTATATGATTTGTATGATTAGTTTGTTTATGGTTTGTATGAGAAATGAATTGGTTTAATTGGTTGGTATATGGTTTGTATGATTAGTTTGTATATGGTTTGTATGAGAAATGAATTGGTTTAGTTGGTTGGTATATGGTTTGTATATGGTTTGTATGAGAATGAATTGGTTTAGTTGGTTGTTATAGTTTATATATTAATGTATTAGTTGTTTTTAAAGCTTAAAAAATAAATTTAGTTTAATTACAGAATATTTCAGCATTCTGCAGATGTTAAACAAAACAAACAGTCTTTTTCTTGCAGACTGCAGACATTTGGTCCACCTCTTCTGCTGCAGATGTCTGCAGATGTAGTCCGCAGACTGCAGAAATTTTCCTGCAGAAAAAACAAAGAACACCTAAGTAATTAAAACACAAGAAGATAATTTTCAAGGTACTTGTATATATTACTTCTCAACTCAAAGTATTACAAGACTCTTACAAGCATATTACATGAGTTACAATAAGAAACTATATATACTATCACCTAAAGTCGGATATACTTTGATACCAACTGGAAACCTATGACTAAAGCAAATACTACATTACTAAAGACAAGGTATCTTAGATAAAATATTATCTAAGATATGGTAGTCATGATATGTTCATGACTCACCTTTTGTCAACAACTAAAGTTGGTAACTGTACTAACTAATAAAAGATGAACAATGGAATAAAGTATGGTCAACTACATGGGCGTGGGAAAGCACCATGCAGTATCTCAGAGATTGGCAGTGGAGTGTCAGAAGGACCATACTTATGTCCACTGGTTTATAATAGGTTCTTCCCTTCGGAAGAACTTGTTCTTCCGAAGCTACTTATACTTCGGAAGAGGCTACTTCTTTCCGAGGCTTGAGACATTCTTCAGGTCTTCATACTTGGGAAGTCATTGTCTTGATTTCTTCTAAGTGTTGAACTTCGGAAGAAGGAAAACTTTGTCTTTGGAAGTTGGAGTTTCTCTTCGGAAGCTCCTTTAGGCTTAAGCTTCAGAACCTCAGCATTTGCCTTCGCAAGTTCTTCATCAGTTGCACCAAAATAGTGTAAGTGTCAGTTTTGGTTGCACCAGCCTTACTTGATCCAACAAACTCCCTCTAGGCTGATGCTACCAAAACCTCACTTGTTTCTGCTTCTCAAAACCTTCAACACCATATGTGGTGCTGAGAAGTTTGTACAAATCATTTGTGGACAGGAGATCCAGTCTGTCACTTTGAATGATATGTACTCTCTGTTGTGGCCCTCTGAGGAGAGTTAGTTGACGGGAGTTGTACTCATACTCCCATCTAACTATAGACTCAAGTTCAGGACCTTCAACCATTTGAAGAAAGGATTTGCCTTTGGTTGCTAATCCTTCCCTTTCATCTTTCTCTCTTAGCTTCAACTCCTCTTCGATCTTAGTCCTAGCGGTTAGTTTGGCCAGATGAAGATAGATGATTTCTGATATGAGCAACTATCTCAGAGTTGGAGGGGTTGGAGAATGGCTTCTCTGCTAACTCAGCAATATCAAACCTTCTTAAGTGTAACGCAGATGAGGCATTAAGTCTGTTTATCTTGCCATTCTCTCTCTCAACAACAAAATGGTGAGAAGAGTCTTCAAACCTCCACTGGATTATCTTTTTTCTTGGCACAAGGGGCTGACTTGGTACTATGTCCCCTTTCTTTGAATCCAGTAGAGTCACCAGCCTTCTTCTTAGCTTCTTCTCTTCTTCATTTAGTGAGTCAGAGTTGAGGCCAAAAAGATTAGCAGCTTGGTCTAATGTTCCTCTTGGCAGATCAAAAATTTATTCTCTAGTGAGGGAACATGAGGAGCCATCAACATAGGTTAGCTTGACTAACCCCTCCTCACAAGAGATATCACTCAAAATAGTACACTTGATGAGCTTCTCAGTGATCTCCTTGAATTTTTCTAAGGAGAGATGTTTGGAAGACTGAGAGGATGACTTGGGTGGTTGTTGGGTAGGTAATGATGTTTTGAATATGGGAAGTGTTTTGGGTTTGAGGATGGGTAGTTGAGGTGGTTGTGGTGAGGAAAAGGGTAAGGAAAAGAGTATGGTTGATGATGTGGGTTCAGGAGTGTATGGCTAAGAGGTTGGCTTAGTTTTGATGGGAAAGGGAAAGGGATTAGTTTAGGTTGAGGTTGGGGTTGAGGTGTTGGTCTGGAAGTCATCCCCTGTACTCTCTGGTACATCTCTTTCCTTCTTCTTGCGCAAATGTCAGCCTTGATATCACTGACATGTCGCTGCAGGGTCTTCTCAGACATAGGACCCACTTGCCTACCAGAGAAACCATGAGCCCTTAGATAGTCTTTCATCCAGGCTTGGTCACCTAGCTTCTTGACAGCTGTAAGTCTAGCTTCTTCATCCTTCTTCTTTCTCTCTCTCAGTTTCTCCTTGGCAGCATTCTTTCTCTCTTTCTCCATTTGATCTTGCTCTTTGTTAGAAATCCACAAGATCGTGTCATTATTGTGAGGAGTTAATTCCTCAAGAGAAAATCCTCTAGAGATTAGGAAAGCTATCCTTTCACTCCTCAGCTGTTGGTCAGCTTCTTCTTTCTTTCTCCTCCTTTCTTCCTCTTAGGCCAACCTTGCTGCTGCTTCTTTTTGCTTAATCTGTAACAAAGTTGCCTTTTCTAACTCAATCAGCTCCTCTAGTGGTAGTAGGAGCAACTCTTCACTAACAGCTCCAAGATTGACAAGCCAGTCAATGATCTCCATCCTCCTTTTATTGTTGATAGCCTCCTGGTTGGCTGCAGCTGGTTTACTACTTCCAGCTAGCAACTTCCCAGTGGGGAGTCTACCTTTTCTTTTCAGCTTTTCTAACATTTCTTCCTCTTGAAGTTCTTCCGCAGTCATCTTCTTCTTGCCTTTGGTGTCTTCGGAAGATTTAGACTTTAAAGGTTCTTGTGTAGAGGTTTCAGGTTAAGAGGTGGTGATTAGAGCAAGTGGTAGTGATAATGTTTGAGTGAGGGGTAGGCTGAGAAATTCCTTACTATTTACCTCAGATGCTAGTTCCAGAATTGCATCTGTGACAATTAGATCATCGGATAGAGAAAATAACCCTTCCGCAGCTTCAATCTCAGCTTCGGAAGTTTGAATTGGTGCTTTCAAGGCTTTGACTTTAGCTTCGGAAGTCTGTGGGATTGCACTTTCTATCCCAACTGTTTCAGTTGCTGGGCCATCAGTCCACATTTCCCCTTCGAATTCAATCTTAGGTTCAAATTGGACCTTAGGTTGACCAACTTCTTGGACAGTGGTAGAAGGTGCATTCAACCTTTGAACTCCTCAGCTCCATAGTACACCACAGCAACATCTGGGCTTGGCTGTTCAATGGAAGATTCCATCAGGAACTTTTAAAAGAACCTGTTCATCCTTGGGTTCATTTAAAGAACAATTGGATGAGGCTCAGGGAAAATTGTAGCTTGTTGAGCAGGATATCTTGAAGTTAGAGTTGAAAGAGCTAGACTTGGTGGTTCCTCTTCTGTTTATCTCTGAACACTCTCCCCCTTTTTGGTAGCATCATCCTGAGAGCTTGATGAGCTAGAGGAAGATGTCAAGGAGACCTGAATTGGTACATGCCTAACAAATCTCTCAGTCTGTTTCTCAGCTAGTTTGGTCTTGAGACTTTCAATCTCAAGTTGTTAAGTGGCAGACCTATCCTCTAAAGTATTAACCCTGGATCAAGGTTTGAGACTTCAGAAAGTAGGTCTCTTATGGTGAGTTGCAGACTTCCCTCATCTTCTTTTGAAGAATCATGGAGAAATTAGGTAACATACCTGGTATGTTCATCCTGACCACCAGATGTGGTTTCTTAGCACCCTAGTTTCCCTTGCCTAATTATGTCTCTTTCGGAGTCATCAAAGGGCATGGTTGCCATAGATTCAGTCTCAG
Organism: Flaveria ramosissima; assembly: GCA_025215565.1. Classification (NCBI taxonomy): domain Eukaryota; kingdom Viridiplantae; phylum Streptophyta; class Magnoliopsida; order Asterales; family Asteraceae; genus Flaveria; species Flaveria ramosissima. The sequence continues at coordinate 29,641,328 of CM046036.1, forward strand.
AGATGTTACCACTACCCTGAGGTCCAATAAGGCTCCTTCAGTAGTGGCAGTTGAATCTACATGAGTCCCCTCCACACCAGTAGGACTCACCTCAGCTTGGGCTTGCTGATGGGGGATAGAGATAAGAGATCTCTCTAGGCTCAGTTGATCTTCGAGAGGGTGTTATGGATCAACTTCATTGCCTTGAAGAAACATAATCTCCTCATCAGTTCCAATAAGTAGGTTAGTAAAGAATATAGAGGTTATGCCTAATGACCCGGGACTTTGATCAATGTCTAATGGCATTGAGCTTTTGAGAGGGTTATCCCTTTTTGGCTGCTCAGGAGAGTATAGTGACTCATCCTGAGTGGTTTTAGCTTGGGTTTCGGGCTCATGGGACTAAGACTGAGGAGACTCAATACCCATATTGAGGTCAAATGTGAAGAAAGGTATGACCTCAGACTGAGTGGGAGCCCATGTTTCCACTCTAGTCTTTTTGGATTGAACAGGGAGGACTTGTTCAATCAGTGTAGATTGAACAAGGGTTCGTTTGGGGGGTCTCTGATATGTGATTTTGATGGGATGAGAAAGTAGATTTGGCATTGTGAGGGTTATTGATGGTGTGGGTTCATCACCTGTGGGGTTAACAGGGATGTCACCAGGAGCTATGCGCTCAATCATACCTGGAAGAAGTGCAGTATGTCTTCCAGTGAAGTTGGTGGACATCCTCTTTAGCACTTTGAAGATGGTCGGCCTCATGTGAGGGACAGGTAGAGCAGCTGCACAGAGCAGCTTTCTCTGGTCCAACTCACAATTAATGATGTGCTGAATGAACCGGGGATATATGTAAATGTTTCCCTTTGAAGGTTCCCCATCAAGTTGGTCAGCATAAACCTTGAATAGTTAAAACAGAGGCCTTTTACCAACCCATGAACTAGGCATCCTAGTTCATATGGGATTTGATCCTATCCCCCAAACTTGTTTGACAAGCAGTGAAGGACTATGTGCAGCAAGAACTTCCAATGGTAAGAGAAGTTGAACTTGTACACCATTGACCTGCTCACACCACCGCCATATCCCATTTGGGTATATGTGTCATCAAGGTCTGCTTTGGGGAACTCTGTAGGAGAGCCTTCATCATGAAGCTCTAGATGCTCCCTGATGACCTGTTCAGATATGATCAATTCCGGACCACAGATGCTCGACCTCATAACCCTAACTCCGACCTCAGATATGATCAATTCCTGTTCAGATATGTGCCATGTGGTTTGAATAAACAGTGGGGTTGACAGTTAGGGCTGTGAAGTAGGTTGATTGGGTTAGGAAGGAGATGATTTCAAAGAAGTCAATATCCTTAGATGAATCAAGGAGTGCGACTTGATTGTGCTAAGGGTTTAGTGCCATTTTTGGTAAAAGTTGTAGAGAAATGAGCTTTGGGTAGTAAAATCAGTGAAAAGATTAAAGTCGGTGAGTCGAAAGTATTTAAATGGGTGAAAATGGCGGATTGATAAGGTGAAGTGATGGTTTGGGGTATGATGTGACAAGGGTGGTAAGGTAAAACCATTTAAAATATTTCGACATCATTAAGAAAATCTTTGCCTTTTTACAGTGTGTGGCTCAAAAGATTTCCGTTACACAGTAAGGCTTTCTTCCGAGGGTAAAAGCTCTTCCGAGGGTAATCTTCTTCCGAAGCCAATCTTACTTCCGAAGGTAAAAGTCTTACTTTCGAGAGTAAAAAGGGCTTTCCGGGTGAAGAAGTTTATAAGCTTCGAAAGTAGATTTGATACTTCATCAAATGCTTCTTCCGAGACTAAAACTTTTCCGAAAAGAAGATTTCCCTTGGAGGGATTTTGCTTTGAAAGATATATATGACATCTTCCGAGGGTTAATTCCTCTTCGGAAGAATTTATACTTAGAGAATTTTTGAAGAAAAATCTTTTGTAACAGGCTTTATATTGTTTTTGACAAAGACAAGACACATTTTGAAAAGGTTTTCAAATGAGATGGACTAATCAATGTTTATCATCCCAATGTTTAACTGGTTTCGGAAGAACTTGTTTCTCCGAAAGAACTTATACTTCAAAAGAGGCTACTTCTTTCCGAGTCTTGAGACATTCTTCAGGTCTTCATACATCGAAAGTCATTGTCTTGATTTCTTCTAAGTGTTGAACTTCAGAAGAAGGAAGACTTTGTCTTTGGAGGTTAGAATTTCTCTTCGGAAGCTCCTTCAGGCGTAGGCTTTGGAAGCTCAGCATTTGCCTTCAGAAGTTCTTTATTTGCCTTCGGAAGTTCTTCATCAGTTGCACCAAAATAGTCTAAGTATCAGATTTGGTTGCACCAGCCTTACTTGTTCCAACACATTGCAACCTTGCATTCAGTCATGTTGAATCTTGTAAGTATGTCTTGTACATACTTTGACTGACTTATGAAGATGTCTATATCAACCTGCTTCCCTTGAATTCCTAGAATAAAATTGAGTTCCTCCGTGGCACTCATTTCAAATCCATTCTTCATCAGCTTCTCAAAGTCTTTGCAAAGCTTTGGATTAGTTGACCTAAAGATAATATCATCTACATAAACTTGAACCAGCATCAAGTCATTCCCTGATCCTTTTATGAAGAGTGTTCCATCTATAGTATCTCTCTTCTAGCCATGTTGAACAGAGTTACTAACATAGTGTCTCATACCACTTTCTTGGAGCTTGGTACAGCCTATAAAGAGCTTTATCAAGCTTGTAGACATAATTAGGATGATCTGGTTCTGCAAAGTCAAGTGGTTATTTGACATACACCTCTTCATCAATCACCCCATATAGAAAAGCACATTAGACATCAAGTTGGTAGACCTTGAAATCCTTGGATGCAACAAAAGCAAGGAATATTCTAACAGCTTCAAGTCTTGCCATTGAAGCAAAAACATCTGTGTAGTCTTTCCTTTCTTCTTGTGTGTACCCTTAAACAACTAGTCTAGTCTTGTTCTTGATGACAAGTCCTCTATCATCCTTCTTGTTCCTAAACACCTATTTGGTACCTATAGTGGTCTTCCCTTGAGGAAGAGGACATAGGTTCCAAACCTTTTGCCTTTTGAATTGAAGCAGCTCCTCTTGCATTGCTTCAATCCAACTTCCATCCTTCAAAGCCTTATCAACTTTTTTTGGCTCTATCTGGGATAAGAAGCAAGAGTATAGACAAACATTTTTATCATGGGTTTGTCCTCTTGTTATCACCCCTATGTCAACATCTCCAATGATGTTTATGGTGGGATGTGACTTATGGATCCTGAGTTGAGGAATCACAGCAAGTTGATTTGACAGATCCAAATTTGTGAAGTTTAGATCTGGCAATAGAGCGTCCCCACCACATCAACACACTTATCAAGAGAAGCTTGATCCAATGAGTGTGTGACATCATTCATGTTGTCTTCCATGGAATGGTTATCAGCATCAATAAATTCTTGATCACTGTTACCACCACCATTTCCTCCTACATTTGAAGCTCCTTCATTTGAGGTTCTGTGCCTCTAAGTTGGAATTTGTCGGCACCTCAAATGTATCAGCTGAATTTGTAATGGTTGTGCCGATAGGAACTCCATCTGCAGGGTTAGTTACCACTGGAGTTGAAGTAATGTTCTTGCTTGGTCTTCTCAGCTCAAATCTTAGGTCAGGATCTCTTGTTAATAAGTTACCAGTGGATCCTAAAACATTCTCACAATATTTGTTAAAACAGTTGGTAACTAAATCAAGATCAAACAGCCAATCAGGACCAGAACCTTTCACACTAGGAGTGTGCTCATTGAAGGTCACATTGGCTGACTCTTTAACTACTCTAGTTCTGAGATTGTATACTCTATAAGCCTTATATTGGGAAGAGTATTCAATAAGGTGTCCATTATCTGATTTCTCAACAAATTTTGCTACTTGATCTTTGGTTTTTAAGATGGTGCAAGGACATACAAATGATCTGAGGAAACCAATGAAAGGTCTTCTTTTGTGCCATAGCTCATAATGAGTATTACTATGAGTCTTAACTACTAAAACTCTATTCTGCATATAGCAGGGAGTGTTGACTGCCAATGAGCAAAAGGTGATAAGCAGTTTATAGTTAGACAACATGGTTCTTGTAGCTTCAATAAGTGTCCTATTTCTCCTCTCAGCAACACCATTTTGCTGAGGAGTCCTCATATTGTCTTGTAATACCTTTTTCATCATAAAATATGTCAAGGATTTGGTTCTTGAATTATGTTTCTTGATCACATCACATGGTCTTGACCTTGTGATCACATTGATTCTAAACTTTCAGAATGAAGTTCTTCAAGATCTCAGGAGTCTCATCCTTAATTCTAAGGAAGAAGACCCAAGTGAACCTTGTGAAATCATCTATGATCCCAAACAATATGAGGTCCTTCCTGGACTCATTACACTGGTGGTGCCAAAGAGATCCATGTGTAATAAGTGTAGGGGAGTAGTGATAGAGTTCTTTTCCTTTGGCTTGTGAGACACCTTGTGTTGCTTCCCTTTCAGGCATGCAACACAATAATCATCACTTGTAAACTCTTTCTTTGACATTCCAGTTACCAAATCATTCTTAATTAATTTATTCATGTTTTTAAAGTTTACATGGCACTTTCTTTTATGCCAAAGGAAAGACTCATCACTATTTTCTTTAGATCGAAAGCAAGAAACTTCTCCTGAGGGAGATGTTTCCTGCAAATTCATCTTGTATATGTTCCCGTTCCTAGGGGATCTGAGCAGGATATGCTCTTGAGGAATGACCACCCCGGGCTTGAGAACAATGCACTCATGCTCAGTGAAGAGCATGTTGTGTCTCTAATCATAATATTGGGATACACTCAATAAATTGTATCCAAGCTCCTTGACAAAGTTTACCTTTTCAATGCTGAGCTTACCATCTGTGACCATGCCCCTTCCAGTAATGTAACCACTAGCATCTCCTCCAAAAGCAACTGGCCCTCCATCAATCTTCTTAAAGTTTTGAAGCAAGGAGCCATTGCCTATCATGTGCTTGGAACAGCCACAATTAATGATCCATACATTTCTCTTGGTCTTTAGTTGTTCTTTCACAAAAAGAGATGGTTAGTTACATTTGGAAACCCAAGCCTCATTGGTCTTGGGCTTGTCAAAGTGGACTAAAGACATTACAATAGTGATTGATCCTATTTTTAGACTTTGAGGATCATCTCCTATTGTTGATGAAGAACTTTCAGTCACAGGTCTTCCTTTATCTTCCATACCATCTTTGGAAGATTAGACTTGACCTTCAACACTTCGGAAGTTTTGAAAACTTCGGAAGTTTTGGAGACCGGACCTTTGGAAGATCTTGCCTTCACTACAGCAAGATTTAGTGCTTCGGAAGCATTCCTTTCTTTCGAGACCAAATTCTCATCCAAATTTAAGTTTTCACTTGTCTTCTTTTCCACCTTGGAGCTTCCGAAAGTAAAGATTTTCCTTCCGAAGCTATCTTCTTCTTCTTCTCAGAAGTCTTCGTCTTGGTCATGTGGATAATACTTTGGGATTGTAGATGCAATCCATGACAAGATGAAAAGTACTACCACACATAATACAATCAACTGGCTTCCTTCTGAGAGTCTTTTTGTGAGTAGAAGGCTAAACTTGATCACTTTCCATCTCTATCTTCATTTTCTTAGATGGTGTAGAAAGTTTCTTAGGGTGAGGCTTGCTCTTGGAATTGGATGGTCTAGGCTATGTAGCAGTGGTACACAGCTGATCAGCCTTCTTTTCATCATAGGGTTGGGTTAGACATGAACTAGAACTCCTAGTACTAGAGTTCATAGTTGAGTCCTCAGTCTTTACCACTTCAAATCCTTTAGAGATAAGGACTTGTTTCTGCTTGCATATGAAAGTGGCCTTGATCTCTTGAGCCTTCTTTGATCTTCTCTTGGCTGCTCTGATCAAGTTCTTCCTCATGGACTTTGTCATCCCTGGTTCTTTTCTCTCCTCAGGAGAATAGTGACCCTTCTTAGGATGATCTTCTTCACTCATCTCAGATCCATCTATCACTATCTCCTCTTCATCATCTTCTTAAATGGGGTCTATGAGGGGAAGCTCATCTTGACAAGTTCCACACCTTGGAGATCTTATAGATAGTAGAGTGTGTGGAGGAGTTATCTCAGTAGATCCTAGTTCCTGCTTATTCTGGTAACAAACTTTGGCATGCAAGGATGAAGATATTATGTTCTTGAAGGTCTTTTCTTTAAGAACACATTTTTCTGCCTTGGCTTTGCTGATCACAAGCTCAGCCTAGCACTTAGTTAACTTAGTGATGAGATCTTTGATTTGAGTCCTGTAGTTGGTATGTTCATGCTTAGGAGTTGACATGGTTTCTCTAGATCTTCTATTCTAAGTTTATAATCATTTTTAGCTCTTTTAAAATCAGCTTTTAAGATGTTTAAGGACTCAAGATCAGATCTAATATCTAAGTTATAGGACTTATATCTGTTAACTTTAGCAATGCATTTTGGGGTACAAAGATGTTCCAATACCTTGGCTTCTTCATGATCAGCCATCATTGCTTGCTTTGGAGATGCATCTTCAACCTGGAAGCTCCAATCAAAGCCTCCTTCTTCAACAGCAACTGCATCTTGCTGTTTGGCCTTCTTAGTGTGTAGAGTTCCATCTATAGTTTGGTATGGGTTGTGCTTGGCCACCATTTATCCTCGATGCCTTGCACTTCCTACCAAAGTGTCCCAATTGATCAAAGTTGTAACACTTCACCTTGCTTTTGTCCAGCCTAAACTTTCCACTAGATACATTATTGGGAAACTTCTCCCTGTCCTCTTGTAGAACTTCTTGGCTCTATGAGTGAGAACAGCCATCTGTTGGACTATCTCCATGTACTCCAGATCATTTGGATGGATGCAGTCCAAGTCGTCAAGGGTGAAGAGTTTGTCTCTTGGAATGAGCTTCCTTGGATGTAGCTCTCCCTTGGTGTCTCTAGGAAGGTGATGAAAGGCCCTTTTGTGAGTTTTCAGGGTAGCAAATGAGATTATGTTGTGGTTCTCTGCTATCCCTTTCAACCACATGAAAGGCATAACATTGTTGATTGTTGGAGTTCCAAGATGGATTTTGCATGTTCATCTCCATCTGGTATCCACTGAGGATACCATACAAATCAGTGAGAGTGAGGGTCTTGAGGTTTTCAGTCCTCTTAATGACCATACAATAGTTTGTCCATTGTCTGGGAAGAGAGGACATGAACTTCCTCACAATGTCCTATTCTCAAGAGTTACTCCATCATCCATTAGAGTATCCATAATTTCAACATACCTGAAGTATTATTGAGTCATGATTTCACCTGCCTTGAAGGTGAAGTTTTCAACTGCTACTTCAAGAGGTCTTTCTTGTTCGCTTTAGCTTCATTTGACCCCTCATACATCAACTTTAGTGCATCCCATAGTTGCTTAGCAGTTTTGCACTTCTTGAAGCATCTATAGATAGAGTTTGGAAGAGCAGTTTGGAGGGTGGTTATGGCTTTCTGATCTACATCAATCTTCTTCCAGTCTTATTCAGAGTAGTCAGCCACTATCTTTGGTATCATGCCACCTCTAGTAGCAGCTAAAGAGGTGCATGGTACATGAGGTCCAGAGAAAACAGATCCCCACATCCTGTTGTATTGAGACGGATGAAGCCTTCCATTCTTTGGCACCAAGTATCAAAGTCATCAGAAGTGATCAATGGAGACTTTGTCATAAACCGTTTCCATATCAGCCTTTATGAGAGCTACCATTTGAGTTGTTAAGTGATTTGTGAAACTAAAAGGATTTAAGATGGTGATATCTTACAATCAAGAGCCTAAAATGCTCTGGTACCAATTTCAGGACCATTTAAGGGATGGTCAATACAATCAGTGTCACGATAAGGAGAGTGTTAGCACTTAACAGATCAAATAGGGAACCAGGTTTAAGTAGATGATATTAAGAACACAAGTAAGTAATGAGATAGAACAAAGAACAAGAACAATATGAGTATGATTTTCAAGAATGTTGAATATTGCTCTCAAGTTGTATTACAAGTGTTACAAAACATAAAGATATATACAAGAACCTGAGATATTTATACTACATCCTATAGCCGGTTATACTTTGAAAGCCAACTGAAAACACTAATCTAGACAACAAGATCAATGTATAGTCAAAAGACAAATTGCCTTTTGACTTGTGACTATGACATGCCATAGCTCACATACAAATTTATTACAAAAAGGATAAAAGCTACAAAGTAGAAAGTTACAAACCATAGACCATAATCTATAGTTTACAAAAGCATGGATCTTTTCACCAACTTAAACAAGTTGGTAAGTATTTAGAGTGATAGCAGAAAGTTGGTCAGCTTTTGTCAAAAGGTGATCAGAGAACGCATGTCTTCTCTGTCTTTGGAAGAAATTAGTCTTCAGTCTTTTGGCTTTGGAAGACTTTGTCTTTGAAGCTTCGGAAGACTTCATCTTTGGCTTCGAAAGATTTGGTCTTTGGCTTCGGAATATTTTACATTTAGAATATGTTCTCTGAGTTGTGTAAATCTTTTGAAGTAACTCTACTCTGCACTTCATGCATGCATGTTGGATGCTCTTTGGTTGCTTTGGTTGAATCAGCCTTTAAGTATAAACCTTACAAGAAGCCTACATATTCTTAGTAGAAGATGTAAGGGTTTGCTTTCTCTTGGATTTGAAAGATTTAGGTTGTGATACGGAGGGTGTGGGATTGCTAATGGAAGGTTTAACCACACTATGATCCTGAAGCTCAATGACCTCAAACATATTGGCAAATAGAGTTGACTTTATGCCTAAAAAAGCTTTCGGAGTGGCTTTACAATTTATAACAATTGACTTGCTCACCTGATTCCTTGTATAATATACGTTCAAGGAACCTTAGGTACATAAGAAATTTTATTTTTTCAACAAAGTTATAATCTTTTCAAAGATTTTGAAAAATAAAGTTTGAAAAGTTGTAACTTTATTGTTTCACATGCCCATGATACCCCATGCTAAATCTAATAGGATTTTCATCCCACCCTTCAGGCTCGTTAGACACACAGTGTAGAAAAGATATGAAAAATGATTCTCTAGTTGTGATATACCAGTGATTTGAAGAATGTCAAAGCAACGAGGTTGCCTTCATATGCTTTTTCCTTGAATGTTTCAATGAACATGTCTTTTGAAAAGGATGGTTGGCCATCGGTATCTCTAAGTCGGAGATAAGTTTTGATCTTCTCAGTGGAGATTATGTCTTCTTGATTTTGCATAGTGGTATTCAATACCTTCATACCATTATTTTTGAATAAAATAGGTAGTCTAGAACCATCACTTTTCTTCTGAAATGAGTTCTCCCTTTAAACTCATTTCAGATTTGGACTTCTTGGTTGCTTAAAATCTTTGCATGGCTTCTCATTTGTAGATCCAGATATAATATAATTCGCATAGACTTGCACCAACATGATCTATACACCCACCTTCTTGATGAATATATTCTTATCTATGTGCCTCTTGTGTAGCCATTTCTTAGAAGAAAGATAGAGAGTGTCTCATACCATTTACTTGGAGCTTGATGTAACCTATAAAGAGATTTGTCAAACTTGCACACATAGTATGGAAATTTTGGATCCTCAAAACCAAGTGGTTGGCATACATATACTTCATTTATTTTATTATAGAATAAAACACTTATCACATCCATCTTAAAAACCTTAAAGTTTCTTAAGGCTGCAAAGAGAAGAAAGATCCTTATGGCCTGAAGGTTTAAAAAATAGAACAAAGATTTTATCATAGTCTACTCCCTCTTCTTGTGTGTACCCTTGTACCATAAGTCTTGCTTTGTTTTTAATAACAATCTGTCTATCATCTTTTTTATTTTTGAATACCCATTTGGTGCCTATAGCAACTTTCCCTCTTGGAAGTGCACATAGTTTCCACACCTTTTTCCTTTCAAACTGGAGAAGCCCGTCTTGCATTGCTTCTACCCAGCTATTTTCTCTTAAGGCTTCAAACACCTTTTTTGTTATAAGTTATGATAAAAAAAAACAAGAGAACAAGTAGATATTTGTTTCATCAGCTTTACTTCTTATCTTGACAAGAACATCAAATAAACCAATGATCTTTTCTACTAGACACTCCATGTGAATTATAATCTTTGGGATTACTTGGAGCTATTAAGAAATATCTAAATTGGAGAGTTTGTTTCAGGACCTTCAATAGATTATGCAACTACTAAAGTTCCACCTTATTCGGTAGGGGTAGCATTTGATCTTTGTTCAACAGATTGCTTAGCACCTATGTGCTCATCAACATGTGACTCATCAGCACATGAGTCATAATGCATATGTGAAGGTTGATGCAACATATTTGTGGTACTAGCATGGAACACCTGCTGACTATAGTTGAGCTTGATGAGGAGATGTTGAAGGGAAAAGAATATCAATACTATAGTCTCTACATTTGTAGTCTATGTATTTGCTAATATATCTGCTAAAGTCACGAAAACATTCTCAGGTAAATGATTAAATGCATTTGTGAATCCATTTAGATCAAACATTAAATGCATTTGTGAATCAATTTAGATCAAACATTTAATTAAGAGTACATCGAACACTATAAGAGGAGTTTTATTGAAAATTGCATTTTTAGATTCTTTTATAGTATGGTCAATACTATAATATAAATCATTAACTTGAGAATGACTCCGTGACTTTAAGGAGTTTAATTGAAAATTGCATTTTCAGATTCTTTCATAGTATGGTCAATACTATTGTATATCCTGTAAGCCCTAGCTTGTGAAGAGTTTCCAACAAAGTACTCATCTACCGATTTCTATACAAATTTGGATAAATAATCTTTGTTATTGAGGAGAGTGCAAGGACATCCAAAAAGTCTAAAGAACCTAATGAATGGTCTTCTCTTATGCCATAGTAAATAGTAGGTTTTCCATGTGTATTGGCTAGTAACCCTCTATTCTGAACATAGCGCGTAGTGCTGACTACTTTAGCCCAGAATGTTATAAAGAGTTTAGAGTTAGACAACATAGTTCAAGCAGTCTTAATAAGTGTCCAGATAATCCTTTTAGCAACTTCATTCTCCTGAGTAGTTCTACACTATATTGTCTGGCAATACCTTTGAATTCACAAAAAGAATCAATATTATGGTTCTTACACTTAGTTCCTTGATCACACCTAATTATTTCATCTTTTTCAGTTGTATGTTCTCAACTTTTATAATAATGGATTTTAATATTTCAGGAGTTTTACCTTTGATTTCTAAAAAGAAAACCTAAATAAATCTTGTAAAATCATCTATTATTACTACCCAAACTCTTTACAACTGTCAGACTAAATAGATCCATGCGTAACAAGTGTAAGGCAGTTGTCATTAAATTCATTTCTTTGACTTATAAAAATACCTGTGTTGCTTTTCTTTTAGGCAAACAATGTAGTGGTCAGCATATTTTGTTTAGTAGTCCTTTGACTAAAGCATTTCTAACAAGATTTTTCATGTTTTGAGGTTTTCATGTGCTAGCCTTCTATGCCAAAGAGATGATTTATTCACAAATGCCTTATATATAAAACAAGAAACATTACTAGAAGGTGATGTATTTCGTATGTTTAGCATATTCATATTGTCTCTTTTGGGTGCTTTTAAGAGAATTTGATCATTTGAAATGACAAACCCAGGTGAGAGAACAATACATCCATGCCTTAGGAAAAGAGTGTTGTGCTTTAGATCACACAGTTGAGTTATATTCAACAAGTTATAGTTTATTTGTTTCATATAGTTTACTTTATCAAAGCTTATCCTACCATTACTGATTGTACCTCTTCAAATAATATAGCCTCCCTTTTGATCAATTCCAAAGGAAACAAATCCCCCACTGTAAGTTGCTAGATTCAGCAGACAAGATTTATCACGTGTCATATGCTGAAAGCATCCACTATCCATAATACATAAGCTATCTTTGGCCTATGGATGACCCTGCATATAAATAAGTGAGTTACTAATGAATGGGGACCCAAGCATGTTTAGTCTCGGGCCTTCTGGATTTTGAAACAACAATAAACTTATTTATATTATATGACGAGTTTTTGGTTTGGGGTTTTGGCTTGGTAGCTTTGATGGGTGGTTAAACATGTCCGGCGGTTGCCTTTGGCTTCCAAAGCTTATTTCCTTTTGGAGCCTTTGATGTGTTGACTGCTTTAACATCATTTGTTTATGCTTATCTGCTGAATTCCTTTCAACAAATTGCCTTCTATGTGTTGAAGGCTTACTAGGCTTTTTCAGCAGGTGTCTTCTTTTTTTTACAGTTGAAGGATGAATCACTCATGATCCCTTTTGAGTAGTCGGTTTCCTTGGACATATTGATTGGTTGAATGATCAACTGTAGTATAAGGATCTTCTTCAAGCTGATGAACTACTAGATGATGATTTGTTTATTACTGACTAATTTGGAGGATTTGGCTTTGGTGCTAAATTCTTCTTTTAAGTTTTAAGTGGTTTGATTTTTTTCTAATGTAGAACAGTCTTATATGTACTTCCCCACCCTTTGAAGGATTTATTAGTGGCAGAGTACTTGTTCATCTGACTATGATGATACAATCTTCTTGGTTTGCTTTGTTTGCTAGAAAACTTTCATAAGTTGAACCTTCTTGTTTTTGGCTAAGCATTTCGCATAGTCCTTCTTGATCTAATTTGATTCAAAAGAAACCCTCTTTTCGTCTTGATTAATCGCCTCTTACTCTTTTATTTGCTTACATTCAGACTTGTTAGGGTTATATTTAACAATAATGAATCGGCAGATGCTTGTTCTTTGACCTCCGAGCCGCATCTAGATATGTTGGAGTACGTACCATTGGAGGTTCCACAGCCTAATACCCCAAACCTATCTTGGTTTGATATAGCTTTTAGGAGTTCTTAGTGAAGGCAACTAATTTTTCAAACTTTTTAGATTATACATTTTACTTATCTGCATAAGTCTTTCCTATTGTTAGATCAGCCTGTGTAGACTTCAATATTACTAATTTTTCTCTTTCTCTCTTTTATCTTTTCTCTTTGAGCTTGATCAGTTTTCTTAAAATCAACTTTATGAATATTCATTGATTCAATATCATTCATGAGATCCAAATTGTGATTTGGTACAAGTTTACCTTAGTAGTACTTCAAGTGTACAAGAAGGTTCAAAGGTTACAAGAGGAAAAGTTGAGCTGCCTACCATCAATGCATTATTTATGGGTGAGATATATTCAATTTGAAAGCTCCAGTCGATGGTTTTTTCTGTAATTGCTACAACAGCAGTGTGTCTTTTTGTAGCTGAAGAGACTAGAGATTGGTGCCTTGACTGTGGCTTGAAAGTGGTGGTGATTTATGGTGATTGGTTAGACTTGGATGCTTTGTATTTTCTGGTAAAGTGATCTAGTTTGTTACAATTATAGCACTTTAAATTGCTTTTGTCTATTTCAAAGCCAGATCTTTTTTGTCTTTGGAATTTACTATCAGTTCTTTGTTGGAATTGTTTAGCCCTGAAAGAGATCATGGCTATTTGATAGCTGATATGAATTTCTCAAGATCATTTGGATGACTACACTCAGCTCTTCTTTAGAGAGTTGAAAGAAGTTAGCTTGTTGTAACTCTAGGATAAACAAACTTGAATCAAATCATGAAGAATTAGATTAAAATATGATAATCATAATCAAAACCCCTTTGATCTCTATTGATTGCTAATAATATTGTTTACAAGTAAAACCCTCAATCAATTGGTCATGCAACCATTTTTCAACACTAATGACAATTAACCTATTTATAGTCTAGACTAATATTCATTAATTGCACTTAACCCCCTAGACTTAGGCTAATTAATACAAAACTACATATTAAGCATAAAAATGACTAAAAACAAGATAAAATATATTTTGTTCCCACAAAATATATTTATTACAATAAAACTCCTAGTCATTTACATCTTCAACGTCTCGTCTCGGTTCCTCGTCTCCAACGTGTTCGGTTTGACTTTTGTTGACTTTGACCGTGACGTTGACTTTTGTTGACTTTCACTGTGTTGATAATATAAACTATCTTTTACAGCTCCAACAATACTCCCCCTTAGTCTATCAGTATCAACGTCTTCAAACAAATTAAGCACCGAGAAGTCAACAATAGAAAGATCTTCAAATTGAAGCTTTCTGAATCTGACGAGAAAAATTATTCATCTAATAAGCTCCCCCTATTTATATGCTCCCCTTTTTCGAGTGCAAGCTTTACAAGGATATTGGAACAGGTTTCCCAAATCTCAAATCTTGAGTGCTTCAGAAGATGTAGGAGGAGGATTCCTAGCTCGGTATCTTCTGCAAACTTGAGGAACAGGTTCTCTGATCAGGTACACTGCTCAATTGATAATCGGCCATCACTTACAGCAAAAACCTGAAACACATTCACAAACACAATCTCAACATTTCTAATTAGATCATTTCATTTTAACAAAAAAAAACCCCGTGTTTATCTGTGTTTGAAAACAAGCGATCCCGTGTTCGTTTGTGCTCAATTTCTATGAAATGCATGAAAAATAATAAAATGTAATCAGCATAATATGGAAGACCTAAATGAATATTGAAATGAAAATTTATTATAATTTTTTATTATATACATATATTATAACATTTTTATCCATATATATATATATATATATATATATATATATATATATATTGTTTCTGTTTTTGTTTTTTTTTTGTTGTTTTTTTTTTTACTTGTTTTTTTTAAACCGAGAACTGAATCGATCATGAGATCATATACTCAGGATATACTTTAGCACAAAGATGAATTTAATCATCGACAAGCAATGAGATCACACTGATAACTGAATCTAATCACAGTCTTTAAATGATTTTGAAATTCTCAAACAGATCAATAACGATTGCTGATATGTTTGTCCACTTAAACTCATGCCCTATCTTTTTCAACAAGCAGTAAATGATTCGTTAAGGTTCGATTAAATGCTTTAGAATGCTAGGACCCCACAATCATTTGGCAAAAACCCTCACCCAACCTCAGGATTTCTTGAATTTTGTAACGATCTTTACAGAGCAAGGCTTGTGCATTAGTGTGCAAGTGATTATCGACAGAATATTGCATTCTGTGTTGAATTCATCGTTTAGATGATTTGACACAACTTAGACCAAAATGGTGAGAGCTCCAGGTCTATACTCACGTATAACAAAGGAGATGATCATTTAATCATGTGCCGATGAGAGCTCCAGGTCAGTACTATCGTACAGCAGAGGAGATCATCACTCCAGGTCAGTACTTCTGTACAGTAGAGGAGATTAGCACAAACACAAGACACATAAATACACCAGACATGGCTCAAAGATATGACATATATGATTTGTATCATGGTGGGTGAAAGATCAATTCTCAATCCAATTTTTGTCGGGACTCAGTTTTTATGCAGGCCAAAATGATTGCGTAAATCCAGACATCCTTAAGCATGATGTTTTAATTTAAATCATTATGCTGCTGTCTACTTTATTCTTCAGACTGAGTCTACCAAGCATATCATTAAAGAATCTGTTTGTTTTTCTATTATTTGCAATTAAAAATAAGATGTAAATCAGATAACAACATCAATTACTATCATTTCTCATTTTAAAACGCGAGTCGTGCAAAAACAAGCAATTCAAGATGATATACAATCATTTCTCAGTCATCTCGAATCAAGTTCTCAGTACACTTTTTATTTTTATTTACTTATACTCTCCCCCTAAATTTTTATTTTTGCAAACTTTTCCTTTTTTTTATTTTTATTTATTATTATTTTTTCTTTTTTCTTTTTTTATATTTTTTTTATTTTTTTTAATTTTTTTTTATTTTTTTATTTTTTATAAAACTATCAAAAAAAAATTTATCAAAGAAGGTCTTCCAAACTACACTGATATGATGATAAGAAATAAATGCTCAAGAAATCTGCAGTGATTGTGAAGTGAGAATTGTGATTGTGTAGATAAAAATCCAGATTGTGGATAAAATACCATGACCTTAACCTGTTTGTTCTGCCTCAAATTTGAATTAGGAACAATCTCTGTCAGTAAACCGGATAACTAACAGTCCTCCTGAATTGTTCCTGCACTCATAAACAGATTAGTTAGAGAGGGGAACCCAGGCCATCGTAGTCCTGGAAGTTCCATTTTCATCGATATAAGAAACCTGCTTCTGCACACAACCATTGAAACAATCTGGGATGTCTGCATCCTTCTTTTTAATTTGCCAAATTTGTTTCGATTCAATTAATTTGGATTTGAATGAATTAAATTTGGAAAACATTTTCTGTTTAAGACCGGAAGGAAAAGAATTTGGTTTTAAACCTTTGGTCATTTTCATCTTTGAATCATGTGAAACCGGCTTCACACGAAAAGGTTTAGATGGAGGGTTTTTCATCTAACCATTCAAAGATGTGTGCTTTTTACCTCTTGATCCAGAGAAGCAACCCGTGTTGCCTTTACCGTCTGGAACATTCTTTTTAGACTTACATTCGGAGAAGCAATTCGGTTTGCCTTTACCATCCGAAACAAGTCTTTGAGGACATTTCTTTACCACATGACCTTCTTTTCCACACTCAAAACAAGCCTTGAAAGGCTTTTGATTCTTTGTAGTCCCGTGTGATGCAGGTGCTAAGAAGGATTGCTTTGAGCTTGTAGCAGATTCTTGCTTGTTTTGGCATTTGCTATGCTAAACAAGAAATGAGATCTTCACTGATTGACTAGGTTGCTTTGTAATTGGAGAAGAGATCTGTATTGGTCTTGATTCAGCTTTTGGAAGCTTTTGTGACTTGACAATGTTAGGAGATATATTGATCTGTGAGGAACCAACACGCTCCTCTGTGTTTGACTCATCATCTGAGCTTATCCAGTCTTGTATACACAGATCTGCTTCCAAAGGATCTTGATTGACACCTCCTTTTGTGTCGGCTTCGGTTATAGGATTTTGATTGCCTGACGATTCAACAATTGTTCCTTCTTTGATAAACCTGACAGGAACAAACGAAGGAATGTTACCTGTTTTGAATTTGTTGAAGAAGGTTGAAGAAACAACTGATATTGGTGATGAAGCATCAGAAGTTGAATCATCATTAATCTTCTTAGCAGACCCTTGCCTGAGGAATCCTAAACCTACAGGTGAATCCTGCACATCTCTAACCTCTTTAAGATTAATGTTGCTTAAACATGCATTTAAACTATTAGTTTCTGCAGCTTCAATCAAATCATTAGATGGATGAGGTTGAGGCATAGGAGAGTAACAATGGGTGCTAGGAGGAGGATAGACGTATGGATTTTCACCACAACCCAATCCCGTTTTAATCCTAGCTCCCCTCTGTTTACACAGTAGCTCTTTCTGTTTCATTCCGGATATGGTCCATCTATCAAGCTTTGTTTTAAGCTTGCTTGTTTCAAATTCAGCCAAGGTGACTCTTTCGTTTAAAAGATTAATTTCAACATTCCTTTCAAGAAGAGTTCGTTTTAAATGATCATTTTCTTTTAAAGCTTCATTTAATTTTATAAAATACTTGGCTTCATTCTTTTTAAGTTCTGCGTTTATGGTGGTTAATTCCTTTTGGTTATGTAAAAGTAACCTATTAGCTTTATACACACCAAATAAATGAATTTTACAAGCAGAAGAACACATATCCTGAATTGTCTCGTATGGAAGATCCAAGATGACTCTTTCAGCAGTAAGAACCTTCTCGCAGTTGCGAACTCTGGTATTTCGCTTCCATTCCTCTACCTTCTCAGCATCACAAACTTCAGCTTTCAACTCAGCTCCACCTTTACCCATTGATGTATGCTTAAGCTCTTCTTGTACCTCTTCAGTTTCAGGTTTCGGTAAACCGTCGGAATTGGTGTCAGAATCTGATCTCTCTTCTGGTTTCTCTTTGGAGTTTGAAGTGATCTTTAGAGTTAGATATGTTGCTTCATAGTACTCACGACGTTTGATATCCAACTCCATTTCTTTCAGTTTGTTGATAACCTCCATTAGTTTGTAATCCCGAAAACCTCTATCTCTTTTAATCGACTTGCCGTGTGAGCTCCATTTTGATGGGAGGGAATCAAGCAATCTTAGAACTTGTTCATGATTTCCCAATTGGGCATCAAACTTCTTCAGATTACTTGCCACCAACAGAAAACGATCAACAAAATCAGACATCGTTTCATTCTTTAAAGCTGCAAAATTATCAAACCGACATTGTGCAATTGTGAGATCATCAGATTCGAAGGATTTAATCAGTTCTGCAAAAGCCATTTTTATTTTTATTTTGTTTAAACAATTAAACGCCCCAAAAATATTTTTCCCAAAAAGTTTAGAATAATTCTCCCCTGTGAATAATATTATTTTTTAAATGTCACACTAGACAATCTTAGCAACTGGAGTCAAGCTTGTTTTTTTTATTTATAAATCTTGCAAAATCGATGAAAATTCCTTTATCGGGCTGAACTCAATTGCTAAGATTGCAAAATATAACATAAAGTTCTTGCAAAATATTCACTTGATCATAATTCACTAATTATAGGAGCAATAACATAATACAAATGGGCAAAATAACTAACCTCCAAACTTATTATTATGAGGTATTTATACTTAGAAATCTAAATACTAGAACAAATCTTGAACATCTGTTTTAGGTTTAGGATCAATGTCATGTTTCAGCCATTGATCTACACACTATGGCATACCACGAATGTGTAATATAATTGACTAAAATACAATGTACAATATAAACAAAAATCAACACAACCGGAGATCGTCAGTTGCAGTGTTATGGTATCGCTACTACTCTCCAGGACTTACATTCTTGTTTAGAAAAGTAGTGAATCAATACATACATCTATGGATCAAAAGATAGACTCTATGTTGATTCGTGGTAGTTCAATAGCTGGTCCAACAGATGAGATCTTCAACAAGTATATACATCTTTTAGCACTTGGACATTGGAACTATCAGTACTTAGTTTTTTGTAGCCTCATCCTTTAATATCAAATAAAATAAGGGGATGATGGTATGTTAAGTGTCTAAGTGGCTAAAACAAAAAAAAGGTATGGTGAGAGTGTGTAAGTTACCCGGTGAGAAGCAGGGGTGAAGGTTAATATTTGAATAGTTATGTTCCTAGTTAGCTTAGGATGATTTAGTTTATAGTAGTGATGGGTTTCTATAAGAAAATTTACAATAAATACATATTAAGTTGTTATATATGATAGTAATTTAAAGTGGCATAGTACTTGTATGTATGAACATACGTCATACATAAACGGTTAAGTATCAATGGGAAGGTATGTATGCAGGACCGTTTAAGGGATGGTTAATTACAACACAAAACACAATGAGGAGAGTGTTATAGAACACTTAATAGATCAAATAGGGAACTGGAAAACAATATGGTATGATACTTAGAACATAGGTAAATATGAGACAGAACAAGAACAAACAACACAAGGATATTGATTTTCAAGAATGTTGTATATTGCTCTCAAATTCTTTTTCAAGTGTTAAAGCATAAAGAAAAGATACAAGGACCTAAGATACTTTATACTACATCCTATAGCCGATCATGCTTAGAAAGACAGCTGGAAACATTTGATCTACACAACAACAAAATCAAATGTAGAGTCAAAAGGCAGATTGCCTTTTGACTAGTGACTATGACATGCCGTAGCTCACATCCTAATATATTACAAAAAGGATAAAAGTACATAAAGTAGAAAGCAACAGACTCAAGACCTCAATGTACAGTTGCCAAAAGCATGGACCTTTTCACCAACTTATGTAAGTTGGTGAGTCTTCAGAGTTGCAGCCGAAAGTGGTCCAGCTTTATGGAAAAGTACATCAGATAAAGCATGTATCAAAAGTCTTCGGAAGAAATCAGTCTTTACTTCTTGGCTTTGGAAGACTTTGTCTTTGAAGCTTCGGAAGACTTCACTTTTGGCTTTGGAATATGTTGGTCTTGGCTTCAGAAGATTTTACACTTAGAATAATTCTGATGCAGGGTGTAAAACTTCCGAAGCATTTCTACTCTACACTTAAGTGCATGCATGCAGGAGAGACTTTGAATGTTTTAGGTGCATCAACCTTACATGAAACCTTACAATGTATGTACATGATTATATTTAAAAGTTATGAAAAGAAAATACATGTACATATGACAATATGTATTCATAAAAACGTAGTCGCTGGATCGGTTGACATCCGAGCATGTTCTTGACGGAAGGAAAAAAAACCAAGAGACAAACAAGAGAACAAACAATAATAGAATGGTTTCATTAATAAAACCTAATGATTACAAGCTCGTTAAACAGAAGAATCACGACTCTTGGCAAGGGGAGATCGAGCATTATCTCCCCTCTCATCCGGCAGCACCTAGGCCCCGGGCACACTCTCAAAACCTTACCTCTTTACATAATGAAACTGGTATTTATAGGCCTCAGCCCATATCAAATGCGAATGTGCCCATTCGTACGATTGGACCATGCGTATGGTTCAATCGTACGACTGGACCATACTTATGGTTCAGTCTTACGAATGGCCCAATAGCATCTCTCAGTCGCACGACTGGTCCATTAGCATGGCTCAGTCGTACGACTGAGTCTCATTCGCATATGCTCCTGTGAATGACTCAGTTTCATGTGCTTACAACATATCAGGTGTATTACATTAAGCCTAGACTATTCGTCAAGCAACGGACAGTATATATGACAATATATGCTCCAACAAATTCCCCTTTGGACGTTGCTTGCGAATAGCAGATAACACCTCTTACAATCTTCAGTCAATCTTTGCTCTGGTTTCCGATAGAATCAAACGAAAAACCATATTAGCCAACGTTGCTGATCCGGTAGGTTGCTACAGTATCGCTGAAAATGAATTTAGGCACAATAGCTTTTGTTTACTTTGCAGAACACCATCATAGCAGTAAAATTCCCCATTTGACTGATTTTTCCAGATAATGACATGAACAGTTTTCCATTGCTCCATCTTCACACAAGCTAACCTGATTAACATTAACACCTGCAAAAATTCCCCCTCAAATTCAGCATAGCCCAATATATAAACATTGTGCTGTCCTGGCGTCTTCATACAGTGTTTTGGGCAAAAAGTAGAAGGTTCCAATCCACATCTGACAATCTCAAACAAATCAGCATGCACGCAGATTCATCATCAGAAACCAGCTCACATCATCACTTTCTGATTGCGTCTTCAATTTCTCTATACATGGATTCCCCCTAAGAATCAGAATCCTCTCTGTGCGGATAAATATAACTTGATTGGCCTATAAATAGTTAGATGCTCCTCGCTACCCCACAAAATCAGCACCGACTGCTGACATCTTCTCTTCTCTCTTTTGTGTTCTAACTACATTCATCTATTCTGGAAGTCCAATGAATAATGAGGTATCCATCGAACTTATTTGACAAAAGAACCTCAGGGTGAATGTGCTTTGCTCATCCTCAAATCTGTGCAAGAGGCAGTTCCAGAATTTATTTTTTTTTTTTATTTTTTTTATTTTTATTTTTTTTGTTTTGGAACACCGTTCATTCGTATGACATGGAGGACAAATATCACATTCGTGTGAATGGATGATACGAATGATATATTCGTGCGACTGGTCATAAGACTGGTCCAGTAGCATGACTGGACATAAGACTGGTCCAGTAGCATGACTAGACTTAAGACTGGTCCAGTCGCATGACTGAACATAAGACTAGACATAAGACTGGTCCAGTCATACGACTGGACATAAGACTGGTCCAATCGCATGGTCCAGTCGTACAAGCGGATCTGCACGCAGATTTTCAGATCTGCAACTGCCATGGCTGCCAAAAACCCTAATCTGATGAATTTTACATGAACTGAAACAAAATAGACATCATAAGATTCGCAAGGGTGATAAGAACGTGACTTCGAGTTCGAATTTAACCAAGAAACAACACACTTAACAAGATCTGAGCAAAACACGAAGAACATGAAGTGGGTTTAACGTCAAAGAACATGAAATAGATCCAGAAATCAAGAGCTCGGGTTGCTAGAATGATTGTTAGATCATTCTAGCAGTAACTGGCTCTGATACCAATTGTGAAGTCGCTGGATCGGTTGACATGCAAGCGTGTTCTTGACGGAAGGAAAAAAAACCAAGAGACAAACAAGAGAACGAACAATAATAGAATGATTTCATTGATAAAACCTAATGATTACAAGTTCGTTAAACAGAAGAATCACGACTCTTGGCCAGGGGAGATCGAGCATGATCTCCCCTCTCATCCGGCAGCACCTAGGCCCCGGGCACACTCTCAAAACCTTACATTTCTACACAATGTAACTGGTATTTATAGGACTCAGCCCATATAAGATGCGACTAGGCCCATTCGTACGATTGGACCATGCGTATGGTTCAATCGTACGACTGGACCATACTTATGGTTCAGTCTTACGAATGGCCCAATAGCATCTCTCAGTCGCACGACTGGTCCATTAGCATGGCTCAGTCGTACGACTGAGTCTCATTCGCATATGCTCCTGCGAATGACTCAGTTTCATGTGTTTACAACATATCAGGTGTATTACATTAAGTCTAGACTATTCGTCAAGCGACGGACACGCTATATATGACAATATATGCTTCAACAGATACATATAAGAATATACTAGTACAAGACTTGATTGTTTGAGAATAATGCATTAAAAATGTTTGCCATGTTTTCTTATAAATTTAAAAAAAATCCACATAACTACAGTGAACGTCATATGATAACCAAATTTATAACTAACTAACACTAATGATGCACATTGTCTAGAAACACTATGGATAAGTAATTGAATATAGACTTGAAAATTTGATGAATGTTATACTGTACCTCGGTCCAGTAGTGAATATGAATACAAGGTCATGACCAAGACTATATATGGATAAGTCATCTTCTATGAAAGGTACATGCAACACCACGTGACGCACCGGCGTTATCATGTGGCACTAAAAGTGCCTTATTCATGACTAAGAATCCGGATTAAAAGAAAAAAGAAAACCAAACATGTCGATCATGATTATCATTATGTTAGAAAACTTGTTCTTCCTTTGAACGACATACTAAGTTCATCTCCACCAATCTTCAAGTCGCCGATAATTTTACCAGAAGGTTTAATTCACGTGCTCAGTTGGAACTTTTTTGCTCTATGCTTGGTCGTGGACCAACCTCATTTCGCTTGAGGAAGATATAGATAGTTATTAGTTGCTATAGGAACTTATAGTGTATATTCTTATGTTTGTTATTCTCCTTAATAATAGGATTTTATTATTGTATTTTTGATCCATTATTCAATATATATACTCATATCACCCACCAATATGGAAATACCAAATATCTTTTTTTTAGTTATAATCTGTTGTATTATGTAGTAGTGGATAAAATTTTAGTTAAATAAGAAATCTAAAACATAAACCAGGAACCCATTGATATCACTAAAGTACAATTATAAAACCTTTATATACTCAACAAAATTAGGAATATGATAAATGTGTGTCGGTGATATTTATTTGTTTAATAGTGCAATTCTTATTTACAATGGTTTAACTGTGGAAAAGACCTTCTCACTAATCATTATTAGCACGGGTTGTGATAGACATGCAAAAGTTCTTGCGCTTGTTCCGTATAAAAAATCGACGTTACTAATGTATTTTGTAACGAAGCTATATGATTATGTTAAAAAATCTAAAATATAAGCATGGAGCCAATTTCATATAGCTAAAATACAAGTAGAAAACCTGTAGGTACCTAACAAAATTGGGAATATAATACATGATGTGATTAGGTAGTCAACAATATTACTGACAAAAATCAAAAAAATAATCCAAAATCCCTAAATAATATATTATGATTACTATGACTATGAAGACCCATGTTTTGTGCTCTAGTTTCTTGTTCCAAGACTCCCATTTCTCCCTATCCTCTCTCTTACACACGCTGACACAAACTAAGGAGATCTTGCTGGTGCTTTGTCTTGGAGTTATAACAGCAAATCCCATGTTTTGTGTTCCCTATGAGCAACTAATGAGACCAAAAACACAGAATCAAGAATAAACCCTTTTCATCATAGCTTCTACCAATCAACAAGAAAACAAATTACTTAAATATTGCTCCAACACAGAAGACAAAGTTCCCCCTTTATATCTATATAAAGCTTCCACCTTTTGTTTCAATCTCTATTTGTTTGTATCCCAATATGTCAAATATCTCAGGAGATGAAGGAGCTAGCTTTTCTTCAGGTAATACTGCAGGTGCTTTTGTTGAAGAAGGTCAACAAAGACTGCCACCAGTAGTCAACCCTAATGATTTTGGATCAACTTCTCAAGAACTTGTTCCAGATTCATCTAAGAAGAAGAAAAGATCCCTACCAGGAACTCCAGGTAATCTTTCTTGATTTCCCAGATCAGTTGTGTTAGTTAAACATATATACATACATATACATATAACATACAAACACACACACACACTATAGATGCCTTAAAATAGAAATAACAGTAATCTAAATATGGATTGTTCTTTGATTGCTAATCTTGATGTTAATCATCATGCTATAATAGTTTGTATATATGATGTAATTTTCACTGCCCCTTACATCCTTGTGTCAGATTAATCTACGTCTATGATCATTGGATGCTAAGGAATTGGAATAACCGTATATGAGTTTTATTAAATTTCTAGATATTTTTAGATGAAGAAATTTGATGAATATGAACTACTAGTTTTTATTCCATCATGATTTTCTTCTAGTTTTTGTTGGCATAAAACATGTACGAGTATTAAAGAATGATGAAAATTTAATAGTTTATTTATAAGTTGCTAAACAAAATTCAAATACATAACTTAGGTTTATATGAAATACATGTCATGACATTGTTTGAAATCTATTAGATAAAAAATGATTAATATATATGGTAGATAGATATATTGTCAAATAAAAAAAGAAGACTCAATTATTGGTTTATGGATTGCAATAATTGGAGTTCTTTTACCCCTCATCTTTTTTCTTCTACTTTTGTTTTTTGCTGCTTCAAGTAATTCAACATACATGTGTACTGACCCTATCAACAGTGTTTGGAGGTGGGGGTGGGGTGGTTGATGTATACACTTCACTGTGCATGAATATATTATTTTAATTTCTCCTTTAATGCTTATCCTAGATCTAGTTTTCTTCTCATAGATTCATTTATCTCAATTCTTAGAATACAATATTGTTTGTGGGTTTATATTATCACTAAAAAATATTATCATTTCAGATCCAAATGCCCAAGTCATTGCTTTATCGCCAACAAGTCTAATGGCTAAGAACAAATACATATGTGAAATTTGCAACAAGGGTTTCCAAAGGGACCAAAACCTCCAACTGCATAGAAGAGGCCATAACTTACCATGGAAACTTAGGCAACGAACCGGCACTGAAACAATCAAACGCGTGTACGTATGTCCTGAACCGACATGCGTCCACCACAATCCGGCTCGTGCATTGGGCGATCTAACCGGAATCAAGAAACATTATAGCCGGAAACATGGTGAAAAGAAATGGAAATGTGAGAAATGTTGCAAAAGATATGCTGTACAATGTGACTGGAAGGCTCATTCCAAAATATGTGGAACCAAAGAATATAAATGTGACTGTGGTACCATCTTTTCCAGGTTTTTCTCATCTCTCCCTCACTGATTCATGTTTTTATTTTAGGAAATTTTAGTAAATTAATGTTTAATTGCTTATAATATATATATATATATATATATATATATATATATATATATATATATATATATATAATCAATTAAATAGTATAGTTAAATAAAGAAGTTTTGGAAGGCTTTTGAACATTTAAACTACATCTTAATTATCACATCATTTTCTTGGTCAATATGAAATTGACAAACAACCGGCCTGAATAATATTTTTTATTAAATAAAATCGACTGCTGATTGAAGTAGAAGTCCAATTTGTGTATATATTTAGTTTCATGTTAATCTGTTTAGTTTGTCTACCTGCTTACCATTAAAAAAAGCAAGCAGTGTCATCAATGTTGTCAAGTTTATATATTTTACTAGTTTTATGGGGGAAAATGAACGTATGCTAATTGGAAGTCGGACTATATTAAACTAAGCTTTTATATTAAAATAAAGATAACGATAGAATATAATCGATTTACTTCACAAATAAATAAATTCATTAAAACGAATAACTTTCTACGGCCCTTAATAATTACTATTTCTATCATTTTCCACAAATAGATATACTTGGTAAGCAGCACCTGGTTAAATGGTCTAGTGGGAAGAGTTCAATGCTATTTAAAGAAAATCATCTTCAAATCCTGACACTAGATAGACTAACTGATATAGTTTAGTAATATAAGTAGATTATTGTGTGGGTGGTTGGCTGGTTGCTCTAAGAAAATTTATAAAAAAAACTTGGTTAACGAATATTAATGTTTACTGTTATTTAGGTTATTTTCACAATATTTTAGTGTAATTTAGTTTATGCATTTTGTTAACGGATATCGAGATTTATGTGCACTCAAATTTCGAAATGATGTTACTAATTTACAAAATAGTAGATTGTTGTTTTAGTAATTATATCATATATTTATTATTATTATTTAAAACAAAAAATTGTAAGGCGTGATTTAAAATATATTTTAGAAATATCAACTGGTTGAGTGCAAATACATTGTGGTGTAAGCACACCTTAAGTTATATATTCAATAATTAGTTCATATTCGTACGTGCTTAATTACTCTTCGGACCAAAGTTTGAACTTTATAATAGCTGGTAAAAAGTGATCTGGATTGAATTTTATGTCATTCATGCATCAAATGTCAATAAAGTAACATCTAAAATGATTGAGTATTTGAATGAATATGAATAATTTATAGGTGAATTTGAATCACACCTAAATATTTAAAGAAAACAATTATTTGATTTCATTGTGAGTAAATTATTATTTAAAAAAATTAAAAAAAACTAGTTTCACACAATATCCAATATTACATTTACTTATCTAAGTAAGTATATAACATCCATTTGAATAAGGATTACATATATAACAACTTCACATGTACGTGTTATATGAAATTTATAGATCTCTAAAGATATTTTTTATCTTAGTGGGCATGTGGTAAACAAATGACTTCTAATTATAAAGGTGGATGTATATGAATTTTTTAAACATCCTTTTACAACCAAACATGCATACATGAACTTTGTTTAATAATTATTTGTTCGTTCATATTATTAAATAATTAATCAAATTCACCCGAGATAAAATTGAATATGTTTCATTTTTGTCATTATCGTCTTTCCACGCCATCAACCGCATTTGGGCGACATAGTGTATTCAACTTGATTTTGTAAACATGGACAAGTGTGAGTATTTATTGGTGCGTTTCATTAACCAATTTTTTATAGACATAAACAACCACATAAGCACTTACCTAAATATCAGGTCAGATCATTCCAAAATTGACATGGCTTAGTTAAAACTCATTTGTGTAATGCATTCAAGGATTAATGGTATAAGGATTAAGTATCTTATTCTAAATGAGTTCTGTTGGTTTGTTTATATATCTAACTAGTTTTAGTAAATACGTGTATTACACGTACTAAATAAATAAAATATTAATATAATAAAACTTATTAATTATAAAATGATATTTTAAAATATGATATGACTGAAATTATGTATGAAAAAATACTATAACTAATAAAACACTAATATTAACTTTTTAAAATTTTGTTTTTAAATTTTTTCCAAAAAAATAAACATTTTGTTCTGAAACAAACCGCGTAAAAATGTCATTTCTAAAAATTTTCTTATTATAACTCCCAAATTTAATTATTTTTTATTTTTAAAATTTTACTTTTTAAAAATAGAAATTTTAATATATTTTTTATTTTTAGAAAAGTTTTATGCTTTAGAAAAATAAGTTATTATATAAAAAATTATTTATTTAGAAACAACATTTATAAATATAACTCTTTCTAAATTTATTTAAATATAAAAAAAGTTTGAAATAATATTATTAATAATTAAGATAATTATTTAATAGTGGGGATAGTCGGAAAAACTTTTATGAGCATGATTGTGGTACTGCCATGTGTTATAACAAGTTACTCTATTATTATAGTAGCATGTTAGTTCTCGTGTATTACACGGATTAAATAAATAAAATATTAAATAATTAATAATAGAAATTTATGCATTATAAAATCATAAGTATGATTATAATTACATATAAATAGCTACTTTATAAAATAAACAATAATATTTTTTTATTAAATTTTGTTTCATAAAAAACTTGTGATTTTTAAATATTTTGGTTTAAGAAAAATATATTTTTTTAAAAGTTCTTTGTACTCTGTGTTTTATAAAAAAAAATAAAAAAAGTGTGTTTTTAATAAAAAAATAGGTTTTGAATTTTTAAGTTATCCATTCTTTAATTTAAAAATGGTATGAGTAATATTATTAGAATTCATTTTTATTATTAATAATATAGGGAAACGAGAAAATTAGCATGATGAGTCTTACAATTGTTTCACGTTTATTTTAGTTTTTTATAGATAGATAAATAGGATAAAAACCCATTTATTAAACGGATTATAGTTAGTAATAAACACGAATAGTTACAGTATAATATTTTAATATAAAATATAATTAATTATATATACGTAATAGTTCAAGAAATAAAACAATTATACTATTTCTTAACTCTCTTATCTAAATAGTTTTATTTTTAAATATTCATTTAAGATTGTTTATAAAAATCTTTTTTTTAAAAAAAAAATCAGATTTGTAATTATTTTGATAGTTTTAATAAGACTTTATCTTTTTATAAATTTTTTTAAAACAAAATAATTAAAAATATTTTGTTTAAAAAAGATTTAGTGTTTCAGAAAATTTCATATTAGATAATTTTTTTGTTTTTTTATTATTTAGATTTTGATTAAAATATGTGATTCTGATTTATTTAATAAAATTTATTTTTAAAAAAGATTGTTTGAGTTAAAAAAATCTGGAAAAATGAGAGAAATATAGCAATTAATAAAAATTCATTTTTAATAATAGAGAGAAATTTGTATGTATTTAAATTACTATAATACCTTTTTGGAGAAAAAATTAATGTATGAATATTTAGTAAAAGGACAAGTGATAAAAAAGTGGGTCTATGAGAAGGAAAATTGACAAAAAAAAAACTTTATTTTTTAGATGTTATAGATGAAGATTAAATATTAAACTTGTTTTCTTTTAAAACATGTTTATCGTTGAGATGACATGTCTATAATTTTGTAATAACTTGAGCGAAACGCGTTATAAGATCGTGTTCACTCTAAAAAACCAGTAAATAATACCAATTGTTATGAAGTTATTTGCATTGTGTTAGTAACCTTAATTGTTTTAATCTAGCAAAAAGATGACTTGTCTAATTTTATGTATTTCAATAAACTTCAAGATGATTTAACTCATTAACTTGTCTTTACTTTTAACCGAATGATGACTTCAAACCTGAACTTGTTTGATGATATAAATATTAAATATTATCTAAACCATACATCCTTTTTATACATATGTTAATCAAAATGGTCAATTTCTAATAATGTGAGCTTTAGCTTAACAAAATTAATCTATTATAATATTAAATGATTTTAGAAACTAAATTGTTTGACATTGTTATCATGACAAAAAGAAAATATATAATAAAATTGTTTTGTTTTTGTTTTATAGTTCTTTCATACTTTAATAAATAAATTATTAATTAGTTTTTCTATGAGTTTATACAGAAGAGATAGCTTCATAACTCATCGAGCCTTTTGTGATGCACTTGCGGAAGAGAACAATAAATTAACCATGCCACAAGACCATCACAACAATGCTGATCATCAACATACCCAAAACATCAATCTCACAACCTCCATCACTTCACCTGAATTTAGCCATGGTTGTATGCAAGATACCAAAACCCCATCATCAGAATTACTACCCTTAAACATCATGCATGGTGGTCGTGGAAGCTTATTCGGCAATAGCCCTAGAAACGCCTCGTCTTCTGCTCTACATCTAGGCGGCACCACCCTATCCTCACCCCTCACTTCAGCCACTGCATTGTTACAAAAAGCAGCCAAAATGGGAGCAACCTCTAGCAATAGTAACAATAATAATTACAATACTAATAGTAATATGAACAATTTTGTTACTACTATGGCACCTCCATCCTATGGTGGCGTTGGTGCTGGCGCGTACCACAATGCAGAGACCCTAGTTGACCAGTTTCAACCTCAACAATCACAATTATCTGGGATTTTTGATGGTGGATTCTCAAGTCAGTTTCAGGAAAACTCACTGTCACGTTTTTTTAACCAAAGTATTAGTGGAGGAGGGAACATGGAAGGAATAGGTGAGTATTCTGGGTTCATAAACCCCAACAAAGATGCAGTGACAAACAATAATAGTAACAATATCAGTCATAACGCAACTGCAGGATTGAGCGATTCTAGAAATCCTTTACTAAGCTTTAAAAGGGATGGAAATGGTGACAACTTGACGGTTGATTTCATGGGTGTGGGAGGAATGAGATTAAGGAGTTTCAATGAGCAACATCACCAAGGGATGGAGATTTAAAAATATATGATTTTTATAATAATAGAGAACATGCATAGAAAGCATTTTTAAATGTATAGACTATCTCGTGCATGCTGCTCTTGTGATGTAATATAATGTTATATTTATCAACTATACCTTTTACCTCATCTAGCTTTATATGTTCATCTTTTATAACATGGAGCATAATAGTCATGTAACTACTTTAATTTTATATTAGCCTTTCAGTTCACATGATTTTTTTACCATGTATAAATTAGTATTAAGACGAAAGAATACTAATAGTGATTGAAGGTGACTTACGAAAGAATACTAATAGTGATTGAAGGTGACTTCAAATTAAGTAAAATTACTAAATCAAGAGGTTTAGTCTATGTTCTAGGCCTATTAGCTTTCTTCTTGTTACTTAGAGGGGCGACTCAATCAATTTAGTGATCAAATTGAAACAAAATTTTGAGGTTCTTTTTCGAAAAATATATACTTTTTTCATATGATGTTAACTCGCCGAAATATAACGATTTTAGCTAACATGATTACATGAGGCATTGTTTTAACCGAGGAGCATATAATAAATCAAAACACTTAAACAAAAAAGCCCACTTAATTTAATAAATCTGAGGAATAGGTAGAATTACATATTAAAAAAAATAGGTAAGAAAATAATTTTTATAAAATAGATAATTTAAAATTCTAATCAAGCAAGAAATATGGAGATTTACAAACCTGACTTGGGTAACGCAAGCAACGTTTTTTGGTTTTAAGTAGAATGTATATTACCTAAATTCCGAACAACAACAATCTTTTTTTACAATTGACACCATTACTTTATGGAAAAGAATTATAATCCCATTGCTCATTGGGTTTTTATAGGACTTATATATGTTTTTATTGTAAATTAAAAAGGTAGTTAATAAGTTATACCAAAATTAAATAAATATTCTTGTAATTTTGTACTAGTTAAAAATTAAAAGCGCAAATAAGATTTTTTTAATTAAAAAGACCAATTCTCTTATTTGAATTACTTATGTTAAAACCCGATCATCTAATTTTTAAACAAATTTGTAAACTAAAACGCCCACTTCTTGTTTGTCAAACATAATCCCTTGATCGTTTTTGCCTACCCTTAATACTCCACCCCCCATCGATTCACTACTTCTCCCCTCCCCTTGCGTAGCTTTGCCACTTTGAAATATGATAGTTTTGACCTTCTTATTAATATTTTGCTTCATTTTGGTTTGGTAAAAAGGATAGTTTTGACCTTCTTTTTGATATTTAGCTTGATTTTGGTTTGGTAAAAGTAATGATTGAAAATCACCTTTTTTGGTTGAAAATTTAAAGCAACCAACATCCGTAAATGTTTTTTTTACTTGTTTCTTGTTATTTAACCATGAAAGTCTGAATATTGGAACTTGAAATTAAATTTGTTTATTTGGAAATTACATATGTTTATGTCAAATATATGTTTAGTGAAAGTAACTTGAATCTTTAGTTAATGAAGCTATTAAATATCAATTGTAGTTGTTTAAACATGAATTTAGGGTTTATGTAATGATTTTAAAAAGAAAGCCAATGGAGTCTGATTCTCCATCTTCAAGTAGTATGAAAATTGATTTGGATGATATCTCACGTTGTTCGTATGATAGAAAACCAATTTATCTTATCATCCTAATCAAAAACATGAAATTAAAATAGCATAATTAACTAGAGGTCTATGTCAACTAAAAATACATTATTCTCGCATTGATTGATTATCGGAGCTAAAAGATGTTTTCAGCCAAAGTGGTTTGTGAAATATGAAATTTGTTTAGAATATAGTGAAAAAAATAGATAAAGCCTATTGCTTGGTTTGTTGCTTAATTACAGAAGCTGTCAACAAGATGCATTTGTGCCAAGGGCTTTAATGGATGGAATAAAGCTAATAGATTTATGAGTCATTTCAAGATAAAAATAGTTTTCATAACAAGAAAACTAAAAGGTATGAACACTTATGTAGGCAATGTAAATATACACATGTGGCATTTACAAAGCAAACTGAAAAGAAAAACTGAAGTATAATGATAGATTATCATGTTCTGGTGATGACAAGTTCGGAAAATCCCTTTATAAAGGAAATTTCTTGGACTTGCTAAAATGAGTAGGGAGATGAAAGAATCTATAAGTAAAGTTATATTAGAATATGCTTCAGGAAATTGCCAACTAACGTCTTCACCAATCTTGTAGAGGTTAAGATTTGAGTTTCGGAAAAAAAAAAACAAGATTATGCGAAAACTTGAGGTAAAGCAAATCTTGGAGGTGGGTCGAAAACATGTGTGGGGTGAGAACTTTTGCTTAAAGCGAAAACTTCTTACTTAGTATAAATAGATGTTTTGCTTTGTAACTTGTAACATTTGTTAATTTCCTTGTTTTGTAATGCTTTGTACAATAAGTAATCAATAGAGAAAACAACTTATTTACTTGATTATGTCTTGGATTGACTAGTAATCTTATGTTTACTATTCCAAACATCATTTAGTTCATGTTTGATGGATTGAGATAATCATATATTCAATCCTTCTAAAAAGATTCCTGGATTTTACAATTTTATCCGAGCTTTAATGCTCTTGATTGATTTGGTGACACAATTGAGCTCGGATTGAAGGTCTCTATGCTCGATTTAGTTTGTTGATCGAATTGGATTGATTATGGATTAGTTTTGAGCTTAATTCGTGGAGAGTTTTGTTTAAAGACCTTGGTATTGGTGTTTAGAGGTTTTGAACTTGAAGAATTGACCTATTGAATTGGATTTGGAGATAATTCGGTGATTAATTGAACATAATTAACTTCACCTAAACTCTAAATAGATTTATGAACAAATTGGTTGTTTAAATTGTTCGTTTTCGGATAGAATAGGACAAGTTTATGCCTGCAAAAAACCTATTGAATTGAAAAACATATGCGAAAACATCCTTATTATAGCATTATAGTTAGTTTCGCAAAAGCGGTACATCTTGAAAAGTTTTGGTGTGACAATTGTTGTAAATTTTTGCTCGAAATCTATGAAAACTTGATTATAAATTCTGAAAAATTTTTTTAAAATTGAATTGAAAAACATATGCGAAAACATCCTTATTATAGCATGATAGTTAAGTTTTCGCAAAAGACGATTACATCCTTGAAGTTTTTGTGTTTGACAATTTCTGTTGTAAGTTTTTGCTTTGAAATCTATGAAAACTTGATATAAAATTTTGAAAACTTTTAAAATTGCAAAAACTTTTGAAAAGATAAAACTTTGAAAAGTGAAAAGTTATTACCAAGTATAAATAGATGTTTTACTTTGAAACTTGTAACACTTTTTAATTTCCTTGTTTTTTAATGGTTTTGCAATTAGAATTCAATAGAGAAAACAATTTATTTACTTGATTATGTATTTTAATTTTACTGGTGAGATTATGTTTGTCATTTCAATCATCATTTATTCCACATTTTATGGATTGAGATTGATCATATTGTTGATCCTTCTAAGGAGATTACTGGGTTTTACACTCGACTATCACACCCCGCCAACGGTGGAATCATGGTTGAGAGACGAGTGGAATATTATGAACATGGTATATAAAAGAGAACACTAAATTAGTTTAAGTTTCTTATAATATTTGTTAGGCACATAATGTATTGAGGTAAAATGTTTCAGAGATTATTCTACATATACCTAGCAGATTCTATGTTTATGCTGCATAATCCTTTAAGTGCCCTAGTCTTGTCGTTTCAAATTTGCAATTCAAAACATGTTAGAAAACAAATCAACATATTATTGATGAGTTAGTAGGTTTAAGAGACTCGATAAAACCTTTAGTTGCATTAGTTGATAAATGGTTATATTGATGTAACATGTATAGACATCACATAGTTAAGTTGATATATGGTTATAGTGAGCCCACAATCCAAAGACTAAAGAGAGTTGTTTAGTACCCCACACAAATACGTATCACGAGTACTTACAAGCGTAACTTAAGTTGGAAATAATAATTCAATAATGTTGAGTATTGATGCGTTCCAACCGACCTTAGTAATAAGGTTTGTCAGATTGTGATAATACTATCTATATTAATCCATAATCTACATCCAGTAGTTATATGGTTATGTTTAGCTTAGTCCAAACTTTTAAGTGTGATATTCAGTTAAATCGAGTAATACATCATCAGTTGAACTAGTATGCACCCATAGAAAGCAACATGATTTAAAGACTTTAGTTGATATATTTTTATAAGATCAAGATTATTATCTTAAAGGATGCTACTAACCAAAGATCTCTCAGCATGGTACTTCGATAATATTTTGACTATGTACAAAGATAAGAACTAAGTGTCGAATCTTTTGAAACCAAAGAAAGCAATCTTCTGAAGCCAAAGTGAAGTCTTCCAAAGCTTAAAGACAAAGTCTTTCAAAGCTTGATGACTGAACTCTTTCGAAGACTAAGAAGACTTGTGTTTCTTCCAAAGTCTAAAATCTTGGAAGAAACACACTCTAATATACTTTTGACAAAAACAAAAGATCTTTCCACTGTCAGCTGTGAAGACGCCAACTTTTGTTGGTGATTACCTTTTTACTTTTGTTAACTGTATAATAAGGTCTCTTTTATATAATTTTTAGTACTTTTATCCTTATTATATTACAATAGGATGTGAGCTATGACATGTCATATTCATAAGTTAAAAGGCAATCTGCCTTTTGACTTTACATCGATCTTATTGTCTATATTAGTGTCCAGCTGGCCTTCAAAGTATGACCGGTTGTAGGTTGTAGTATAAAGTATCTCATGTATCAGTCTAAGGACCAAGCTTTGCAATACTTGTAAACACTTGAGAGTAATATACATCATCCTTGAAAACATATTTTTCTGTTCTTGAGTGTTTTTACTTGTTGTTCATTGTTTCACTGCTTGGTTTCCTATTTGATCTAGTAAGTGTATTTAGTTGATAATCTCCAACTGAGAAACTGTTGTTTGAACCACAACCCGTCCTACAATTGGTATCAGATCATCTCAGATTCTTGACTGTAAGATCTCACCATCTTGAATCACTCTTCAGTTTCACATTCACTTACTTGCTCAAATGGTAGCTCTTTCCAAAGCTGATATGAAAACTGGCACAATGACTAAGTCTCCATTGATCACTCCTAATGATTTTGACACTTGGTGCATAAGAATGGAAGGCTTCATCAAGTCTCAAGATAGTATAATGTTAAGATTTGTAGTCTATGGACCTCACATCCCAAAGACTGCTTTAGCAACTACTGGAGGTGGGGATGATACCCAAGAAAGTGGCTGATTATTCTGAAAAAGACTGGAAGAAAATAGACATTAATCAGAAAGCTATGTCTGCTCTTCAAACTGCTCTTCCCAACTCCATCTACAAAGGCTTCAAGAAGTGCAAGAGTGCAAAAGAACTCTAGGATGCACTAATTGTATAAAGGATCTAAGGAAGCTAAGGAGAACAAGAAAGGCATAATGAAGCAGTAGTTTACAAACTTCACCTACAAGAGAGGTGAAACTATGACTCAACAATACTTTAGGTATGTTGAGATTGTAGACACTCTAATGGATGTTGGAGTCAGACATGAGAATATGGATATAGGGAGAGTTCATGTTCTTTCTTCCTAGAGAATGGACACACTACTGTGTGACAATCAAGAGAACTAAGAACCTCTCTACCCTTACTCTCTCTAAGCTGTATGGTATCCTGAGCGATTACCACGTGAAGATGAACATGCAAAATCCTTCTCCCAGCTCATCCAGCATCAAAAAGAGTTCAGCCCTACATGTGGTTGAAAGGGACAACAGAGAACCATAGCATCATTTCATCAGCTACCTTGATATCTCACCAAAGGGTTTCATCACCTTCCTAGAGACACCTAGGGAGATCTATACTCAAGGAAGTCTATTCCAAGAGCACAAGTCTTCTCAGGCCTTTTATGTATTCAGATGAATGTTTTGGAAACTTTCTCTTCACCCACCCTTGAAGACCTGGACTGCATCCATCCAGATGATCTAGAGTACATGAAAATAGTCCAATAGATGGCTCTTCTCACTCGCAAAGCCAAGTAGTTATTTAAGAAGACAAGGAGGAAGTTTTCAAGAAATGTGTCAAGTGGAAAGTTTGGGCTGGACAAGAGCAAAGTAATGTGTAAATAGGACACTTTTCTCGGAAGTGTAAGGCACCAAGAACAAATGATGGCAATACACAGTCCTTGCCAGACTACATTAAAGCAGCTCTAAGCACTGAGAATCCCAACCAACCAAAGCAGCAAGCTATAGTTGTTGTTGAAGATGGAGGCTTTGATTAGAGCTTTCAAGTGGAAGATGCCTCCCTTAACCAAGCCCTGATGGCAGATCATGATGAATAAAAGGTATTGAAACATCTTTGCTCCCCGGAATGCATTGCTAAAGTTAATATGGCCATACACAGTCCTTGCCAGACTACATTAAATCTGATTTTAAAAGAGAAGAAAATGATTATAAGCTTAAAGTAGAAGACTTAGAGAAAACCATTTCTACTGTAAAATATGAGCATACAAACTACAGGGCTCAGATTGAAGATCTTGTTTCCAAGTTGACAGAATGTCAGACTGAGCTTGTGATCAGCAAAGCCAAGGCAGGAAAATATGTTCTTGAAGTGGAAACCTTCAAGAACATTAGTCACTTTGGCAAACCGTCACTCGGCTCTTGCTACATTCCGCTTCTCCGTCGACATCCACCTTCTCCTTTAGGTGATTTGTAATTCTCTACAGTATTATTTAGGTTGTGGTTTTGTCAATTGATTTTCGATTCGTCTCATT
Source organism: Flaveria ramosissima (assembly GCA_025215565.1). Taxonomy (NCBI): domain Eukaryota; kingdom Viridiplantae; phylum Streptophyta; class Magnoliopsida; order Asterales; family Asteraceae; genus Flaveria; species Flaveria ramosissima. The sequence goes on from CM046036.1 coordinate 29,678,794, forward strand.
CTGTTAATTTCATTGCACTTTAATTTGGGATTCTTAGTTTGGGGATCAAATCATGTGTTAGGGTTTTGTATTAATGTAATATGACATTACTCGTTGGTTTTGACCTGAAACAAACTAATATTATCCTGAAACTCTGATCTGATGCTGAATGAATATTTTAAGATTGTTTGTGTTTTCTTAAGTCTATCATGTAGCCCTTTTTTTGTAAAATGTATGTATTTATTAATCATTGTCGTGTGAAATTATTTTTAAGTTTATCATGCTAGCAAGTATGCTAATTTATTCACTTTGTCCATGCCTGCTTGCTGGTTGACTGGTGTTGTTCTACTAAACAGAATCTTAAACCCTCAATGGCTCAATTGATAGGGGGCTAATACCCAACAAAAAAAATTGAATTTACAAGTAAATGATAGGTTTTAGTTGTAGCTTGTAGTTAGTGGTATACAAATTGGGTTGAAATCAGCTTGCAAACCGATTTTAAAACTAGAATGGTAAGAAGCTACCTTTTGTTCAACATTATGGATTCATGTCAATGTTTGTGTTTGGATGTTTGTTTTGCAAGCATTCGTTTTAAAAGGATCAAAAATTCTCAGATCTATGGATTGGAATATGAATTTTCTTAGCAACTGATGGAAATTTTATAAAATTCTATTATCACAAGTCTACTTAGCCTAAGACAAGTTCAAATTATTATCCGACTAATCAATTGTTGTTTTCTAGAGGTTTAAAAATATGATTTTATGAAGGTTGAGATGATTAAGATGTAAGCAGTAGTGAATTCTTGTCTCAATGGGAATTTTCATTCTTTCATGGGGTATCAATTTCATGCATATGAAGACTCAAGGACAGTTGCTTCTCAAACAACTTATAAGTTGGATCCTTAATCATGAAATTGTCCATTCACATAATCATTACGTTGGGTTTTTTCTGTAGAAATGGCTTGATGCTTTTCATTCATTTTGATGTTAGTGTGAGCAAAGTTGAAGCACTCTTTGAGCTATTCACGAGCATAAGTAGTTTTGTAGTTGATAATGGGCTAATTAGCAAGGTTTTTAATATAAGCAAGTCTAATATAGATTTGTTCCTAAATTTGTTTTTATTACTCATTAAATATTATCCAAAGATGATAATTTAACATGTAACATAAATTTAGTGACAGTTGTCTTGCGTCCAATATCACGGTGGCTTTTATGGTATTCATTAACATCATCTTCACATAAAATAGAGGTTAGTTATTGGGAAAGAAAACTTCTTTAAGATGGGTATTTTCAAGCTATCTAATAATTTTCATTACAATTATAAATTGGGGCATTTATATGCATAGTACATGGTTCTGAATTGGTGAGAAATTATTGATACAGTTTTGCAAGAACATTTATCTCGCATAGGTAAGAATTTGACCCTGAACGACAATAATTCATTATAGAATAAGCATCAACTGCTAAAACATTGGTCGTTGAAGTTTCCTCGCACATAAGAAATACAAACCTTTATACCATATGTTGACCTGCTTAGTCTATTAAACAAGTCTCACTTAATGACCGATTGCAGCTACAATTCTATCATTTGTCTTAGAGTTGAACAATTCATTCAGGTAATAAATATTGAGGTGTGAAGGCCTTTGGGCTTTTGGATGGGGTTATGGGCCTGGCCCATTGAAGCTTCTTAAAACCCTAATTATCTCTATAGTACTATATATAGAGCATGTCATTGTATTATAATTTTGTCCCTTGAGCTTAATAAAAAGACCTAGTTGCAGAGAGTGGACGTATGTCATCTTGACCGAACCACTATAAATTCTCGTGTTCTTATTGCTTTGTGTGTGCGTATAATAGTGTGTTTATTTCCGCTGCGTAAGATACCTAATAAATGGTATCAGAGTATCAGGCTATTGATTACTATTAATTTTTTTAAGATTTTTTTACGCCTAGGGTTTCTGTCACCACATAGGGTATCTGCGCCGCCGCCGCCGCCACCTAAGATTTTTTCCGCCGCCTAGAGTTGTCGTTGTCGCCACCGCAATCGCCTAGGGTTCTTCACCTGCCTAGGGTTTTGGTTGAAAGTACCGTATCTGATCTGGTTTGTCTATCCTTTTGTTGACCGATGTTTGTCTATCCTTTTGTTGAATGGTTATCAACTGTTAGTGTGCCTGATTCTTTTGTTATTGTCTCTGTTTTGCTATTTTGGCTGAAGATGGGAAGACTATGATCGAAACGTTCAGTGGCACTGATTTTGGTTAGTGGAAAATATGAATAGAGGCATTATCGTATCAAAAGGATTTGGATATGGTACTGAAAAAGAAACTGGAGAGTATGGAGAAACCTGAAGAGTATTGCTTTTAACATCATAAAAGAAACCACTATAAGTGGTATGATGTTGCCTCTATTAAATATGTATGAAAAGCCGTCTGCAGCTAACAAGGTGTTCCTTATGAGGAAACTGTTCATGACAAGAATGAAAGAGGGAAGCTCACACCTCCCACGTTAATGATTTGATGTCTATTCTTACCATACTAGAATTGGTGGGAATAAAATTCGATAATCAGACTCGAGCCTTGGTGTTGCTATCTTTACTGCCTGATACTCTAGTAGTTGGTCCGCGACAGTGACTACTGTAACAAATTCTATGGGGGCTAACGAAATGACATCTGAATGATCCGAGACATTATGATAGGCGAAGACACACGTCTGAAAAGTGCAAATGTTGGATCATCTTCTAAGATGTTACATGTTGGTAGGGGAAGGGAAAATAGCCGAGGTAGTGGGAGTCGGGGAAAGAGTTCAACTCGGACTTAGAAAAATTTGAGGTGCTAGATCTGCAGTGAGGATGGACATGTTAAGAGTCAATGTCCAAAGAAAAGTATGAACAGTGCTGCTGGGATGTCAATAAGGGTGACGTGTTAATTCTTGAGGCTGAAAACAATGTGGACTCTTGGATCATGGAATTGGTTCTTCGTTTCATGTCGTACACAGTGGTGAAATGACGGTGAATCTTAAAACAGACGATCTTGGGAAGGTATCTCGCTAATGGTAGAATGCTCGATGTAATGGGCATGGGTGATATTGATTTGGTGACTCCATTATGAACTACATGGAACTAGAAGAATTTCAAGGTGATTCCGGGTTTGAAGAAGAAATTAATTTCTGTTAGTAAACTGGATGAACAAGGACTGGAAGTCAAGTTTGGTTGAGGTAAATGGAGGTAATCAATAGGAACCGGGTGATTGCTCGTGGTGATAAGCATGGGTCATTTTACATGCTGAAGGTACCTACTAAGGGACTGATCAACCCGGTTAAGCAAGTCAAAGTTGGGTTTGCTAAATCTGTTGCTAAAAGATTTCATTTTGAAAACATGAAGTCTAAAGCAGAGATTGTAGCTGAATAGGATAAAAAGTCTAAACAAGTTTAAGGATTTTGTGACAGCGGGAGCATGGGGCATGTTTCAGGTACACTCAATAAGAATTGTTCGGTTTTGAAGACTACGGCTAGAAAATTCTCTCCTGGTAATTGTTTGCTGAATTTAAAGAGTGTTAATGGTTCTCGTTGTATCTCTAAATCTGGTGGACCGTGTAAACTAGTTGAGACAGAGGATGGGTCATTGGTGGAATTTGTCATGACTGGGTTGGAGCTCGGGGGAGCTTCGACGGGCCCTTTCAAGTAATTGATGAAAAGGGGCCTCTGTATCTAGGGGATTTTGATTAAAATCTTAGCTTGTTCTTTGGGATTGGAGGCTTGGATGATTTCTATTACTTGAAGATTATTGATATACTATATGACAATGTTGCTTTGTACTTAGATGGCTAGTTGGAGTATTCGCAAGGCCTTCAAGTGGGAGATTGTTGAGGTGTGAAGGCCTTTGGGATTTTGGATGGAGTTATGGGTCTGGCCCATTGAAGCTTCTTAAAACCATAATTATCTCTATATATAGAGCATGTCATTGTATTGTAATTTTGTGCCTTGAGGTTAATAAAATTACCTAGTTGCAAGAGTGGACGTAGTCATCTTGACCGAACCACTATAAATTATTGTGTTCTTATTGTTTTTGTGTGCGTGCTTATAATAGTGTGTTTATTTCCACTGCGTAAGATGCCTAACAATAAAATATCTCTTTGTTTCATTGATCTTAGTTTTGCAGTTTTTACTTTTAAAGTGCTTATTTTAGTTTGTAATATGAAAGTGAGGTGATTCGAAATTGGTAAAAGCTTGCTTTAAATGTGGCAACAAGGTTTATGGTTCGTTATAAATAAAATTCAAAACTTCAAATTGAACTTTTTATAATAATTTAAAGAATATTGATCTGACTTGATTGTGCTAATAGATTTATAAGTTAAAATCCTACTGTAACACCCCAACCCGAGAAGGCTGACGTGTCATTATAACGGTAATCAAAAGTCCAAAACACAAGTCCATAACTAATAATAGTTAAAGTCTAAATTTCAGAAAATGAACATTAGTCTAAAACTCAATCAAAGTCTATTATATCAAAACTAGATTTAAGTCTTCTTATCCAGATTTTCACTCTTCACTCCCCTCTAGGATGACCTTGCTGACCTGACGTGCATGAAAACAAAAGCACGCCTGAGCATAACGTTCAGTGAACGGAATAGCAGATAACACAAAATTAAACAGATGATGATAACAAAGAATAACTATGATTATATATATCAAATAAAACATAACCCGAGCTAATAATCATATCATATAATAACTAAACAGAGGGAACACAGGTAGCGAGCCCGTGAACCAATGTGAAATGGAGTATGGGCAGACATACAAACCATTCACCAGAGTCCTAAATGGAGTGGTGTGAAACTATCCATCAGGAAATGCAGTAGTAACCTAGGATCGATCCATACGCCTCTGAGGAAAATAATAATATAACAAGACGGTCAACATAATTTCAGAGCCCTCTTTAGAGACGTCGTGATCTCAACTCACCGCCACGGTTGGTGCCATGTTATTGATGCTACAATAACGCGTCTTGGTCACCCCCACGATAGGGAGAGCTCGGGTAATAAATTTCAGAAATATAAAGTAGTCTAGCTACTTATAATAGAATCAGAAACAAACTAGCTACGTATAACAGGAATCAAAACTAAAGATAAAAGGGAATCAAATATGAGACAAAAATCAGGAATCCGTACCTTGTTAGTCAAATGTAAGAATAACCCAAATAAAGGCGTCCTCAATCCGTACGAGAACCTACGGTTTAGTTATATAATGTGTAAGCTATACAACTTAAATATAGTGGGTGGTTCACTATCTGGTAGGACGACTAAGCACAAAATTATAATTATTATTTGTTATTATCTTATTTGTTTAAATTCTCACTTAACCGATAAAAGTCTAAATGTTTTAGTTACAATTATCTTTATATTTTGTTCATATATTTTAAGTGCCTCATTATATGAACTAAAATTTTAAACAAATGATTCTTTATCTGTTCCTAATTTCCTAATTTCCTAATTTCTTAACCTACTGCACGCTACTAACCTCATAATTACTTACATTAGTTAAGTTATTCTAATGTATACATAGAAAGGTTTGAGGTTAGATGGTAGGTCTTCAAATTCCATACGGAAGCTCTAATCTATTAATGTTCATCCAATATTGTAAAACTTTTATTACCATTATATACAAATCGTATTGTTTAAGCCTTATAAAATCACCCTCTTTTAATCTACCAAAAATTTGGTTGACCACTTCAAAAGAAAATTAATGTGAAGGTCAGAAAATAAGGAATATGGAAAATTCATGTGTATCACTTCAGAATTTATGATATAACAAGATGATCATGAACTAATAGAAGCTCAACTCAACACATGCTCTAACTCACGATTAAGATTTGTATGTTCGAATTATATGATCTTCCGTTTAGTATATTTCTAGTCCTCAGAAAACAAAACGAATTCACATCAACTAACTTATGAGTTACGATATACTAGCGGGTGATCAAGATGCTTACCTTAATAACAAAATAATCTGGACCAATTTGGAAGGGAACTTGAACAACTAGCACAACGTTTGCGGATGTATTACCGGCTGCATATGTTATCGAAACGAGTTATCGAATCTTTTAAATCAACACTCCAGCGATACGAGATATAAGGGAAAGAGAGTAGATTGACACGTTACCTCAAGTAGTAGAATAGAATCCGGTCGAAAGTCGAGACGGTGATAGTATTTCACAAACGTGAGAAGACCTATCGGAATGGATTCGCACATTCAAGTTAGACTTTTGTAAGCTTCTGGTTTGAAATATATCAGGTGATGATTATAAAATAATACCAACAAATTCCCAAAAGAACCCATAGATGTTCCGTACCTTGTGTGTCAAAATTAGGCCAACTCAAGAGTCTTGAATTGGATTGGACGCAACGCAAGTGTTTCCACGATGGAGCAGCGGTGGATTAGCAACAACAAGGGTTGTTTTGGTGGTGGTTTCCGGTGGATATAAGTCTTCCGTGGTGGCTCGAACGTACACGCAGAAGGCAGGAGGATCGAGGCTACACAAGCGAGGGTTTTAATGAAGGAAGTTGAAGGCCTTGAGGGGTATAAATCAACGATTGAAGAGCGGTTGAAACGGGATTGAGTCCCCATTGATTTCGAGAGTTTCGTTATAAGTTTGTTGAAACCGGTTATTGAGATATAGATTGAAGTCGGTGGTTCACAAGAAAAGCAAATAAGAAAAGATTCGCAATAGTGCGAGTAGGTTTGAAAAACTACGTAATCCTTTTGCAACTCAATTTGATTTACATATATATATATACATATATATATATATATATATGTATATATATAGAGACATATACATATATACACATATATATACAGATACATATAGACACATAGAGATACATATAGATAGACATATATATACATAGATATATACATATATACACATATATAGACATATATATACATATATATATATATATATATATATATATATATATATATATATATGTATATATATATATATATATATATATATATATATATATTTATATATATATATATATATATATGTTTCCTTCCTTACGTAATATTGAACATTTTAATTCTTTTTCTTAATTTACTAATTTACTTATTTGTTTATTTACTATATATATAAATATATATTTTAGGTATTATAATTCTACCTCCCTTAAAAAATTTCGACCTCGAAATTTCTAGGTACAGATCAATCGAAGTTGACGACAGAACCTATACGGAGTGATAAAAGTTAACGAGTGAATGGAATACTCATAAACATTTAGATGCAGGGATGGAACTAATAAAGTAAACAGAAACATGTAGCAGCTAGTCTGAAAATCAGAAACAGATAAATGAAAAGTTTATAACTTAAAGTCAAGATACATCAAATGAAAATACATGAAAACAAAATACTAAGATGCAAATAGATGCGGATATTAAGGACGGATAGTATCTTCTATCTCCCATGTAGCTTCACGTTCAGAATGATTCTTCCATAATATCTTAACGAAAGTAATGATTTTCTTACGCATGATGCGTTCTTGTCGATCAAGAATAGCTTCTGGTTCATCCTCGAGTGATAAGTCTTCACAAATCAAATGAAGCGGATAATTTACAACGTGAATTGGATGATAATTGTATCCCCTTAAAAGAGATACATGGAAGACGTCATGCACATGTGACAACTGAGGTGGTAATGCCAAACGATAAGATAATTCACCCACTCTCTCTAAAATCTCAAATGGCCCAATGAATCTAGGACTGAGCTTTCCTTTGATGCCGAAACAACGTACACGTCTACATGGTGAAAGTCATACAAATACTTTGTCACTGACATTAAACTCCAAAGGTCGACGATGTCCTTCAATAACTTTTCTGTCTACTTTGAGCTTCCTTTAATTTTTCTCAAGCAGTAGCAACTTTCTAATTGGTGATTTGTACTAACTCAGGTCCTTCAATAACCTTTTCACCAACCTCTTCCCAACAGATGGGCGCTTTGCATTTACGACCATATAACAATTCGAAAGGTGCCATACCAATGCTAGCTTGCCAACTATTATTGTAGGTAAACTCGACTAAACATAAATAGTCCTCCCAGTTTCTGGTCCACTCTAAGGCACACACTCAAAGCATGTCCTCGAGTGTCTGAATAGTACCTTCTGACTGCCTGTTTGTCTAAGGGTGAAACGTTGTGCTAAACCTCAGCTTAGTACCCCATGCAGCTTGTAAGCCCTTCCAAAAACGCGAAGTGAACCTCGGATCTCGATCTGACACAATAGAGACTGGGGTTCCATGAAGTCTGATAATCTCTTGCGTAAACACTTCAGATAGTTTGCTAATAGAGAATCCCCGCTGAATTGGAATAAAATGAGCTGACTTTGACAATCTGTCGACCACGACCCATATCGCGTCATTCTTCTTGAAAGTTTTTGGTAACCTTGTTACAAAATCCATAGAAATATCATCCCATTTCCATACAGGAATAGGTAGTGGCTGAAGCAACCCACTAGCTCTCTAATGCTCAATCTTAACCTGTTGACAAGTAAGACATCTGCTGATAAATCTAGCCACGTCCTCTTTCATACCATTCCACCAAAAGTTCTGACGAAGATCGTGATACATCATAGTAGATCCAGGATGGATAGAGAATAGAGAACTATGTGCCTCGGCTAATAACGATTCTTGAAGAGAAGAATCATTAGGACACACAAACGTTTGCCACACCAGATTACTCCATGCTCATCCATTCTAAATTCTGACTGTTTTTCGTCATCCAAATTCTGTACAATTGCCCAAAGTTCACCATCATCTTTCTGTGCATCCTTAATTCGAGATACCAAGTCTGGCTCAATCTGAAGTCTGGCGAGATATCCATCATTCTTACCAATCTGTAGACCAATACCCAGCCTATCTAGATCAGTAATAATATGAAGCTGTAACTGGAGTGAGGCTACCATCCCTGAACTCTTTCAACTAAGAGCATCAGCTACTACGTTAGGCTTTCCTGGATGATATTGAATGTTGGCGTCATAGTCTTTCAACAACTATAACCATCTCCTTTGCCTCATATTTAATTCCTTTTGCGTGAAGATATACTTCAAACTCTTATGATCGGTAAAGATATCATAAGTCTCTCCATAAAGATAGTGGCGCCAGATCTTTAACGCGAAAATAACAGCGGCAAGCTCAAGGTCATGCGTAGGATAATTAACCTCATAGGGTTTCAATTGTCGTGAATCATAAGCAATGACCCTTTCGTGTTGCATCAGCAAACATCCAAGCCCTTTCTTTGAGGCATCACTGTAAATCTGGTATCCACTCGTACCCGATGGAAGGGTGAGAATCGGGGCAGACACCAATCTCCTCTTAAGCTCTTCAAAACTTTTCTCTCGCTCATCATTCCAAGAGTACTTAACCCCTTTCCTTTGCAGTTGCGTAAGGGGTAGAGCAATAATAGAGAACCCTTCGACAAATCTACGATAGTAACCAGCAAGACAAAGAAAACTCCGAACTTCTGTGGCTGAAGTAGGTCTTGGCCATTTAGTGATTGCCTCTATCTTCGTTGGGTCCATCATAATGCCATTCACAGAAACCACATGACCTAGAAAGGCTACTTGATTCAACCAGAATTCGCACTTTGAAAACTTAGCATAAAGCTTCTTTTTACGCAAAGTTTCAAGTACGATACGAAGATGGTCTTCATGTTCCTCCTTACTCTTAGAATATATCAGAATGTCATCAATAAAAACGATGACGAACTTATCCAAATAGTCACGGAACACTCGGTTCATTACGTCCATGAAAACAGCCGGGGCAATAGTTAACCCAAACGGCATAACCAAGAATTCATAGTGGCCATATCGTGTACGGAAAGCTGATTTCGGAACGTCAGAATCTTTAATCTTCAAGTGATGATACCCAGACCTCAAATCAATTTTAAAGAAACACTTCACGCCCTGAAGCTGATCAAATAAGTCATCGATACAAGGTACAGGGTAACGATTTATTTAATTCCCGATAGTCAATACAAAGCCTCATTGTTCCATTTTTCTTCTTCACAAACAAAACCGGTGCGCCCCAAGGCGAGACACTTGGTCTAATAAATCCAAGATCTAATAACTCTTGTAATTGCTCCTTCAGTTCCTTGAGTTCAAGTGGTGCCATACGGTATGGTGCCTTGGAAATCGGCTCAGCACCAGGAATAAGATCAATAGTGAATTCCACTTCACGATCTGGTGGAAGTCCAGGTAACTCCTTAGGAAAAACATCATGAAAATCACAAACAATCGGATAATCAGAAATATTAGGCTCCTCAGAAGATGAAATTTTAACTGAAGCAAGGCATCCTATACAGCCGTGTGGTAGGGATTTGCGAGCCTCAAGTGCTGAAATTATCTGAAGAGTTCTTCGAGGTTTAGTCCCCTGATAAATGAGTTCAGGATTATAGGGATCTCCAAACAAAATGCGACGAGTCTGACACTCAACTATGACATGATGCTGAGTTAACCAGTCCATTCCCAAGATAATATCAAAATCTTCCATTTGCATGGGTAACAGATCCACTGTAAGAATGAGCGATTCAACTCGGATCGGAAAATCTTTATACACGTGAGAGATTGCAACAGAGTTTCCCATAGGAGTCATAATATTAAGAGTATTTTCTAATAATGTGGGAGTCGTCGCTAGATGTTTAACAAAAAACTAAGGAGTGTGTTGCTCTGATATCGAATAAGACTTGAACATCACATGTGCCTAACATGAGAGTACCAGAAACACTACCTAAAGAATTTATAATATCATGATACACTTAGTAAACAGATAACAAGCATAATTTGAATTGTAAGAATCTTAGATTATTCAGATATGACAGATTCACGTATGTGAGGAATATCAAGAATCGTACCTGATGTGTTTGTTGCATCCTTTGAGTTCAAGGCAAACACTCATCCTCCATTAGTAGGTTGTTTAGCGTTACTTCCAGCCTTTCCTTTATTATCAGGATATGGACAGTCTTTTAGTAAATGGCCGGTCTTTCCACATCTGAAACATGCTCCTGAAGCTCGATGACAGACGCCAAAATGACGTTTCCCACATTAGTGCATACCGGGGCTTGCTCTTGACCTTGGTTTTCGGCAGGCTTAGAATTCTGCTGTTTTTGTTTCCATTGATTACCTTGGCGGTTATTATTTTTGTTGAATTTATCTTTCCGATCACCCGTATTGTGATTCTCGTTCGAAGATTGCCCAGAAGGTGTGGTATGGTTCCCTTCACGATTTCTCTTACGGCTCTCCTCAGCTTTAGCCAACCTCTTTTTGTTCTCCATGTCAAGTGTTTTCACAGCATCGGCTACTTTATTGATGTTGTTAAACTTTTGGGTCACTATCCATCTTCGAGTTCTCTCAGGAACTGCCCATTTCAACTTTTCTGCTTGGACCACTAGGCTACCTGCAACTTCCCCTAGAAAACTAGCCAGCCTACAGAATCTAGCCATAAATTCTCGCCAAGGTTCATCATCTCGTTGCTCAATAGATGCATATTCCCGTGCATACTCATTTCGTTCCACTTCAAAGAAATACTTTCGGAAGAATATAGTGCGGAAGTCAACCCAAGGAAGGGTAGCAACATAACCCTCTCCACCATATGCATGTTTGACCCCTTCCAACAAAACAAGAGCATCATCCTCTAGTTTGTAAGAAGCCAACCTAATTTTAGATACATCACCAACTCCTAGCACCTTGAAAATCTTTTCCACATGGGCTATCCAGTTCCGAGCATCCATCGGTGTAGCAGCATCACTAAAAGATCTTGGTCTTTGCTTCATAAAGCGCTCAAGCCAAACATGAATCTCAGCCATAGGTGGTGTTGCATTTCCGCCAGGAGGTGGTCCTATGTTGTTTCCACTAGGTGGTGGTCCTGTATTGTTTCCATCGAAATTCGCTTGTTGCATCTATTGAACAACTGTTTGAGCTGAGTCATCAGATTAGGGAGTAGTCCGGTAATAGCTGCGTTTACGACATTAGCAACGAGAGTTTCCAGAGGAGTATCAGATGAAGAGTTATTCCCAACATTTCGGTCGTTTAGGTGTCTATTTGGAGCCATGATAACTGAAAACCAAGATTTACGCATAAGCAGGTAGGTATAGATTAAGCGGAAGATTAGAACCTAAACCCCATGTCCACCCATTACCTTACATTTTTAGTGTTAAAATTTTTAAGTTTCTACAGAAAAGAGCCTGGGCTCTGATACCATAACTGTAACACCCCAACCCGAGAAGGCTGACGCGTCACTATCACGGTAATCAAAAGTCCAAAACATAATTCCATAATTTATAATCGTTAAAGTCTAAATTCCAGAAAATAAACATTAGTCTAAAACTCAATCAAAGTCTATTATATCAAAAATAGATTTAAGTCTTCTTATCCATATTTTCACTCTTCACTCCCCTCCAGGATGACCTTGCTGACCTGACGTGCATGAAAACAAAAGCATGCCTGAGCATAACGCTCAGTGAACGGAATAGCAGATAACATAAAAATAAACAGATGATGATAACAAAGAATAACTAAGATTATATATATCAAATAAAACATAACCCGAGTTAATATCATATCATATATAATAACTAAACAGAGGGAACATAGGTAGCGAGCCCATGAACCAATGTGAAATGGAGTATGGGCAGACATACAACCATTTACAAGAGTCCTAAATGGAGTAGTGTGCAACCATCCATCAGGAAATACAGGACTAACCTAGGATCGATCCATACGCCTCTGAGGAAAATAATAATATAACAAGACGGCCAACATAATATCAGAGCCCCGTTTAGAGACGCCGGGATCTTAGCTCACAGCCACGGTTGGTGCCACGTTATTGATGCCGCAATAACGCGTCTTGGTCACCCCCAAGATAGGTAGAGCTCAAGTAACAATTTTCAGAAATATAAAGTAGTCTAGCTACTTATAATAGAATAAAAAACAAACTAGCTACGTATAACAGGAATCAAAACTAGAGATGAAAGGGAATCAAATATGAGACAAAAATCAGGAATCCGTACCTTGTTAGTCAAATGTAAAAATAACCCAAATAAAGGCGTCCTCAATCCGTACGAGAACCTACGGTTTAGTTATATAATGTGTAAGCTATACAACTTAAATATAGTGGGTGATTCACTATCTGGTAGGACGACTAAGCACAAAATTATAATTATTATTGTTGTTATTATCTTATTTGTTTAAATTCTCACTTAACCGATAAAAGTCTAAATGTTTTAGTTACAGTTATCTTTATATTTTGTACATATATTTTAAGTGCCTTATTATATGAAATTAAAATTTTAAACAAATGATTCTTTATCTGTTCCTAATTTCCTAACCTACTGCACGCTACTAACCTCATAATTACTTACATTAGTTAAGCTATTCTAATGTATACATAGAAAGGTTTGAGGTTAGATGGTAGGTCTTCAAATTCCATACGGAAGCTCTAATCTATTAATGTTCATCCAATATTGTAAAACTTTTATAACCATTGTATACAAATCGTATTGTTTAAGCCTTATAAAATCACCCTCTTTTAATCTACCAAAAATTTGGTTGACCACTTCAAAAGAAAATTAATGTGAAGGTCAGAAAATAAGGAATATGGAACATTCACGTGCATCACTTCAGAATATATGATATAACAAGATGATCATGAACTAATAGAAGCTCAATTCAACACACACTCTAACTCAGGATTACGATTTGTATGTTCGGATTCCGTTTAGTATATTTCTAGTCCTCGGAAAACTAAACGAATTCACATCAACTAACTTATGAGTTACGGTATACTAGCGAGTGATCAAGATGCTTACCTTAATAACAAAATCATCTGGACTAATTTGGAAGGGAACTTGAACAACTAGCACAACTTTTACGGATGTATTACCGGCTGCATATGTTATCGGAACGAGTTATCGAATCTTTTAAATCAACACTCCAGCGATACGAGATATAAGGGAAAGAGAGTAGATTGACTCGTTACCTCAAGTAGTAGAATAGAATCCGGTCGAAAGTCGAGACGGTGATAGTATTTCACAAACGTGAGAAGACCTATCGGAATGGATTCGCACATTCAAGTTAGACTTTTGTAAGCTTCTGGTTTTAAATATACCAGGTGATGATTATAAAATAATACCAACGAATTCCCAAAAGAAACCATAGATGTTTCGTACCTTGTGTGTCAAAATTAGGCCGACTCATGAGTCTTGAATTGGATCGGACGCAACGCAAGTGTTTACACGATGGAGCAACGGTGGATTAGCAACAACAAGGGATGTTTTGGTGGTGGTTTCCGGTGGATATAAGTCTTCCGCGGTGGCTCGAACGTACACGCAGAAGGCAGGAGGATCGAGGCTACACAAGCGAGGTTTTTAATGAAGGAAGTTGAAGGCCTTGAGGGGTATAAATTAACGATTGAAGAGCGGTTGAAACGGGATTGAGTCCCCACTGATTTCGAGAGTTTCGTTATAAGTTTGTTGAAATCGATTATTGAGATATAGATTGAAGTTGGTGGTTCACAAGAAAGCAAATAAGAAAAGATTCGCAATAGTGCGGGTCGGTTTGAAAGTCTACGTAATCCTTTTGCAACCCAACTTGATTTATATATATATATATATATATATATATATATATATATATATATATATATATATATATATATATATATGTTTCCTTCCTTACGTAATATTGAACAATTTTAATTCTTTTTCTTAATTTACTAATTTACTTATTTGTTTATTTACTATATATATAAATATATATTTTAGGTATTATACCTACAATGTGTTAGCACGTATGCCACTTATGAATTAGTAAAATCCAAATTTAAAAGTTTAGCAAATAAATAGAATCCTACCTAACAGATGCATGTTTTCTTGCTCTATAACAACCTCTAATCTATGTTTATATATGACTCGTCAATTTGGAAGCTGAAGTATATTTCGTTTACAAGGTTTGCTTTTTGTTACATATTTTTGTCTAACATTTTCAATTTTTGGGCTTTTAGGTGTAGAAAATGCATAAGGTCCCTATTAAAACATGAACATGGTGTAAATTTGCAGGTGTTTCTAGGTTATGAAAACAGGTATTAAGTGTAACATCTTTATTTGGTGCATTTAATTGGAGAACTCGGATAAGATGGGAAATCTGTGATACTACAATAATAAATATTTCTTATTGGTATGTGCAGGATCGATGAAGGGTGGTCACTTACAACACAACAACACAAAGAGGAGATTAACCAAACTTAATCAAACAGTAAACTGGACTAACCATAATAATGATACTAAGAACACAAGTAATAAGTAAGAGACAGAACAAAAGAACACAAGAGATTGGGTTTCAAGGATGCAGTATATTGTTTTCTCAAGTTCTATTACAAGTGTTACAAAGTATAAAGAAAGATACAAGAACATAGAATACTTATACTACAACCTACAACCAGATATACTTTAAAAGCCAGCTGGATACAATTGACTAGACATAAAAAAAATCAATTGTAGAGTCAAAAGGCATATCTGCCTTTTGACTTGTGATTGTGACATGCCATAGCTCACATCCTAATATATTACAAAAAAGATAAAAGTACATAAAGTAGAAAGCATGGACTCAAGACCTCAATGTACAGTTACCAAAAGCATGGACCTTTCACCAACTCATGTAACTTGGTGACTTTACAGAGTTGCAGTGGAAAGGTGGTCCAGCTTTATGGTAAAGTACATCGGATAAAGGCGTATCTCTAAAAGTCTTTGAAAGAAATCTGTCTTCACTATTTGGCTTCGAAAGACTTTGTCTCTAAAGCTTCGAAAGACTTCACTTTTGGCTTTAGAAGATATTGGTCTTGGCTAAATGCTATTAAAACATTTAGAAGATCTTCAGATGTTTGTAGTCTTCAGTACTATGATGACCATACCCTTCTTCATTAGATGGTCAGGATCATTCAGACTCTCATAATATCTTCTCATCTCAAAGAGATCATGCAGAGGTAAGTTGATTATGTCTTGTGATGTATAGACATTCTTAATACCTTGATCTCTGATCACATGCCATCTCTCTGGATTAGTAGTGAAGATCCAGGATAAGATGGGTGTCTCAGCTGCAAGACAAGCCACTTGAATTGGAGTTGATTGGGTTGCCTCTTCATGCACTTCCTCAGGTTGATCTGATTCAGCCTGAGGTGTAGAGGTAGATGATTCAGGCTTCTTCTTCTTAGACTTTGGTTTAGAAGCCATCCTCTTCTTTCTCTTAGAGGACTTTAACTGAGAAGACTGGTCTGCAGCACCTTGTTGATCATCCTTGTCTTTCTTAGTTGGGTGTTCCTCCCTCACAGGTTCAGAAGGAGAGGGAGTTTGACCCTGCTGTGGATCAGAAGATGAAGCTTGCTGAGGCTCAGCAGGAGGTTCGGGTTGTGTTGTCTCAGGTTGTTCAACCTTAACCTCCACTTCAGGTGGGATTTGACTTGGAGTAGAGTATAAGTCAATCATCTCTCCACTCTTGATCTTCTGCTTGATTACCCTGATATGCTCATCCATTGTGGATAGAGACATAGGGCCAAGTCTCCTCCCGAAGAATCCATACAGCTTCAAGAAACTCATCATCCTTTGTCTGTCAGCAGACTTCTTCATACTCTTTTGGATAATAGATCTTGACTTTGCAGCCTCTTCCCTCATCTTTCTCTTTGTAGCTTTTTGTTCTTTGAGCACTTGAAATTCAAGATGTTTGAGATACTCAATCTCAATGTACTCAAAGGACAAGGGAAGAAGTGCAGATGCCTGGTAGAGACCTGTGGCACTCAGGTAATTGATCATGTTTTGTCTTTTTGTTTCTTTGTCTACCTGAGGTTCTTGTGTAGATGCCACAGTCTCTTGCACATGACTTTCTTGAACTGGAGAGAGAGTAGAAGCATGTTTGCATAGTCTTTTCTGTCTTTTCTCCTCTTTGAATTGGAGAAGTAATCTTGCATCCTCTTTTTCTTTCATCTCTCTTGACACTTTGATGTCAGCCAGTTCATTTAACTGCTCTAAGGGGAGAGATATAATCTCATCTATGTCATAGTTTCTGGTCTGCAGGTAAGTAATCCTGACTGCCCTCAACTCATCATCTTGAGTGTTTGGTCTGGGGGCAGCCCTGATTGCAGCTTGCATAAAGCCTGAAGACCCAGAGGAACTTTCTCCCCTTAGCTTCCTCTTCCTCTCTCTCCTCCTACTCAATCTCCTCAGGAGTCAAAATCCTTTTCCCTTTGTCACCCACAGACCTTTGTAACTCAGGGTGGATAGAGGTTTGGCCTTCATTGCTTGATGTAGCATCCAAGCTCTGGCCAGAGAGAGGTTGTGAGACACCTTCACCAGCAGGTGTTTCACCGAGGGAATGAATTTCTGAAGCAGTTGTTGATGTGATAGGGCTCTCAGGCTCTATCACTGGGCCTTCAGCCAATGTTTTCCCTTTGAAGCTAATCTCAGGGTCTGCCTCAGCATCCAGTTGACCAATGACATTACCTGATTGTCTTTGTCTCCTTCTTAGGCTGAACTCTTCAGTAATTCTGTCTTGAATTCTGAGTGCTAACCTGTCAGCTTGTCTTGATTTGCTTGGATTGACAAGTGGCATGTTGACCAGATCAAGACCTTCATAGTAGTTCAAGGTCTGAAAATCAAATACTTCTTGTTGCCCTTGAACTCTGTGAGGAATAAGGGCTCTTCTTTCAGCATCATACTCCACCCAATAATGTAGTTTGAAGTTCCTTGAGGTGGGGATGTCATAGCCCTTGGAATACCTTCCTTAAAGAGACTCCTTATGATAGAGTCTATAGAGTCCACATTAATGTGAACTTGAGGAAGTTGTTGAGTATGCACAATTGCAAGTGAGGATGGTGAGTCCTCAATGTCCATACTCTCTGAAGAACTCCCAGGTTCTGTGGCTGTAATGACTGTCTCTCCCTTTTTGGTAGCATCACCCTCTTGCATAAGTGAACTAGAGGTTAGGTCAACCACATTCATGGGTTCTTGTGTTCCTGGTTGAGCTCTTCTTAAAGGTCTCCCAGCTAGTTTTTCCCTGAGATAAGATATCTCAAGTTGCTGATCATTGACCCTTGTGAAGGGTAGTCACCTGAGATTCAAGGTGACTAACCTTAGAGAATAAATAGAAGCATGTGTTTGACAGTTTTTGCACCTTTAGTCTCAGATTCCCCTCTTCTTCATCAGAAGAATCATCGGGGAATAAGATGATTGGACCAAAGTCCTTTCTCTCACCACCAGCTTCAGGTTCTTGGCTGCTAGATTTCCTCTGCTCATTGACATTCTCAGTTGAGATGTCAATGGGCTGAGTTGCCATGGTTGAGGTCTTAATAATGTAATCACTTGAAAAAGTGAGAGCCTCTTCCATATGGATATCCTGAACAGGTTCAGAAGTATCCACTTCAGTTGTGGGTGACTGATGTGGGCTAGACTGAGGAGATTCAGGAGTACTCATCTCTCTTTGAGTAGGGGAAGAGAAGAGAGATTCATGGTACTCACTGAAACCTAAGTCTTCATCTGTATAGAATGAGAGGTTGGGAATGGGTTGATTTAAATCTAAAGGCTGGGGATGGTAACTGTCCCCTGAAGGTTGTTCACTTGAGTGTTGAGACTCAGAGTGAAGGCTTAAGGCAGTTGGGCTTGTGAGCTCATCAGGGTGAGTATGAGGAACATCAGCCCTGATTGTTGAAGATATGGGAGTGGTTTGCTCCTCAGGGGAAGTGGGAGCTCTAGTGTCCACTTCCTCCTGTATTGGTGAGTATATGGGGACCTGCACAGACTCAATAGCTTGAGCAGGGGTTCGTTTGGATTTTCTTTGGTAGGTGAGGGTTACTTGTGGCCTTTTTAGTGGTTGAGAGGTAGAAGGTGTGGGTTCAACACTAGCTTGTGTTGCTAGGTTGTCACCTTGAGCAATGAGCTCTAACATTTTGGGGACAAGGGCTGTTTCTACCCCTGAGAAGCCTACAGTTGGCTTCTTCATGATTTTAAAGATGTCGGGCTTCGTCTGTCCCAATTTAAGAATATTATCTGTTTCCCTCAACTGTGAGCCCAGTTTTACAGTTGAGAATGTGTTGAACATATCTAGGAAACATATAATACTCTAAGGAGTCCAAGTTAGCAAGCAAATTTGTATAGACAAATTGAGAGTACCTGAACTTGACCCCTTGAACCATTCCATGCACTATGAAGGAGAGATCCTCAGGAATCTGGTCCCACCCTTCATGCTTGTTTGACAAGCTATGGATAACCACATGGAGTAGGTATTTCCACTGGGATGAGACCTTCTCTTTCCTGAAGGTCTGTATAGAGAAATCTCCCTCATAGCCCATCTGCTCAAAGGAATGATTGACAGCTTCCTTTGGGAAGGACAACTCACCTTCTTCATCATCCAGCTGCAAGTGAGTGTTGATGATGGCCGGAGTGATGAAGATTGTCCTCCCTTGCACTGTGGCAGACAGTGCCTTCTCCCCATTCATGATGACCTCTTGGCAGGTCTTCTAAAATTCAAGCAGATGATCCTCATAGAGAGTAGGATCAATGGTTAGGGAGGTGAAGTAGTTTGATATAGCTAAGAAACGGCAAATCTCTGAGAAACTATCATCTTTCTCAGAGCTTAACACAGCAACCTGAGTGTGTTGCCTGTGAAGTTGCATGGAGAAATCTGGGTTGTTTCTGCGGTTAAGGTTGGCCATTTTAGAAGCTTAAGGATGAAGAAAGATGAAAGGCAAAGGCGGTTTGGGAATTAGGTTTGAGGAATAGTAGAATTAAAGAAGATAGTGAGGGAGAGGGGGAACCGTTGTGTATTTATGTGAAAAGAATTTGAACCAAAGTTAATGAAAGAGGATAAACTTTGAAATCCAAATGTTGGTCCCACCTCTGAAAAAGTAGTTTACTTTTGCTCAAAAAGTAGTTTTCTTGAAATTCGAAAAGCTTCCGAAGGTAAATTATCTTCGGAAGTTTTAATGAAAAAACTTCCTAAGCTAAAATGACTTCGGAAGAATTTCCTGAGAGGTTTGAAAATTTTGCTTCGGAAGAGAAATAAAAACTTAAATGCTTTATATATAAAACAACAAAGCTTCCAAGAGTTAATTTTGCTTCGGAAGAAAAAATAGTCCTTGAAAACAAATAAGTGTCTGAGATAAGTATTTAAGCTTCGAAAGATGGATTGAAACCTCTTCCGAAGGTAAAATTTCTCAGACAGTTATTTATTTTGAAGACATGATTTGCTTCCGAAGATAAAAATATATCTTCCGAAGGATCAGAAAATTTTCAAGAATCTAAGAAAAATTTTCAAAAAGGATTTTTTATCTAAAGAAAACATGAGCTTATGAAAGTGATGAACTAGACAACCTAGGACACACATATTTTAAAAAATAATTAGAATTAGTTTTAAGAAAAACCTAATCAAGGTTAATCATCCCAATAGCTGATATTAGATAATTAAATCTCTGTTCATCAAAAGCTTTTTTAAACAGATCAGCATATTGTTCATCTGTATGAACTTTGACTAGTTTAATTAATCCCTTTTCATAGTTATCTCTTATTAAATGATACCTTATATTGATGTGTTTGGTCCTTAAGTGCTGCACAGGGTTCTCAGTGATAGAGATAGCACTATTGTTGTCTATGTGAATGGGAGTTTCCTTGAAGTTAAATCCATAGTCCAGCATCTGATTTTGAATCCAAAGCACTTGAGCACAGCAACTTGCAGCAGCAATGTATTCAGCCTCAGCAGTTGATGCAGACACACAGGATTATTTCTTGCATTGCCATGAGACAACCCTTCCACCAAGGAATTGACATCCCCCAGATGTAGACTTTGCAGTCATGTTGCAACCACCATAATCACTATCTGTATAGGCATACAGATTGAAGTCAGGATTCTCTGGATACCATAAACCAAGTGTTGAAGCACCTTTGAGGTATCTTAGAATCCTCTTGACAGTGATGAGGTGAGACATCTTAGGGTTGGCTTGATATCTTGCACAAATACATGTAGCAAACATGATATCAGGCCTGCTAGCAGTAAGATACATAAGAGACCCAATCATAGCCCTGTATAAGTGTTCATCTACACACTCCCCCTCAAGATCAGGTCCAAGGGAGTGGTTTTTGGCAATGGGTGTCCTAGAAATCTTACAATCAGTCATGTTGAATCTCTTGAGTATGTCCTGAACATACTTTGACTGACTTATGAAGATACCATCTTCAACTTGCTTCACTTGAATTCCTAGAAAGAAATTGAGTTCTCCCATTGCACTCATTTCAAATCTGTCTTTCATCAGCTTCTCAAAGTCTTTGCAGAGCTTTGGATTAGTTGAACCAAAGATGATGTCATCCACATAAACTTGTACTAGCAATATGTCATTTCCCTGTCCTTTGATGAAGAGAGTTCCATCTATAGTACCTCTTCTGTATGCATGTTTGCAAAGATACTCAAACAATGTCTCATACCACTTCCTGGGTGCCTGATGCAGCCCATAAAGAGCTTTGTCAAGCTTGCAGACATAATCAGGATGATCAAGGTCTATAAAACCAGGTGGCTGTTTGACATACACCTCTTTATCAATCACTCCATACAGAAAAGCACACTTCACATCAAGTTGAAAGACCTTGAAGTTCTTGGATGCAGCAAATGCCAGGAATATCCTAACAGCTTCTAGTCTTGCTACTGGAGCAAAAACATCAGTGTAGTCAATCCCTTCTTCTTGTGTGTATCCTTGAACAACTAGTCTAGCCTTGTTCTTGATGATAATGCCTCTATCATCCTTCTTATTCCTAAACACCCATTTGGTTCCAATGGTAGTCTTCCCATGAGAAAGAGGACAAAGGTTCCAAACTTTTTGCCTTTTGAATTGAAGCAACTCTTGTTGCATAGCTTCAACCCAACTTCCATCCTTTAGAGCCTCATCAACTTTCTTTGGCTCTATCTAGGATAAGAAACAAGAGTGAAGACAAACATTTGCTTCATGGGTTTGTCCTCTTGTTCTTAAACCTGTGACAACATCTCCAATGATGTTTGTGGTAGGGTGAGACTTGTGGATCCTAAGCTGAGGGATCACAGCAAGTTGCTGAAAAAGATCTAAATTTGAGAAATTTAGATCTGGCATAGATGTTTCACCCTCCACATGACCACACTTATCAAGATTTACTTGATCCAATGAGTGTGTGACATCATTGATATTGTCATCTATGGTGTGGTTATTAGCATCAAGGAATTCTTGATCACTTTTACCACCACCATTGTTGTCTTCTACAATTGAGGTATCCTTATCTGGTTGTGAAGCCTCTGAGCTAGAATTTGAAGGCACCCCAGATGTAGTTGAGTTTGTCATTGTAGTGCTGATAGAAACCTCATTTGCTAAAGTTGTTCCAACTGGAGCTGAAGATGTATGAGTTGAAAGTCTACTTAGCTCAAATCTTGGATCAGGATCACCTGTATTTAAATTTTCTGCAGATCCTGAAACATTCTCACAAGATTTGTTAAAACAGTTGGAAACTAAATCAAGATCAAATAGCCAATCAGGACCAGAACCAGCCACACAGGGTGTGTGTTCATTGAAAGTCACATTGGCTGACTCCTCAACAATTCTAGTTCTAAGATTGTATACTCTATAAGCCTTAGCCTGGGAAGAGTATCCAATGAAGTGTCCATCATCTGATTTCTCAGCAAATTGGCAATTTGATCTTTGGTATTCAAGATGGTGCAAGGACATCCAAATGACCTGAGAAAGCCAATGAAAGGTTTTCTCTTGTGCCAAAGTTCATAAGGAGTCTTACCATATGTCTTAACTACTAAAACTCTGTTTTGCACATAGCAAGCAATGTTTACTGCCTCTACCCAGAAGGTGATGGGCAGTTTAGAGTCAGACAACATAGTTCTTGCAGCTTCAATTAGTGTCCTGTTTCTCCTCTCGGCAACACCATTTTGCTGAGGAGTCTTGGGAGCACTATATTGTCTTGTAATACCTTTTTCATCACAAAATGTATCAAGGGTTTGATTCTTGAATTCAGTCCCTTGATCACATCTTATGGTTTTGACCTTGTGATCACTTTGATTCTCAATTTTTAAAATGAAATTCTTCAGAATCTCAGGGGTCTCATCCTTAGTTCTAAGAAAGAAAACCCAAATGAATCTTGTAAAATCATCTGTGATCACCAAACAATAAGAGGTCCTTCCTAGACTCATTAAACTGGTGGGGCCAAAGAGATCCATATGTAATAAGTGTAGGGGAGTAGTGATAGAGTTTCTTTCCTTAGGCTTGTGAGATATCTTATGTTGCTTCCCTTTCAGGCATGCAACACAATGATCATCACTTGTAAACTCTTTCTTTGGCATTCCAGTTACAAAATCATGTTTAATTAGTTTATTCATGTTCTTAAAGTTTACATGGCATATTCTTTTATGCCATAGGAAAGACTCATCACTATTTGCTTTAGACAGAAAGCATGAAACTTCTCCAGAGGGCGATGTTTCTTGCAAGTCCATCTTGTACATGTTCCCTTTTCTGGGGGCTCTAAGCAGGATGTGCTCATGAGGAATGACCACTCCAGGCTTGAGAACAATGCACTCATGCTCAGTAAAGAGCATGTTATGACTCTGATCACAATTTTAGGATACACTCAGAAGATTGTACCCAAGCTCTTTGACAAAGTTTACCTTTTCAATGTTGAGCTTACCATTTGTGACCTTGCCCCTTCCAGAAATGTAACCACCTTCATCTCCTCCAAAAGCAACTGGTCCTCCATCAATCCTTTCAAAGTTATGGAGTAGTGACCTATTGCTTGTCATGTGCCTGGAACAGCCACTATCAATGATCCAGACATTCTTGTTTGTCTTGAGTTGTTCCTGCACAAAGAAAATGATTAGTTACATTTGGAAACCCAAGCCTTATTTATCTTGGGCTCACTAAGTATAATAAAAGGTAATGCAACAGTAATAGATCCTATGGTTGTGCTATAAGGATCTTGAGCTATTGTTGATGGAGAATTTTCAGTCACTTGGTCTTTCTTAGACTTCCACACCACCTTTGGAGTCTTGGACTTGACCTTCAAAACTTCGGAAGCTTTTGGGACTTCGAAGGTTTTGATGACTGAACCTTCGAAAGATTTTGCAGTCACTGCAGCAGACTTCAGTGCTTCGGAAGAATTCCTTTCTTTCGAGACCAACTTCTCTTCCGAAGGTAATTTTCCATTTGCCTTCTTCTTAGATTTGGAGACTTCCGAGGGAAACAGATTTTCCTTCCGAAGCTTGAATCTTCTTGGAACTCTTTGAAGTCTTTGTCTGGGTCATATGGACAGTACTTTTAGGATTGTATGGACAATCCTTAGCAATATGAGAGGTAGTTTCACACATGACACACACCATTTTCTTCTTCACAAGAATCTTCTTATGAGAACAAGACTGTCTTTGGTCACATCCCTTCTCCACCTTCATCTTTACAGATGTTGAGACAGTCCTTTTGAGCTGGGAACTGTTCTTGGAGTTTGATGGTCCTGGCTGTGCAGCAGTGGTACACAGCAGATCAGTCTTCTTCTTGGTACTGAGATGATTTGAACAAGAACCAGAACTCTTAGCTGAAGAGTTTTGGTTGATGTCTTCAATCTTTACTACTGCAAACCCTGTAAAGATAAAAACTTGTTTCTGCTTAGAGTCAAAAATAGCATTGATCTCTTGAGCCTTTCTTGCTTTTCTTTTGCTCTTCCTGATCAAGTTCTTTGTCATTGACTTGGTCATCACAGTAATCTTCTTTAACTCAGAAGGATAGTGGCCCTTCTTAGAATCCTCCTCTTCACTCTTCTCAGAGGAATTCTTCATTATCTCTTCTTCATCCTCTTCACTCATAGGATCTATGAGAGAAAGCTCATCTTCACAAGTTCCACACCTAGGAGATCTTACAGACAAGATTGTGCGTGGAGGAGCTATCTCATTGGATCTCAGTCCCTGCCTATTTTGATAACACACCTTGTTGTGCAGGGATGAGGATATCATGTTCTTGAAGGTCTCTTCTTCAAGAACACTCTTTTCTGTCCTGGCTTTGCTGATCACAAGCTCAGACTGGCACTTAGTTAGCTTGGTTATGAGATCTTTGATTTGAGTCCTAAAATCTGTATGCTCATGTTTTAGAACTAAAATGGTTTTCTCTAAGTCCTCTATCTTTAGTTTATAATCATTTTCAGACTTTCTAAAATCAGATTTTAAAATGCTTAAGGACTCAAGATTAGATCTCATCTCCAAGTTATAGGACCTATATATATTAACTTTAGCAATGCATTCAGAAGTACAGAGATGTTCCAATACCTTGGCTTCATCATGATATGCCATTAGTGCTTGGTTTGGAGAAGCATCTTTCACCTGAAAGCTCCAGTCAAAGCCTCCTTCTTCAATAGCTACAGCAGCTTGTTGCTTTGGCTTCTCATTCTGGGAAGCTTTGTCAGTGTAGTTGGGTCTGGACTGTGTTTGGCCACCATTTGTTTTAGGTGTTCTAACAGCAGTAGTCAAACGATGGGGGGCGTGAATGCGAGATGCCAGTGGAAAAGAAAAGGATAGAAGCTGGAGACTGGCCTTACACTCTCTAGCAAAGTGGCCCATCAGGTTATAGTTGTAACACTTGACTTTGCTTTTGTCCAGGCCAAACTTTCCACTGGTTGCATTGCTTGGAAACCTCCTTCTAGTTCTCTTGTAGAACTTCTTGGCTCTGTGAGTGAGAAGAGCCATCTACTGGACTATTTCCATGTATTCCAGATCATCTGGATGGATACAATCCAGGTCTTCAAGAGTGAAAAGAGAGTTGCCACAACTTTCATCAGTAGACATAAAAGCTTGAGAAGAGCTTGTCTCTTGGAATGGGCTTCCTTGAGTGTAGTTCTCCCTGGGTGTCTCTGGAAAGGTGTTGAAAGGACCCTTTGGTGAATTGTCAGGGTAGCGTATGAGATGATGTTAGGGTTCTATGCTATCCCTTTCAATCACGTGCAGGGCTGAACCCAATTGATTGTTGGAGTTGCCAGATGAACCTTACATGTTCATCTCCATCTGGTAGCCACTGAGAATCCCATATAACTCTGTCAGAGTAAGAGTTTTGAGATTTCAGTCCTTTTGATAACCACACAATAGTGTGTCCATTGCCTAGGAAGTGAGGACATGAACTTCCTTTCAATGTCTCTATTCTCAAGAGGAACTCCTCCATCCACAAGGGTATCCACTATCTCAACATACCTGAAGTATTGCTGAGTCATGGTTTCACCTGTTTTGAAGGTGAAGTTTTCAAACTGCTGCTTCAGGAGATCCTTCTTGTTCTCCTTGGCTTCAGAGGAGCCTTCATACATCAATTTTAGTGCATCCCACAGCTGTTTAGCTGTTTTGCACTTCTTGAAACATCTGTACACAGAGTTTGGAAAGGCAGTTTGAAGAGCTGTCATGGCTTTTCTGTCAATCTCTACTCTTTTCCTATCTTTATCAGAGTAGTTAGCCACATCTTTGGGGATCATACCAGCACCAGTAGCAGAAGGAGTGCTGGGTATGAAAGGTCCATTTTCAACAGACTCCCACATTCTTGAGTCTAGAGACCTGATGAAACCTTCCATTCTCATGCACCAGGTATCAAAGTCATCAAGAGTGATCAGTGGGGACTTGT
Organism: Flaveria ramosissima; assembly: GCA_025215565.1. NCBI lineage: Eukaryota > Viridiplantae > Streptophyta > Magnoliopsida > Asterales > Asteraceae > Flaveria > Flaveria ramosissima. The sequence continues at coordinate 29,705,454 of CM046036.1, forward strand.
TCATGGTTCCAGTTTCCATATCAGTCTTGGAAATGGCTGCCATTTGAAAAGTTTAGTATTTGTGTGTGTGAGGGATCTTAAGATGGTGAGATCTTATATCAAGAGCTTGAAATGCTCTGATACCAATTGCAGGACCAATGAAGGGTGGTCACTTACAACACAACAACACAAAGAGGATATTAACCAAACTTAATCAAACAGTAAACTGGATTAACCACAAGAATGATACTAAGAACACAAGTAATAAGTAAGAGACAGAACAAGAGAACATAAGAGATTGGGTTTCAAGGATGCAGTATATTGCTTTCTCAAGTTCTATTACAAGTGTTACAAAGCATAAAGAAAGATACAAGAACATGGAATACTTATACTACAACCTACAGCCGGCTATACTTTGAAAGCCAGCTGGATACAATTGACTAGACACAAACAAAATCAATTGTAGAGTCAAAAGGCATATCTGCCTTTTGACTTGTGACTATGACATGCCATAGCTCACATCCTCATATATTACAAAAAGGATAAAAGTACATAAAGTAGAAAGCATGGACTCAAGACCTCAATGTACAGTTACCAAAAGCATGGACTTTTCACCAACTCATGTAAGTTGGTGACTTTACAGAGTTGTAGCGGAAAGGTGGTCCAGCTTTATGGTAAATTACATTAGATAAAGGCATATCTCTAAAAGTCTTCGGAAGAAATCTGTCTTCACTATTTGGCTTCGGAAGACTTTGTCTTTGAAGCTTCGGAAGACTTCACTTTTGGCTTCGGAAGATACTGGTCTTGGCTTCGGAAGATTTTACACTTAGAATATTTCTAGTGCATGGTGTAAAACTTCCGAAGCATTTCTACTTCAGTTCTTTAGTGCATGCTTGCAAAGAGACTTTGGATGTTTTGGCTGCATCAGACTTATAGGAATCCTTACAGTATGTGGCTTCCATATTTGGTTTCTCTTTTTGTTTAGAAACATTGATTGGCAGATTGTGACATTACACGTGCTGGATTAGTGTTATTAGAGAAAGATACTCATTTGAACCCACCCCGTCCACTCCCTGTTTCGGTTTACATGAGCAACTTTTCTTGATGTTTTAATGGTTATCCCTACTATCCCATTCTATCATTTGAGTAGTTTTATATATTTGGGTTGTGTTATCTTGAAATATGATGTATTGGTATTTGTATCTTAATATGGTTATGGTGTAATGTTATTCTTTTTTGTTCTTTTGTCTAGCTTCTTTCTAAATGGAAGAGTTTTCTTGAAGAAAATCTAATTTAATGTTCTAAAAAACACTCTGTTCCTAAAACAAATATAGATTTTGTTTAGAATTTAGTGTCATTAACTCACTATCATACTCAAATGCTACTTGCCACAAGTGGGCTCTAGGTGGTAACTGTTACCTTTGACTAATTAAGATTGATTTTGAAATATCTTTGTGATTAAAGGAATGGAGCTTCATGTTTATGACTTATCTTTGATTTCCCTTTTGGCTTTTGCCAAGTTTCTTAACAAGTCTTTGGATGAGGTACCGAGGATTTCAAACTTACTTATGTTTCCATTTATACAAATGTATTTTGAATTTTTGGGGTTAACAATTAATATTTCTACTTATCATCAATGCCCCCGGAGCTCCTTATGTTAATGTAGATGAGCTGCATAACAAAATAGATACCTGCAATGAGATGTTGCCGGTGGAAGGTGATTGTCGCGCATAACAAAATAGATACCTGCAATGATGAGAAAAAAAAAGTTGTTCAAACCCAGGCAATGTTGTAATTTAGAGTAGTTTAAGAGTAGGAGTAGGATATGTTTAATGTAAAAGAAAAGTTGCCAAAGAAAAAGAAATTTATTATTCATTTCTCATCGACTTTAATAATTGATTAATGATCAAAGAATTAAGTTGCTAATGAGTTGATGCAAACAAATTAGTTGTGATGCGAATTAACTTATTGAATGCTTATGCATGAGTCGAAAAAAAAGATAAATGCTGTTGTGGTAAAGGTCTAATGCGGATGCAGGCAGCTGCTATTTGGAGGGATCATATTTGAGGATGAATTAGAAAGCTTCAATGCGGATGATTCAACTACTTTGCCAACCAATAACAATTTTTTGGCCACTAAACTTGATTGTTATTGGTTATGCAGATCACTTCATATTTAACAATTATGCAATGCATGATATACGAGTAGCATGCATACTTCCATTATGCATGTTCCTAAGAATATATATGGAAACCAATCAAAGAAATCCATGTGGCAACTAAGCATTTATGTTGCATTTATGTTAATGTTTAAATGGATCATGGATGCACACATGGAGATGCCATTTGAGTAACATACCGCATACATTAATTCAAATGGATAATTGATAATTTTCAACATAACTCTTTATTTAATGTATTAACCAACCTTATAATTACACATGACCACATATTTTTATTCTTTTTGGTTCGCAATTATAAGTTTTCAAGTACATAGCGATGTGCTGAGTAAATTTGCTGATGTGGATGAACGCAGATGCTGATGCGGCTGAATTAATATTTCATAAATAAATGTGAATTATTAATTATTTCAAAAACGGTTAAAGCCAGATCTCGCTTGAATAATAAATTAATATTAAGAATGAGTATACGACCAAGAGCTTATGTAAGATTTATAAATAAGCTGATGCAACCAAAATAACCAAACCAAAACAATCAAACCAAAACAACTAAAGTGTTTCTTGCATGCATGCACTTGGTACTTAGTAGATTTTGCTTTAGAAGTTTACACTCTGCGCAGAAGTTATTCTAAGTGTAAAATCTTCCGAAGCCAAAAACCAAATCTTTCGAAGCCAAAGATGAAGTCTTCCGAAGCCAAAGATGAAGTCTTCCAAAGCTTCAAGATGAAGTCTTCCGAAGCTTCAAGACAAAGTCTTCCGAATCCATTTGAAGTAAAGACAGATTTTTTTCCGAATACTAAGAAGAATATGCTTTTCTTGAATGTACATTTACATAAAGCTGACCCATTTTTCGTTGTAACTCTGAAGACTCACCGACTTATACAAGTTGGTGAAAAAGTCCATGCTTTTGCAACTGTACATTGAGGTTTTATGTCTGTAACTTTTTACTTTATGTACTTTTATTATTTTTATAATATATTAGGATTTGAGCTATGACATGTCACAGTCACTAGTCAAAAGACAATCTGCCTTTTGATTTTACATTGATCTTGTTGTCTAGATCAGTATTTCCAGTTGGCCTTCTAAGTATAGCCGGTTATAGGATAGTAGTATAAAGTATATCAAGTCCTTGTATTCTAAGTATGCTTTGTAACACTTTTAAACTAACTTGAAGCAATATACTTTATCCTGGAAAACCATATTCATCTTGTTGTTGTTCTTAGTTTGGTCTCAATGTTTGCTTGTGTTCTTAGTATCATAATATTGTCTCGGTTCTCTATTTGATCTGTTAAGTGTTCTAAACACTCTTCTCATTATGAGACTAGTTGTATTGATCATCCTTTAAACGGTCTTGCAATTGGTAGCAGGACATTCTAGGCTCTTGATTGTAAGATCTCACCATCTTAGATCCCTTAGTTTCACGAAACATTTAACATCTCAAATGACAGCCCTCACAAATGCTGATATGGAAACCGAAACCATGACAAAGTCCCCATTAATCACTCCTAAAAATTTTGATACTTTTTGCTAAAGAATGGAATGCTTCATCAAGTCTCAAGACTCTAGGATATGGGAGTTTGTTGTCTCTGGACCTCATATACTAAGCACCTCTTCAGTTGTTGCTCGAGGTGGTATGATACCAGAGGTGGCTGACTATTTCTAAGAAGACAGGAAGAAGATTGACATAGATCAAAAAGCCATGACTGCCCTCCAAACTGCTCTTTCAAACTCCATATATAGAGGTTTTAAGAAGTGCAATACTGCTAAGAAACTATGGGATGCACTAAAGCTCATGTATGAGGGGTCCATTGAAGCAAAAGAGAACAAGAATGACCTCTTAAAATAGTAGTTTGAGAACTTCACCTACAAGACATGTGAAACTATGACTCAACAATACTCTAGGTATGTTGAGATTGTGGATACTTTAATGGATGTTGGAGTAAATCTTGAAAATAGGGACATTGTAAGGAAGTTCATGTCTTTTCTCCTAGACATGGACACATTATTGTGTTGTTATCAAGATAACGGAGAACCTTAAGACTCTTACTCCTACAGAGTTATATAGTATTCTTAGTGGCTACCAGATGGAGATGAACATGCAAAATCCATCTAGCAACTCTAGCAATCAACAGAGTTCAGCCCTTCATATGTTCATATGGTTGAAAGGGTTTGCAGAGAACCACATCATCATCTCATCTACTACCCTGACAACTCACAAAAGGGTCCTTTCATCATATTTCCGGAGACACCAAGAGAGATCTACACCCAAAGAAGCTCATTCCAAGAGACAAGCTCTTCACAAGCCTTTATGTCTGCTGATGAAAGTTAACTTTCTCTTCAGCTTTGAAGACTTGGACTGTATCCATCTAGATGATCTGGAGTACATGAAAATAGTCCAGCAAATGGCTCTTCTCACTCACAGGGCCAAGAAGTTTTACAAGAGGATAGGAAGGAAGTTTTTCTAGCAATGCAACCAGTGGAAAGTTTGGGCTGGATAAGAGCAAAGTGAAGTGTTACAACTAAAACCAAATTGGACACTTTGCTAAAGAGTGAAAGGCACCAAGAACAAATGGTGGCCAAGCACAAATCAGACCAAACTACACTGATGAAGCCACCCATAATTAGAAGCCAAAGCAGCAAGCTACAGTTGCTGTTAAAGAAGGAGGCTTTGACTGGAGTTTTCAAGTTGAAGATACATCTCCAAACCAAGCACTAATGGTAGATCATGAAGAAGCCAAGGTATTGGAACATCTTTGTACACCTGAATGTATTGCTAAAGTTAACATATATAGGTCCTATAACTTACAGATGAGATCTGATCTTGAGTCTTTAAATATTTTAAAATCTGATTTCAAAAGAGCTGAAAATGATTACAAACTTAAAATAGAAGATTTAGAGAAAACCATTTCCATTCTTAAACATGAACATACTAGCTATAGGACTCAAATCAAAGATCTCATCAGTTAACTGAATGTCAGGCTGAGCTTGTGCTTAGCAAAACCAGGGCAGAAAAATATGTTCTTAAAGAAGACACCTTCAAGAACATGATATCCTCATGCAAAAAGTTTGTTATCAGAATAAGCAGGGACTGGGATCTATTGAGATAACTCCTCACACACTATTGTTTGCAAGATCTCCAAGGTATAAAACTTGTTAAGATGAGCTTCCTCTCATAGATCCCATGAATGAAAAGGATTACTCTGAGAAGAGTAAAAATGATCAACCTAAGAAGGGTCACAATTCTCCTGAGTAGAGAAAAGAAGTTGGGATGACAAAATCCAAGAGGAAGAACTTGTTTAGTAAAGCAAGAGGAAGTCAAAGAAGGCTCAAGAGATCAAGGCCACTTTTAACTCTAAGCAACAAGTGTTTATCTCTATAGGGTTTGATATGGTGAAGGCTGAAGACTCAATTATAAACTCTAATACCAGGAGTTCTTGTTCTTGTTCAAATCATCCTAGCACCAAGAAGAAGGCTGCTCAGTTGTGTACCACTGCTACACAGCCTGAACCATCCAAATCCAAAGGTAGGCCTCACCCTAAAAAGCTTGCTACATCATCTGAGAAGATGAAGATGGAAATGGAAAGTAATCAAGTTCAGCCTTCCTCCCAAAAGAAGATTCTCAGAAGAAAGCAAATGGACTATCCATATGATTAAGAAAGTACTGTCCATATGATCAAGAAAAAGTCTTCTTAGAAAATCAAGAAGAAGAAGCTCCAAAGTAAAATAAGAAGACAAGTGAAAACTTGACTTCGGAATAAAAGTTGGTCTTGGAAGAAAGGAATGTTTCTAAAGTACTGAAGTCTGTTGCAGTAATAGCAAGATCTTCCGAGGGTCCAGTCTCAAAATTTCTGAAGTTATCAAAACTTCCGAAGTATTGAAGGTCAAGTCTAAGCTTCCAAAGGTGGTATGGAAGACAAAGGAAGACCATGTGACTGAAAGTTCTTCATCAACAACAGCTGATGATCCTCAAAGCTTGAACATAGGATCAACCACTGTTACATTATCTTCAACTCACTTTGACACGTCTAAGACCAACAAGGCTTGGGTTTTTAAATATAAATAACTATCTCTTTTTATGTAGGAACAACTAAATACAAATAGTAATATATGGATCATTGATAGTGGTTGTTCCACGCACATGACAGGCGATTGCTCTTTACTTCATAATTTTGAAAAAAATGATGGAGGGCCAATTGTTTTTGGAATAGATGCTGGAGGTTACATGACTGGAAGGGGCAGGGTCACAAATAGTAAGCTCAGCATTGAGAAGATAAACTTTGGACATAAGTAGTGAACACTGCTTGCTATGTGCAAAATAGAGTTTTAGTAGTTAAGACTCGTGGTAAGACTACTTATAAACTATGGCACAAAAGGAGTCCTTTTATTGGTTTCCTCAGGTCATTTGGATGTTCTTGCACCATCTTGAATACCAAAGATCAAGTAGCAAAATTTGTTGAGAAATCAGATGATGGACACTTTATTGGATACTCTTCCCAAGCTAAGGCTTATAGAGTATACAATCTCAGAACTAGAGTAGTTGAGGAGTCAGCCAATGTGACCTTCAATGAACACACTCCTAGTGTGAAAGGTTCTGGGCCTGATTGGTTGTTTAATCATGATTTACTTACCAACTGTTTTAACAAGTCTTGTGAGAATGTTTCAGGATCCACAAGTACATTATCAACAGGAGATCCTGACCCAAGATTTGAGCTGAGAAGACCTACAAATCATTCTACTTCAGCTCCATTGGTAACAAACTCTGCAGATGGAGTTCTTATCAGCACAACCCTGACAAATTCAGCTGATGCATCTGATGTGCCTATAAATTCCATCTCAGAAGTATAAAACTCAAATGAAGAAGCTTCAAATATAGGAGGAAGTGGTAGTGGTGATAGTGACAAGAGTTTCTTGATGCTGACAATCACTCCACGGAGGACAACATTAATGATGTCACACACTTATTGGATCAAGCTTCTCTTGATAAGTGTGCTGATGTGGTGGGTGATACTTCATTACCTGATCTAAATTTATCTAATTTGGATCTTTCTAATCAACTTGTTATGATCCCTCAACTCAGGATTCACAAGTCACACCCTACCACAAACATCATTGAAGATGTTGACAAGGGGGTAAGAACAAAAGGACAAACCCATAACAAAAATATTTGTCTCTACTCTTGTTTTATATCTCAGATAGAGCCAAAGAAAGTTGATAAGGCTTTAAAAGATAGAAGTTGGGTTGAACAATGCAAGAGGAGCTGCTTCAATTCAAAAAGCAAAAGGTTTGAAACCCATGTCCTCTTCCTCTAAGAAAGACTACCATAGGAACCAAATAGATTTTTAGAAACAAGAAGGATGATAGAGGACTTGTCATCAAGAACAAGGCCAGACTAGTTGTCCAAGGATACACACAAGAAGAGGAAATTGACTACACAAATGGTTTTAATCATGTCTGCAGGCTTGATAAAGCACTTGGTACTTAGTAGATTTTGCTTCAGAAGTTTTACACTCTGCGTAGAAGTTATTCTAAGTGTAAAATCTTTCGAAGCTAAAGACCAAATCTTCCAAAGCCAAAGATAAAGTCTTCCGAAGCCATTTGGAGTGAAGACAAATTTCTTCTGAAGACAAAAGAAGAATATGCTTTTCTTGGATGTACTTTTGCATAAAGCTGACACACTTTCCACTGCAACTCTGAAGACTCACCAACTTATACAAGTTGGTAAAAAGACCCATGCTTTTGCAACTGTACATTGAGGTCTTATGTTTATAACTTTATACTTTATGTACTTTTATCCTTTTTGTAATATATTAGGATGTGAGCTATGACATGTCATAGTCACTAGTCAAAGGCATTTTGCCTTTTGACTTTACATTAATCTTGTTATCTAAATTAGTGTTTCCAGCTGGGCTTCTAAGTATGGCCGGTTGTAGGATAGTAGTATAAAGTATCTTAGGTCCTTGTATTTCTAGGCATGCTTTGTAACACTTGTAAAAGAACTTTAGAGCAATATACTTTATCCTTGAAAACCATATTCATCTTCTTGTTGTTCTTAGTTTTGTCTCATTGTTTGTTTGTGTTCTTAGTATCATAATATTGTCCCGTTTCCCTATTTGATCTGTTAAGTGTTCTAAACACTATACTCATTGTGAGACTGGTTGTATTGACCATCCCTTAAACGGTCCTGCAGTGTATGAACAAAATTGAGTCGCAAATTCAAGTCGAACAAGTGTGGAACTTGCTTCGGTTTGCAATTGTTGTAAAGCTTGAAGTTTTTCGTGATTCGGTCAACTAGCGAGGTAGTTTATTGCTTCCAGGGTGTAAAATTTTAAAATTTGTCGTTAGGTATAACCTTTTTACCAATCTATGGTTGTTTTATTTAACACATTGTAATTGGATACCTGATTTTAGTATGCTAATAAGTTTCATCATTAAATGCTTCACTCAATCTTGATAATAAAAGCATCTTTTTTTAGTAACTTTAATTGGTTAAAGTTGACAAACGATACCCAATAGTGATATCAAAGCCACTTTTACGTGCTTTTCAACATTATATTTATCGATCTTGTGTTTTATTTGTCTAAAGTTTCTTTAGTTTTGACAAAAAGACCGTGATGTTGGTGTAAATTGATCGTGACGTGGATATGTGTGTGATGGGAAAGATCAGCGAGGGTGTTTGGTTTTGAAAGTTTATAGTTTTATACATTGAACGTTGTTTAGAAAATACTATAAAAACATCGTTTACAAAGATATATATAACTGATATTCGTCAAGTGATAATTTTATTATATTTAAGTGGTAAAAATATAATTTGGTTATAGATGGAAGAAAACAAGTTGATTAAATCACATGTGTCGGTGTATATTTATTGAAGAAAAATAAAAATAATAAGTTTGTTAAAATGTATGGTGTGTAGATGTAAAAATTTACTAAAACACAAAAAAGATTTTATGCATTATGACTTGTACATTACCTTAATAAATTGAAGGTTGATTATTATTTATTTATAATTTTAAAAGATAATATTTAGTTAAATCATAAAAATAGAGAAGGAGGTGAAATTGAACCATAGACATACTTCTATGCAAATCGGGCCAAAGTCCCTTTGGAAGTTTATACATATGACTTTCAGATACGGATAACCTTCACATGTATTACCAATGATCCTTAGCTTAAGTGATTAAAATGATATATATCAAAACTTCATTAAAATATAGAGAAATCTTGAGTTTAAGTCTCATTTGGGACAAAACAAAGGTTTTAGGTTGAACTAGAGGGTTTTATCACCTAAGCTATGGTAGCCTAGTGTCTCAAAGTTTCGTACTCAAGTAGCAAAGATAATCGGGTGACTACTGACCGGTCAATGATCCAATTAACTGTTTAAAAAAAACATAACGGGATGTGATTATCTTCAAATCTAAAAGTTAAGAGTTAAGTTCGATTTTACTCTTTGAGATTTGTTAGAAATAACCATTTTCCTCTAAAAGATTAAAAAACATCAATTTACCTCTAAAAGTTTTATAAGTTGTTTTAGTTTAAGTTTAAAATTTTAATTAGTTGTTTCAACTTCATCTAAAATAATAAAAATTTTAGAATGAAATTAAAAAACATTGGAAGGTAAATTAATATTTTTAATATTTTACAGAAATATTATTATTTTAATTAAAACTTAAGAAATAAAATTGAAACTAACTCAAAAGTTAAAATACAAAAATCGGATGGTAATTGCACCTGGTAAATATTATTGATTTTAATGTTTTATGCGCTTGATTTTCCAATATCAATTTAAGGTTCGCGCCCCCCGTGGGTATCATATTTAGGGCTCTCTGGTGATTACAAATTTGAAAGCTGAATTGTTTGGCACACCTCAACGAAAACAATCTTTCGACCTTGTAAGTGTTCATACAACAATCTTACTTTACTTTACACGAGTTATTGCATTTCATAATTAAGTTCAAATTCAATATTCTTGTTCGATACTGAAACCCTTTATGTCAATGCACTTGATTTCCCCAGTTGTTTCCATCCTCAACCTTCAAATGGAAACCCTAAAGAAACCTTAATCAAATCTGAATTGGGTATTTTGTTTTGATTATGTGTATTGGAATGCTAGAATCTTTTAAGCTTGCTAGCGACTTTAATCTTGGATTTTGTGTTGTTATATTTTATAATTTCATTTTATTATTGAAAGTCAGGGGCCATGGATGGGAGCAATATAGCTTCTGACCTAGTGATTGCAGAACTGATAAGCATGGGGTTTGAGATTTCAGAGGCCAGAAAAGCCTTAAAAGAAGTGGGTCCTTCTTTAAACAATGCAATTGATTTCATCTTGAATGGATGCAAGAAAGGTTCAAGAAAAAGAGACTCATCTGGCACCGTAAAACAGTCAGTTAGGGGAATGAGACAATCGAGCATCATGGATCATCTGCAATCTAGCAAGAAGACAACGTCTTCGGTCTCAGTTGCACACTCCAATGAAGACTGGGAAGTTAGAGCTAATATGTTGCTGCAGCAGCATTTCGGTTATTCATCCTTAAAGAGATTCCAAAGGGAAGCCTTGGGAGCTTGGATGGCCCAAAAAGATTGTCTTGTTCTTGCTGCAACGGGATCAGGGAAATCTTTATGTTTTCAAATTCCAGCATTGTTAACTGGGAAGGTTGTAGTGGTGATTTCACCCTTGATAAGCTTGATGCATGACCAGTGCTTGAAACTTGCAAAACATGGTGTGTCTGCCTGTTTCCTTGGATCTGGACAAATTGATCAAAGTGTCCAGCAGAAAGCAATGAGAGGGCTGTATCAAATTATCTACGTGTGCCCTGAGACGATCTTGAGGTTTAACCATTTATTTTTTCATTTTTATTTTAGTTGTTGTGTATGGGATTGTGTTCTCGATTATTTCTGGTTTTTGCAGATTGATAAAACCACTTGAAAGCCTTGCAGAAAGTCACGGAATTGCTTTATTTGCGATTGATGAAGCTCATTGTGTTTCCAAGTGGGGTCATGATTTTCGACCTGATTACAGGTTTGCATTTCTATCCTATTTCACCTGTTGACTGTTTTTCAGATAATCCTTTTAGGGTGATAAAATCACCTTGTGGTTTCAGGCGATTGTCTGCACTAAGAGACAACTTCAATGTTAAAAAGTTGGCCTTCTTAAAGTTTGATATACCCATAATGGCATTGACCGCTACTGCCACCACTCGAGTTCGGGAAGATATTCTTAAATCATTGCATATATCAGAGGATCCAGTGATTGTTCTCACCTCCTTTTTCCGTCCAAATCTTCGGTTTTCAGTTACTTCATTTTATTCTAGGCCTTACATGTTATGCTTATTATTTCTATTTTCAAACCCAACCAGGCAACCACCACCTGTACACTTTGTAGTAGGGTTGCAAATGAGTTTGAGTTAGGCTTTTTATTATTATTATTATTATTATTATTATTATTATTATTATTATTATTATTATTATTATTATTATTATTATTATTATTTTTAACTATGTAAAATGAGCTTAAAATGTATAACAAGTTGATTTTAAGCTTTATAAGAACTCAATATAATTTCTTATTGAGCCTTATAGTTATGAGCACATGTTAAATATGCACTTATTGTTACTTATATGTAAATGGCATGTGTAAACGAGTTATTACCTATTCGAGCTCATCCAGGTCGAACTATATATTGAGTCCTAGAGTTGAGTTTGCTTAATTGAGCATTTTGATCTTGAATTTTGAAGATGATAAATAAATGACTTGAATCCTAATATGGGTAATTGAGTATTTTGGCTCTTTAGTTAGTAGTTTTGTATTCGGTTAGCTGTTAGTAAACTTTTTTTTTCATTCTATACAAGGGAGTTCAAGTGGCTTTATGAATAAGAATACAAGAAACACAATATCCCAACCTGTTGAGTTCTTGACATTCTGCCAATGACAATTTGTTTCTGATTTAATATATGCCATTTGCAGGTTAAGCATAGTAGAACATGTTCATCCTCATATGAGAGAGACTTCTGTGACTTGATTGAAGCATACAACAACAATGGAAACCAAAAGTACAGTATAAAGACTAATCTGGCACCGGAAAAAAATTCAGTTGGCACATCCAGTCAAGTTGAAATATACAACTGGGAGGGCAGGGCTTCTGAAAGTGAAGAGGATGATGATGATATAAGTTTGCCAAAGAGAAAACAATTGTCCGTTGAATATCTTGAAGATGAGAGTGACCTGTTGATGGATGTTGATGACTTTGATGGTAACTTTTTTTTTGCCTCTTTGAGACACCTTATCTTATCTGCCATAATGTTCTAGTGGAGATGCAAAATGGAAGTCATATGACTGCAGGCGTTAGGGTTTTTTATAAGTTGTTCCGGCTTTCTTGAAATGGGTTGATTTGGGTTATGTATTGTTCTTAACGAGTCAGATCCAAATATTTAGCCTAAAAGGTAACGTGTCAAATGGGTCAAAGTCACTTAAAGTGTGTTTGTAATTCAAACATTATAGTTATGTTTTTGAAGTTGGCTTGTTATTGTAATATTATAGTTGTAACTTCTAATTATCTTTATCACACTACCAGTTTATTCAAAAGTTAAAAAAAAGGCGAACAAAAGGTGTTTGGATTAACTTGACCCAACCCGTTTCGTGATGTACTGAAAAATGACCTGTTGCCCAACCCACTGACAAGGCACCTGTATACAAAATTGATCTTAATTCTTATTATTCTATTCTAGTTCTTGTGACACCTTTATGCAGGACTAATCTTGATAGTAAAGAAAAATTAGGGTCTTTAGTTGTTTGTTGGTTCTTTCTAGATGTCTGCCACAAGGAAAGAAAATAAAGAAGAGAAAAAAAAAATATTTGGTAGGTCACAGTTTTCTAAGTTACTTTAACTTGTTTTCCACATTGTTTAGATTATAAATAGATTAAGAGTTTCATTGTCATGTGCATCTAGATTTAGGTTTTGATTAAAGGAAGAAAAGAGTTGAGTTGTTCCCTAATTTCTTGTGTTCTTGATTCAATTGTTTTGCCATCAACATATGCAAAATTTAATTCTTAAATTCTTGTCATTTCATTCTAGTTCTGGCAAGCCTCCAAGGCATAGTCGCATAGACTTGATTTTATAAAGTAGCCATTTCATTTATGAGAAATATTTAACGGAAAGGGAAGGTTCTAAATCAAATATCATTGTTGCCTAACATGATCACTAAATGTGATTTGACATCAATTGGAAGCCTCCTATTAGAGCATTCACAACCCGTTCCCTAAAATTATGTGAGTGTATTCCCTATATTATATGGTATGGTTATAAGTGGTTATGAGTGAAGGATATGGGAAATTTACTGTTCAATCTGTATTTTTGGGAAACACTGTTCAAAACAATATAATGTTTTTAATATAGTTTAAGTGGTTGTGAGTGAAGGAGAGAGAAAAAGTAATGATAAAGTTGAAAAGAAGAGAGAAAAAGTAGTGACTTTTAGTGTAATTATATGGATAAAAATAGGGAATGGGTTGTGAATGCTCTTATACCTCTTCTCTTATTCTGAATGGCCGGTGTTTTAATCTATTGTCAGAACATATATTTTGCTTGTGATTACATTCATACATTGCATAAACCAGCATTAATGCAGTTACCTGTGGAGAATTTGATGGGCGGTCAACCACAAAGGATTTGGATGTTTGTGAAGGGAAGACAGAAGAAGGGCTGACAATCATTTATGTCCCAACCAGGAAAGAAACATTAAGCATTGCAAAGTATCTCTGTAGATGCGGTGTAAAAGCTGCTGCGTATCATGCGAAGGTATATTATGCTATTCTTATTTTATAAAAACAACCAACATATCCAAGCCACGTCATTTTGACATGGATTACCTTAATTTAAGATTTTGAATGTCGAAGGGTTTTTTTCTTGAAAAAAGGATGGCTCACCTGAAATAGACATTGGACCAATATTGGTTACACTTTTATGCAACTATCTTAGCATTATATCCATAATTTAGGCTGTTTTATGCCTGTTGTTGGAATACAACCATTTATGTTTCTTACAATTTCTCTCTTTCATATTCTTTTTATTATGTTTTCATCTCCATGGAATTGAACCACGAAATCACATTCTTCTTATGAAGCTCATTGCCTCATACATGTTCTTTTCTGCTTATCATGACATCATTTTTTTCCTCTTCACTTATCAGCTGCCCAAATCACAACTTAGGCAAGTGCACAAGGAATTTCATGAAAATGCATTACAGGTATGGATCCATAACTTAATGTACAAAAGTAAGTAGGTGTTCTGGGTTGGATTTGTTCAATTCATTATTATTTGTAATTTAAAAACTTTGAATCTCTTGAGAATACAGTATACACATTACATAAAGCTCACTGACACTATAGACTTGAAATGCAGTAGGCTGTTTTATAGATGTGAACAAATACATATTTTTCCCACCACCCTAATAAATACTTAGTTTTCTTAGAAGCACTCTACTTTTTTGAGTGTGAACTTCCACAAATCGCTGTTAATAGTGCTTCCGACAAATTCGTGAATTTATTTCATAACCAAACATCTCAAAAGATGATTTTTAGGTGAATTTGGTAACCATGAAAGAATTGTTTTTTTTAACCTTAAATAAAATATACACTTCTGGAAATGACGACGAGAGGCAATACTAGGTTTTCATTATGTTGCAATGCTAGTAGACGTTACCATGGTTGTAAAAATCGCTAGGCGCTAGTCGGGCGGTGGGGTACCGCCTAGGGATTAATCGGGATTAGTCGGGAGTAATCGGGATTAATCGGATTGGAATTTTATTTGTAATTTATATGTATATCTATATATATGTATACATATATATAATTAAATTAAAAAATAATTCAAACATTAACATATTTTGACCAATCATAACCCAAATTTGACTGATTTTGACAAAATCTGAACAACTTTGATTGATTTTGAAAAAATCTTGACCAATTTTGGCCGATTTTTGACTGATTTTGACCGATTAGGCCCAACTAGGTCCGATTTTTTCCGACTAGGACCAATTACCGATTAACCCTCCGATTTTGTGAAATCGCCAAGGTTGGAGGCCGATTTCCGATTAATCCCCGATTAATCGCCGACTAGGACAGATTTTTACAACACTGGACGTTACATGTACAAACATACCAACTTCTAAAGCTACATTAAGAAAATAGGCCTGGTAGGTTTATAGTAGCGTTAGTTTGCTTTTTCTTTAGTAATGTTATGTTACTTGTGATAGTTTCCCTCACAGGAAAACATGTAAAGGAAAACTTTTATCTCCTTGACAGTTGATACAGCTGGCATGTTAGTACTTCGTAGTAACATTTTTACTATTGTCCATGAGACGTGATTGTATAAGAAAATTCTAATAAACAAATAGCTATGTCACTTGTATGTGTAGCATCTAACTTACTACCTTATCCATTCATAATAAATGATAAATCTGCATCACACCTAATAGTTTTTAATGTTTGTTTGTTCATGACTTCATTTGAAGGGACTCTAAAGTCAATCACGTATCCATTATTTATGTTCTCTAGGTTACTTTGTGTTTAGAAATGTTATACATGCCATATTTTTTGTACACGCTACAGGTTTTTATTTTAAGGTTTTTGTTTTTCATTGTAAATATTGACTGCTTATGTTAGAGTAGAATATGGCTGTAGACTGTAGTTGCAGCTAGGCTAATAACTTCTCTCGCTGCTATTGTTCGTTGGGTAAGGCAAGCTATGCATTTTATTTGGTCTAAACTTGCAATAATATTTGTTTGATACTTTTTGTATTCACATATGAATTTACATCCTATCCATTTCAAGTTGTGCTTGAAATTGTTTTCGTAGTTGAAACTTTAGTTTATAAAACTTCTTATTCATTGCAAATTACTTTTTGAACTAAATTTTCTGTCAGTTTATAGACGTTATTACATTAATAATCAATAGTCAATAATTAATAATTAATCACTACGAATTTTTTATAACTATTTTATATATTTTAATCTTCTTAGCGCCTTAACAGAGACATATTTGTAGGATTTTCTATCTATGTGCCTTATTTTAGCAAGGCGCGTGCTTTACCTTGCACCTCGTGCCTCACCCCTTAAGAATGACACTGTTGGATCATTTAGTTCCGGCATCATCAATTATCAAAAATATTAGCCTAGGTTTATTAGCAATTTATATGTGGTAGTGTGACAATCAAATAGGTAGTTATTGGCGCCATGATATGTAAAGGTGTGTGGGTTAAGAGGCACCGGTTTGCACCCTATAAATAGCAAACATATGCCTCATTTGAATGTTAATGTATACGTCTTGTTCGTTCACTTTCTCTCTAATTATGCATGCTCGACTTGCTGCACATCAGGAATTATAACACTCACTAATCCTAATTGTATTCACCATTGGCCACCATGCCAATTGAAATTCATAATACACTCTTTAGTGTGTTTGTTGAAGAGAATGTTTATGTGGATTAGCCACTGTATTTTATTTTTGAGGTGCCCTTTTGAATTCCTAGAGTTTTTTTGTTTCCCAGTTTTGTATAATTTATAATTGTTTTTATTCAGGACACACTTCATTAAATGTATTCTTCCTTGATAAGTGATAACTGACCACATATGCCCATCCTTAATGGCTGATGTGCAAGTTCACCTACTCACTTATATATAGTTTTATAATATTGTGTACTTGTTACCGTTACCTCATTTTTTGTTTGCTTGAGGCTCTCAATTATATACAGAATTTGTAGCTCAAGTTAGAATAAAATTTGCTTAACATATCACAACCATTTTACAATGAACATTACGTGAAATGAATATGCTTAGCGAACAATGAAAATGTTATAAATCAGTCAACTTCCATGACGTGTCTGTACATTTATCTCTTCCAGGTGGTTGTTGCAACAATTGCTTTTGGTATGGGTATTGACAAGTTAAATGTTCGAAGGATCATTCACTATGGCTGGCCACAGGTATAGAATATGTTCATGAAACTGATTTGCTCCAATTTACTTACTAGAAAATGGGTCAGTTCTGGTGGGTGTTTTGCTGATAATGGAACAAGCAGGTAAACTTTTCAGAAAAAAGGAACAAACTTTTTCGGCTGTCGGCCCGGACCCACACATGAAATTTCCTTTTCTGACTCATTAATCAACCTACCTGACCTACCCAACTGTATTAGCAATTTTTCTTATGCTATAATTATATTCCGTAACTTTCTGCTATATGCATAATCCACTTTTCTAGCTTTGAATTTTGCAAATATAACATAAAAAAAATAATTGGTAGCAAAGTGTGCATCAACTTCTGATGGCTATTTCCGTGTTCAGAGTTTGGAAGCATATTACCAAGAAGCAGGTAGAGCTGGAAGGGACGGAAAATTGGCAGATTGTGGTGAGGGATTGTCTGTCATTGTGGTTAATAGAGGTGGGAATATGGGTAGGTTGGTTACAGGTCGAAACAGGTTGGGTTGATGTCGAAACACATTTTTGTCTAGTGACAATTAATGTGTTAAAATATAATTATAATACACATATATACACCACATATATGTATAACTGCATATATAACTTTTATAATAAAAATATTTAGGAGGCCATATGCAAACATATACTGGTCATCGTGCTTCAATGATACTATTAATTACTGTCTTCCAAATCTAACCGTTGATCATAATCACTACATTTAGGTCATTAGTATTACTGTTATTAACTGACAAAAATATTTTTTTATGCTGATGTAACATGCCATCTGCCATGTAACTAGCTATTATTAACATTTGCTCACTCTACTTTGATCATCATGGTTTATTTATAGGTGTTTGATAGTTGCACTTGGTTATCTTCACAAAAATTTAATAATTTTTAAATTGTGCTTAATTTTCAACTACCCGTTTTAATTTGTGACATATCAAATCTAAGAAGTCCTTCACGACAACTTTTCATCATAACAGATTTTAAAATTGACTTCTATGATAGTTTTGTAAATTGTGAGTACTGGAGATTGATAAAACGATACTTTTCAGGTGAAGAAAGAAAGGACTTAAATAATATCGCAGACTGAGAAAAAGATTGACCTTTCAAATAGACACATGTGATTCAAACTTTTCTCTGCATCAGCAGTTGTTAATTTTCTTTTCCATCATTTTTATTTAATATTGTAGTTTCTATTGCAACCTGTAGCTCGTCATTCCTTTTGCTGGAAATTTGAACTTAATTTGGAATAATATGCATGACTGTTTGAATTCAACTAAATGATGCTTAATTACTGAGTTCCTGAACCATTTTGGTTAATTCATACTAAATTTTCTGTTATATGCATATAATAGTTTTATACGCAAATTTATCAAGAATGCCATCGCTTCTTCCAAGCCGCAGAAGTGAAGAACAAACTAGACAAGCATATAAGATGTTATCTGATTGTTTCAGGTTTAAAATTTAATTATCCTTGCAAGGTTTTAAATCGTTAAAATCCGTTGACATCGTATTTCAACTTTCTGTTTTATGCTTTGCAGATATGCTGTTCGTACTTCTAGATGTCGAGCCCAAATGCTAGTACAATATTTTGGGGAGGATTTTAGCGATGATGGTTGTCAATTGTATGTCAGATTCTTTCCTTCCAAGCTTTGCTAATCTTGGCACCTATGTTTTTATTTTTACAAATATTGATACATGGCATCGTCTTAAATATGGTGCAAGGTTCATTTCTTGGATGTTGCCTGTTTAGTGCTTGTGATTATAATCAATTGAAATGTTCTTGTTTATGTATCCGATGTTTGCATTTATTTTGACACCTTGCCAATGTGCATGAACTGAAAAAGGTGTAATCACAATATAATTAATGAAATTAAGTGAAGAAAGAAAAGAAAATATGGAAGCATATTTAAAGGTTATTAAATGTGCTTCTATTTGAGTTCCACTTCATTTTATATATACGTGTTTATAAATTATTTCGGGTATGGTGTATGATTAACAGATGTACTACACAAACATATGGCCAACTAAATATTTGGATTTCATGTTGCCATATTTTTTTATTAAGTTCTATATCATTTACTTTTTCTTAGTTTAGTTTCATAATATTATCTTGGTGGTATTTGTTAGGTGTGATGTTTGTGTTAAGGGACCTCCTAAAAAGCAAAATCTGAAGGTTGAAGCTCGAATTCTTATGCAGATGATTGTTTCTCATTATGTGAGTATTGTACTACCAGTGTTAAGTTTATTTTCTTTCAATGTTTTTCTCGTATTCCATAATAGGCAAAGTATATATAGAGTAGAATGGTGGGCCATGAGTCAATATAATACAAAAAATCTAGTTTACATACCTAATATCTCTAACAAGGTGGGAACACAAAACCCTCTACGGCCCTACCTCTTATTTAAAGGTGATGAGAACAACCCAGATGCTCTAGATTGGTTTGCTGCAATAGTCTGTAGACATTATTTATAAAAATACTATGGCTGGTTACTGTTCACCAGCCATAGAAATTAACAGCAATGATAATGTAACCATAATTTTACACTCTTCACATCAGACATGCCCAACTTGTTACTTATGTTGTTAATGTGTGAAACTTGAGGTTCTTTTGCCTAGACTGTGAACCTTAAAGTCTTTTTCTTATTTAGTAATATGCAAGAGTGAATGGTGGGCAATGAGCCAATATAATACATCCACCCTAGTGAACATTCATGAAATTACTTAAATAACCATGTTTTTTTACAATTCATCATTTTTCTTTCTGTTGTGTCATATGGGGGCTAGTTAACTGCACATAATGCTTTATGAGAAGTGATTGTGAAGAAATGTATATTGTCAACCAAGATCATAGAATGGATTGCTTAAACCAGAATCATCGCCTGTTTACTTTATACATCCTAAATTTGGATTTATGGTTTTATAACTAATAATACAAATGTTAACATCCAGGAAAAAAGAAACAATGTGGAGAGCTATTACGACGATGATAACTATAATCATAAGATATGCATGGAGAAGCCAAATGTCAAGATGTTCGTTTGTAGAATTCAGGAACAGGTAATTTGAATAGAAACTTGATTTGTCATTTATTTATTTTCTTAAGCTTTGTGAAACTGTGCAAATATTTTAATATTTTTATTTTTTGGAATTGTTATTGTATAGGGATTGGATAATATTTGAATTTCCTCATTTCTTGAAAGGACTTAGCATTCTTCCTGATAGTAATTAAGTAGAGTATAAAATGATCTTTTACTAGGAGGTTGAGGGGATGTTTCCCATAAGACGGTTAACTTGACAAGTTCTTTTTGTTTCTCCAAAAACCTTAATCATAGTATGTGATGGTAAAAGAGATTATTGAGATTTATAATATGTTACAGTCTTCCAGTTGTATAAATAGACAAAATATGAAATACTAAACCTAATGGGCTAAGCTAATGAGCCTAGTATAATAAAGGCTAACCCTAGTACATTTCAACGCTTCCCCTCAAGTTGGGAGTGTGATGCAAATCCTGTGAATAGGGGGTCCTATAAAGAGTTATTAGTTTATTCTAGGAGGGGTAAGAATGTAAACTATCAAAGTGGCTAAAGGTTTGTTAGGGATTAGTTATTATATATAGTAATAATAAAGAAGAATGGGATATGCGTGAGTTTGTTAAGATTTGTGTGTGGCTCCCACTAGTAGTGTGGAGAGAGAGCAAGGCTCTGGATTGTCTGTAATTCCTTTTGTCACCATTGAATGTCAAAGCTTTTCCCTATTTTTCCTAAATTGAGCATCATCATACTCGTGTGTATCTCTTCCTTTTCGTCACTCAATTTGTAATTCTCCATCATTGGTCCGACCTGCCGTGACTTGCCGGAAATTCGTTCTCTGTTTCGATGGAAACTCGTACAAACACCCGCCTCGATGCTCAGGAGGCTAATATCCGGCAACTTCAGAGTGATGTTGCGGATATAGCGAAATCCCTTAAGGTTTTGGATGATGATCGTATCGAATCGGAGGAATTCCGTAAAGTGATGCTTGCGTGGATGAAACAACAGGAGAAACAAACGGTGTTCAACTCTGGTACGTCTTCCGGGGTGTCCGGAGGATCGCCTCCGCTTGCGGGGCATGGTGCGGGATCTTCGTCCTCGGGACCGCCGCCGACCTCATCTCCGGGCGTTTCTTCTCTTCCGTGGGCTATTAAGAAGGTGAAACTACCGGAATTTTCAGGATTCGATCCTCAGGGATGGATTCAAAAAGCGAATCTGTATTTCGGTCTCAATCAAACACCCGAAGATTCACGGATTCAATTAGCACAATTGAGTATGATCGGGGTTGCACAACATTGGTTCACCATTATCACCCAGGTTCGTCCATCCCTCTCTTGGCTGGATTTTCAATTCGAATTACTTCAACGTTTCAGTGGGTTAGAGATTCAGAACCCTTATGAACAATTGGCCACTATTCAACAAGCGGATTCCATTTATGATTACATCGACGATTTCGAGTACCTGTTATCTCTCGTTCCCCGATTGCCGGAATCTCAGGCGTTGGGATATTTTGTGGCGGGTCTCAAATCGGATGTTAAACAATGGGTGCGTCTTCACCGCCCCCAATCGCGCTTGGACGCGATGTATTTGTCCAAAGACGTAGAGGCTATGCTCCGGCCTAATTCCGGTGCTCCGTCGATGAACCGGTTTCGTTATCTGCATCCGTTGGGTAAGCCGACATCCGATTTACCTAATGGGTCTTCCTCTTTGGGCCGCTCTGAGCCCAACTCACCCATGTCTTCTAAATACGGGCTTCGGACCTTCAGCCCACGTTCGGATTCTTCTCGTTTTATGTCTACTCCGCGAGCACCTCACCCGGGTGATGGGGGCGTTTCTATGAACCGCGATCGCGGTGTGAAGTCCCTCTCTCGCACTGAGTGGGAAGATCGTCGCAAAAAAGGTTTGTGTTTCCGCTGTGGTCAACAATACGGGCCGGCGCATAAGTGTCCAGAGGGAAAGCTTCGAGTTCTGCTTCTGGGAGACGATGAACTTGATTTACCAACGGGCGATCAATTGCTTCTCGAGTCCACACTGTCGGGGGACGAGGACACAACCGCCACTCCTGAGTTGGGCACGTGTAATGTTTTGGAATTTACTGGTGTTTTAGCAACTTTCGGGGTTGCTAATACGATGAAATTGGAAGGAAGCCTTGAGGGTATTCCGGTGTGCATGTTGGTAGATAGTGGTGCATCTCACAATTTTATCTCTCGTCGTTTGGTGGTGGCGCTAGGGTTAACTTCCACCTCTTTCAGTGGTATTCGGATTAAGTTGGGTGATGGGCATGTGGTAGTGGTCACCGAAAAATGTATTGATATTCCGGTGATTGTTGGGTCATGTTCTTTCCAGGTCAACGCTCTGGTCTTTGACACTGGGTCATTAGACTTCATTTTGGGATTGGAGTGGTTACAGTCTCTTGGAGAGGTGGTGCATGATTGGCAGAATTCGTGGATGCGTTTTGTGCATCAAGGGAAAGAAGTACAATTACATGGAGTCCGGATGCATCAACAGGCTCCTGCTGCCTTTCATCAATGGTTGTCTTTAGATACAGATGTGCTCTCCGGTTCTTCAACCTCTCAAGAAATCACGATCTCTCACGAAGTCTCATCCCCACACCTGTCACCTTCACAACAGTCAGATTTACAGAGTGTTCTCTCCTCTTTTGCCGATGTATTTCACCCTCTCTCGATCCTCCCTCCAGCCCGCCCTCAGGATCACCGGATTGTGTTGTCCACAACGGAACCTGTTTGTGTCCGACCGTATCGTTATCCCCACATCCAAAAAGCTGAAATTGAACGACAAGTTCGGGAACTATTGGCACTGAAATTAATTCGACCAAGCAAGAGTGCTTACTCGAGCCCTGTCATCCTGGTGCGAAAGAAAGACAATTCTTGGCGAATGTGTGTGGACTACCGCGCATTGAATCGTGTCACGACCCCAGACAAATATCCAATTCCCGTGGTTGATGAACTCATTGATGAACTACGTGGGTCGCGGTTCTTCTCTAAATTGGATCTGAAATCAGGCTACAATCAGATTCGAATGCATCCAGATAGTATACACAAAACCGCATTTCGTACGCACGATGGCCATTATGAATATTTGGTTATGCCTTTTGGTCTCATGAACGCCCCGGCAACTTTTCAGGCAATTATGAATGATATATTTCGTTCTCTTCTCCGTTCCAAAGTAGTAATCTTCTTTGATGACATACTGGTTTACAGCCCATCTTGGCAGGATCATTTACACGACCTATCAGAGGTTTTTCAGATTTTGTCTTCTAATCGATTTCAAGTCAATCCTCAAAAGTGTAGTTTTGGCCAACAGTCAATTGAGTATCTGGGGCATATATTAGACGGTCAGGGAGTATCTATGGATCCAAAGAAAGTTAGTGCGGTAGTAGATTGGCCGGTACCAAAGTCGGTTCGGGAATTACGGGGATTCTTGGGGTTGACTGGATATTACCATAAATTTGTCATGAATTATGGCACCATCGCCAGGCCTCTTACAGACCTTACAAAGAAGGACGGGTTTCATTGGAGCTCAGCAACTCAAGAGGCCTTTCTTCAGTTAAAACAAGCTCTGGTGTCTGCTCCGGTTTTAGCTCTTCCGGATTTTTCATCGCCGTTTATAGTTGAGTGCGATGCCTCGGGGTGCGGCATTGGTGCTGTTTTAATGCAGCATAACCGGCCGTTAGCTTACTTTAGTAAGGCTCTAAGTGGTCGAACATTGGCAAAATCAGCTTATTAACGTGAACTTATGGCATTAGTCTTAGCGGTGCAACATTGGCGACCGTACCTTTTGGGAACTAAGTTTGTGGTCCGTACCGACCAGAAAAGCTTGAAGTTCCTGTTACAACAACGTGTTTCCTCTCCAGATCAACAGAATTGGGTAGTTAAATTACTTGGATATGATTTTGAGATAGTTTATAAGCCGGGGCGGGAAAACCGGGCTGCGGACGCTCTTTCCCGCAAGCCTGAGGAGGGGACTCTTCTACATATTCGTTCTTGTCCAGTATGGGTGCAGGGATCTCAACTGTTGGATGAAGCCAAACTTGATCCCACTATCAATTCTTTGACTCAACAATGCCTTTCAAATCCGGATAGTCATCAGGGCTATACCGTTAAGGGTGGCATCTTGTTCTACCGCAATCGACTAGTGATTCCCCGGACCTCGAAGTTTATTCCAACTCTTTTTCATGAATTTCACGTTTCAGCTGCTGGGGGTCATTCGGGTTTTTATCGCACTTATCGACGGTTGGCAGCCAATCTTTATTGGCCAGGTATGACGTCGTCCATTAAGCAATTAATCCGTGCTTGCGATATTTGCCAGAGATGCAAAACTAGTTCAGTGGTTCCTGGGGGACTTTTACAACCTTTGGCGATACCATCCGTCGTATGGGAAGAACTTTCTATGGATTTTATCACTGGGTTACCACCTTCACGTGGATTTACGGTCATATTCGTTGTAGTGGATCGGTTGTCCAAATACGCCCATTTCATTCCCCTAAAACATCCGTACACCGCTAAGTCCGTGGCTGATGTGTTTATTAAAGAAATCATTCGATTACATGGCATACCTAAGTCTATTATCAGTGATCGGGATCCACTTTTTCTTAGCAAGTTCTGGCAAGAACTTTTTCATTCCATGGGTACCAAACTCCAAATGAGTTCAGCATACCACCCGGAGACGGATGGTCAAACAGAGGTGATCAATCGCTGTTTAGAAACTTACTTGCGGTGTTTTGCGGTAGACCAACCTAAGACATGGATTAATTGGGTTCCCTGGGTAGAATTTTGGTATAATACAACCTTCCATGTGTCCACCGGGACTACACCATTCGAAACCGTGTACGGTCGTCGCCCTCCGTCGGTATTTCAATTTATGCCAGGGGAAGTTCGGGTTGCTTCTGTGGCTCGAGATCTACAGGATGAAGCTTTGAAACAATTGAAACTCCACCTCACCACGGCTCAAGGATCGATGAAACTACAAGCCGACAAGAAACGTAGGGATGTGCACTTTGCTATTAGTGAATAGTGAATGGGTTTATGTGAAGCTCAAACCTTATAGGCAGCTATCAGTCGTTAACCGTATCCACCAGAAGTTAGCTGCCAAGTTTTTTGGTCCCTTTCAGATAATTGCTAAAGTGGGACCGGTGGCATACAAACTCCAACTTCCGGAGACTTCTAAAATTCATCCAGTTTTTCATGTTTCGCTCCTTAAAAAAGCAATTTCAGGCTCTGTCGAATCGGTTCTTCCTCCTGAGTTAGATATGACCGACTCCCCCCTTTTGTTACCAACTGCCATCCTCGCGAAACAGTTCATCAAACAAGGATCGGATTCCAAAGAACAGTGGCTGATACAGTGGAATGGTCAATCTCCGGATGAGGCAACATGGGAAGACTCGTCGTGGGTTATGGGTCAATTTAAGGATGTCAGTCTTGAGGACAAGACTGTTGTTACAGAGGGGAGTAATGATGCAAATCTTGTGAATAGGGGGTCCTCTAAAGAGTTATTAGTTTATTCTAGGAGGGGTAAGAATGTAAACTATCAAAGTGGCTAAAGGTTTGTTAGGGATTAGTTATTATATATAGTAATAATAAAGAAGAATGGGATATGCGTGAGTTTGTTAAGATTTGTGTGTGGCTCCCACTAGTAGTGTGGAGAGAGAGCAAGGCTTTGGATTGTCTGTAATTCCTTTTGTCACCATTGAATGTCAAAGCTTTTCCCTATTTTTCCTAAATTGAGCATCATCATACTCGTGTGTATCTCTTCCTTTTCGTCACTCAATTTGTAATTCTCCATCAGAGTGTATATGTTAAACGCTCCAAGCTTGCTACATATATGTTCATCCTAAGCACCATGAAGGGAGGAGGTGTCATCTTCCTTGTATGACTCTCGATGTGAAAATTTAAGAATATGAACAAAATGGTGAAGTTTCATGTGGTATTAAACCCCTATACCCCAATTCTTTTGCATCAAGTATAGAAGGAAAAATCCAATGTGGCATTAAATTAGAAAGACTATCAAATAATAGATTTAATCCTAATGGGACCAACCTATTGACGCTTAATCTAAAACATTTTAACAAAGTACTTGGCTATTTAATTGTTTGATCAATATAGTAAATAAGACTGAAACAACTACTTTTGGCACCAACTTTACTGCTAATAGCCATATTGTTGTTTTATGTGGTTTTGTAGGCACAGAATCAACAACTTGCTAGCACTGATCTCTTATGGTGGCGAGGTCTCGTACGTATCTTGGAAGATAAAGGATATCTTAGAGAGGGAGATGAGAAGGTAATCTACTGAAATACATATATACATACATTTACTCTAAGTTACATGATTTAGTTGATGTTATTATGATAATGTCTGCTGATAGTCTTTTATGCTCGAACTATTACTTTCTTCTCACTCTTATAGACTGTAGTTGTTGCAACTTTTACTCATTTTTCTAAAAGTGGTCTGGTTTGAATTGTATGCTATGTCCAAAGGCCAGATGGGAAATTTGTAAACCTTAGCAAAAATATTAATAGTGAGTCAATTGGAAGTCACCCAGAGTGTTTATAAATGCTTTAAACCTCCTAGTTCACTTTAATGAAAAATAGATTATTAATTTATATTTTTTACTTTATAATCTTATTTAGCACATTGGTTGTTCATGGACTGGATGAAAATAGACAGGTGTTGATGTATCGGACCTTGTATTAAAGTTTACTTCTTTTGACTCGTTACCTAACCTTCTAGTTGTTAGGATCAAATTACTCAAACACACGAACACAATCACGAGAACAATAATCAAAACAATAGAACAAGACACGAGATTTATAGTGGTTCGGTTACGGTGTGTAACCTACGTCCACTTGGGGCAACTAGGGTTTTCTTTTATTGAGGTGTTAAATGTTTACAAGTATAAGAGATATATTTATACTAACTAGACAATTAGGGTTAACACTCTTTGCCTAAAATAGCAAACTGGGCTTTAGGGCGGCCGTCCCTTAATCTCCTAATTCTGTCTTCAGTTAATACCGGGCCCAACCGAGATGGGTCGGAGCCCACAACTTAACAATCTCCCACTTGGGCTTCGAGACAACTTCTCTAACCCACCACTTGAATGCGTCAAACACTTCAACCTGCTTCCACCTGGATGCGTAAAATGTCTTCAACTGCATTGTCTTGTACTTGTAAATAAACCCGAACTGGTTTAGCTCCTCCTAGTTACCCCCCACCTTCTCAACTATTCCTGAAGGCCAGCTGAAGCCCTGCAAAGCTTCAGCTTATCCAGTGTGACAGACTTAGTAAACATGTCTGCTGGATTCTTGTTCCCTTTGATGTTGTACAACTGAATAGTACCTTCGCTGATTAGCCCTCTGATGAAATGATATCTGATATGAATGTGCTTCGTCTTCCCATGATGAGAGGGATTCTTTGCTAGTTTAACAGTACTTTCATTATCACAGTACAACGGATACTTTGTTTGTTTTCTGCCTAACTCACCCAGAAAATTCTTCAACCAAACGAGCTCTTTACTAGCCTCAGCAGCTGCCATGTACTCAGCCTCTGTAGTAGAAAGTGCCACGCTCTTTTGGAGTCTAGACATCCAACAGATTGCAGTATCACCCATAGTGAACACATACCCCGTAGTACTCTTGTAGGTCTCGTTACATCCACCCAAATCAGCATCAGAATAACCTTTGAGAATAGCATCTCTACCCGTGAAACATAATGCCATCTTTGAAGTACCCTTCAAATATCTAAGCAGCCACTTAACTGCTTCCCAGTGTTCTCTCCCCGGATTAGACATATACCTGCTGACAACTCCCACTGCGTGAGCTATATCGGGCCTAGTGCATACCATTGCATACATGAGACTGCCCACAGCCGATGCATAAGGAACCTTCGCCATCTCGGCCTTGTCTTTCTCTGTTTTTGGAGACTGATCTTTAGAAAGCTTAATATGACTAGCCAATGGTGTACTTCGAGTAGTAGTCTTCTCATCATTCATTCTGAACTTCTCTAATATCTTCTGAATGTACTTCTCCTGAGATAAAGTTAGAGAACCGTTCTTGTGATCTCTAGTAATGCTCATACCAAGTATCTTCTTAGCTGGACCCAAATCTTTCATTTCAAACTCTGCAGACAACTGTTTCTTCAACTTGTTGATCTCTGCAATGTCTGAACCTGCTATCAGCATATCATCAACATAAAGGAGAAGAATGATATAGGAACTTTTAAACTTCTTGAGGTAGCAACAGTGATCCATCTCACATCTCCTATACCCGTTTCTGCCCATAAAACCATCAAACTTTAAATACCACTGTCTGGGCGCCTGTTTTAAACCATATAAACTTTTCTGTAACTTGCACACCAAGTTTTCTTTTCCTTTAACCTGAAAACCCTCTGGTTGTGCCATATAAATAGTCTTATCTAGATCACCATGCAGAAACGCAGTCTTCACATCTAACTGCTCCAAATGTAACTTCTCAGCTGCAACAATACTAAGCACCAATCTGATTGTAGTCATCTTAACCACAGGAGCAAATATCTCACTGTAGTCAACCCCGTGTTTTTGTTGAAACCCCTTAGCGACCAATCTTGCTTTGTATCGTTTGTTACCATTGTGATCTTCCTTAACTCTGTAGAGCCATTTATTCTGTAGAACTCTTTTATCTGGCGGAAGCTTAGTTAAGACCCATGTATTATTCTTCATGAAAGAGTTCATCTCATCCTGCATTGCATGCTCCCACTGAAGCGAATCTTTCAACTTAACTGCTTCTGAGTAACTTTCTGGTTCACCATCCTCAGTCAAGAGAAGATAATTAACTGAAGGACTGTACCTGGTAGGTTGCTTAGAAACTCTGGTGGATCTCCTGACCCAATGAGATTGGTCTGGAGTCTGTGGATGTTGTTCATCTTCGGAATCTGAACTCCCACTATCAGAAGCTTCCACTGCCTCTTCATCTCCACCCATATCACCATCTTCAAACTCAGGAACTGTATCATCTTCAATTTCCGTCTCTGGTTCATTAACTGGATCTGGTTGTTTCTGAGCATCAACATCAAATTCAACTTGCTCTTTCTGAACCTCTAAAGTGGTTGTGTTTCTATCTTTGTATAACTCAGCCTCGTTAAAAGTAGCATGCTTGCTTCTGACTAATTTTCTGCTTTCAGAGTCCCAAAGCCTGTAGCCCATACTGTCAAACCCATAACCTATGAAAGTGTACTTCTTGGCTTTAGCATCAAGCTTATCACCATCTTTCACTAGATCATAAGCACTGCACCCAAATACTTTCAAGTGCCCAAATTTAACTGCTTCACCTTTCCACTCTTCTTCTGGTATCTTGAAGCCCAACGGAACTGATGGTCCCCGATTAATTAAATAGGCAGCAGTATTAATTGCATCTGCCCAGAACATCTTTGGAAGCCCTGAATTGATTCTCATACTTCTGGCTCTTTCATTCAATGTTCTATTCATACGTTCAGCGACCCCATTTTGTTGAGGAGTGCTCGGGACTGTATAAATCATTCGAATACCGTTCTCTGCACAATAGTTCTGGAACTCTTTGCTGACGTATTCACCTCCGTTGTCCGACTTCAAGCATTTCACCTTCAAATCAGTTTCCAATTCAACAGCAGTTTTCCATTTCTTAAATACATCAAAAACTTCAGATTTACTTTTAAGAAAGTAGACCCATACCTTACGTGTCGAATCGTCTATGAAAGTGACATAATAGTAAGCACCTCCCAAACAAGCAACTGGAGTAGGTCCGAAAACATCCGTGTGAATAAGCTCCAATTTCTGAGCTTTTGGTGGCTTTCCTGTCTTCACAAAAGACACCTTCTTCTTTTTCCCGAATACACACGGCTCACAGAATTCAGATTCGACCTTCTTTAACTCTGGAAGCTTTCCACTAGAAACGAGCATTTTCATTCCTTTTTCACTCATGTGACCGAGTCGTTGGTGCCACAGGTTAGATTGACTCAGGCCACTGGTCACTGCATTTACCCCATCTACAGGAACTTCAACCATGTACAATGTGCCCCTCTTTGTACCTCTGGCAATGATAAGATTTCCTTTCACGACCTTCCATTGTCCCCCACCAAACATGACATCATATCCGTCACTATCCAACTGCCCAATAGAAATTAACTTCTTTCTGAGACTTGGGATGACCCGAACATCTTTCAAAGTCCATGTGGTGCCCAATGGAGTCTTCAACACAACGTCCCCCATCCCTGTGATATCAAGAGCATGATCATTAGCTAAATGAACTTTACCAAAGTTACCTGTTCGTAGATTCCTCATCGACTTCGTGCTAGATGTAGCATGAAATGATGCTCCTGAATCCATGACCCATGACTCTGTAGAATCTTCAACACAACAGATAAGAACGTCATTTGAATTATCTTCGGCCAGATTGACTTCCCTTTTATCTTTAGGAGCAGATGGTTTAGGGCATTGGCTTCTGAAATGCCCATGTTCTTTGCAGTTCCAACACTGGATGTCTTTCCTAGGCTTTGACTGACTTCTTCTTTTAGACTTTGAACGACCCCTGCTACTACCCCTTTCTTTTCCCCTGCCTCTTCCTTCAGTACTCAACAGAGAACTAGATGATTCACCAGAATTTCTCCTTCTAATGTCTTCCCCAAAAATCAAATCACGGACCCCTTCAAAGGTAAGCTTAGTAGTACCACATGAACTACTAACTGCAGTAACTGTCCCTGACCAACTTTCAGGCAACGAAGATAACAATAACAAAGCTAAAACTTCATCATCAAACTTGATCTCAACAGATAATAAGCGAGAAATAATGGTATTGAAATCATTGATATGAGAGGAAACAGAACCACCTTCTTTCAATCTGGTGTTAACTAACTGTCTGATTAGAAATACCTTATTAGATCCAGTCGGCTTCTCGTACATATTAGATAAGGCTTTCATCAAACCATGAGTAGTAGTTTCCTTCACAATATTGAACGCGACATTCTTTGCCAGTGAGAGTCTGATAACAGCAATTGCTTTCCTGTCCAAAGTCTTCCAATCTTTATCTGTCATATCTGTCGGTTTCTCCTCATCCAAGGCTGCCATTAAATCCTTTTGACACAGCAGATCCTCAATTTGCATCTTTCAAAACCCAAAATCATGTCCATCAAATTTATCGATCTTTGTTCTCCCGTCATCAGCCATCATTCCCGAACAGCACCAAAATCCCGAACAGCACCAAAATCCCGAACAGCAGGAATCAAGAAAACAAGCAGCACCAAAATCCCGAACAGCAGCAGTGGCTGTTTCTGCGGCGGCAGAGAGGATTTCCGGCAGCGTCGGCGCCGGAAACCTAATTCGGCGGCGGCGGCGGCGGCTGCTGTGGCGGCGGCGGCGGCTTAACCCTAATCGGGGTTAGGTGGCGGGCGGCGGAACCCTAATCGGGGTTAAACGGCGGCGGCGGCGGGCGGCGGAACCCTAATCGGGGTTAGGCGGCTGCGGCGGCGGCGGCGGCAGCGGCGGAACCCTAGTTCGGCGGCGGCGGCTGCGGCAGGCGGAACCCTAGTTCGGCGGCGGCGGCGGCAGGCGGAACCCTAGTTCGGCGGCGGCGGCGGAACCCTAGTTCGGCGGCGGCATCAGCGGCGGCAGGCGGAACCCTAGTTCGGCGGCGGCGGCGGCAGGCGGAACCCTAGTTCGTGTGTTCGTATTTAAGAGCCCTGAACTGGCTCTGATACCAGTTGTTAGGATCAAATTACTCAAACACACGAACACAATCACGAGAACAATAATCAAAACAATAGAACAAGACACGAGATTTATAGTGGTTCGGTTGCGGTGTGTAACCTACGTCCACTTGGGGCAACTAGGGTTTTCTTTTATTGAGGTGTTAAATCTTTACAAGTACAAGAGATATATTTATACTAACTAGACAATTAGGGTTAACACTCTTTGCCTAAAATAGCAAACTGGGCTTTAGGGCGGCCGTCCCTTAATCTCCTAATTCTGTCTTCAGTTAATACCGGGCCCAACCGAGATGGGTCGGAGCCCACAACTTAACAATTCTAGTTTTGCTATTTCTACCAATTTGTAGTATGATTGTTCCATATAGACAAACACCTGAGCACTTGGTGATACTTTAGCTTAGTCTCATGGTTCCGTGTAATGGTGTTCTTCCTAGAGAATTAGGTTGAATTCTTAGATCTAGATGTTGATCGGAGAGTTTGAACCCGATGAACCCATGCATCAGGTCGAAGTAGGGGCCCATTAACAAAAAGGAAGGAGAGAGAGGGTAGAGAATAGAGATTGGGAGTAATATCAACAGCATCACATATAAATTGGGTTGTTTTGGTTATATCTTATTAGTGATGGGTCAAAGAAGTTAATGCTAAAAGATCAACTAAAATGGGTTAAACAGGTCAAAAGTGTATGTTTAAATGCATACATGAATCCTAAACTGGTTTAATAAAATAAATTGGGATTTATTTTTAAGCATCTTTTATTGTGTAGTGATTGTTGATATCTTAGTAGTTAGTTACCCTAATTATATTGTCTTTTTAACTGCATGTTTGCAGGCTCATGTTCAGATAAAATATCCAGAACCAACCAAACTTGGGTTGGAGTTTGTATTTGCTGAAACCAAGATGGAGCACTCGTTCGATGTTTGGCCCGAAGCAGATATGTTGCTCGCCCAAAGCAGGCCCAAATCTTATCCGTCTTTTGTGGCATGGGGAAAAGGCTGGGCTGATCCTGAGATCCGTAAGCAGCGGTTATCAAGAAATCGACCATGGAAACAGCCACGCCGAACAAACAAACAAACAGTTCGCGGGAGGTTAGCTGCTAAGCTTTTGAAATAAATATAATATAATGGGTCTTTTATTTTATGTTCAGCCAAATTTGTAAAAGTATGTTTTCTATCCTTTGTGATTCAAACAGAAAGTTTATCTTTTAGAATCAGAGTAACAGGTATATCTTTGGCTAACATACCACTGTATCATTAACTGAGCTGATCACAACTTTTAGGTCATTTAAGGTTCTTTGTTGGCCCATTCTCTCCTGAATCTAGGTCAGATTAACCAAGTTCCCATCTAACTAGATGGTGAGTCGAGTATTGTGATGCGATCTGTGATTGTAATTGTTGAAGAATGGTAACAAGGAAAGTAGTGTTGGAGACTGAAGGTCAGTGGTCAATCATGTGATCTAGCAACTAGAATAGAATGGTTCTTGAGGATTGCTAGTGAACACATAGTAATAGAGAGCATGGGAGAGGAGAGAACTTGTCATTCATTTTCTGCACATATTACATCTTTGTAGTTCTATTTATACTGTTAATATTGAATTCAACCAATTGTAACTAACACTCTTAACAATTCCACAAATATTAGTACATATCAATACCTTCCCCTTAAAAGATCTTTGACCCCAAGGATCAAAGGGGAAAAAAAGTAATAATGTAGCAATGCTTTTTTTTTTAATTTTTAGTTTTTATTTTATCTTCCATTTTCATTTCTCTAATCATATTTTTATTCATTCTTTTTTGTACTTGAATCCTCTTTTGCCCAACAATTAAGCAAGATTCTGTTCCACATAATTGTTGCAATTTTCATGTTTGGTTTGACTTTGGAAAAAGTCAACTGAATTACTTTTTTTAATCAACTAAACATGTGTTGAACTTGTTACTCTGTAACCAACCTTATGTTGTAGTGGTATGATATGGAGTTTCATAGATTGCTTTAGAAAATGTATTTGAGTACAACAATGATAATGGCAAGATTTTACAACACCGTCATCCTTTTCAACTTCTTTTTCCTCCTGCAATCATCATTCATAAACGTGCTTTCAATAACAAATCCTATGCTCTTACCATCCTTTTTAACTTCTTTTCCCTCCTTATTGCAATCATAAGCTATACATGTGCTTTCAATAACAAATGTTTATACAAATTGTTCTACCAACATCTTTTGTTACATATTCTTTTTTTTTGCTAACAACCTTATCTTTCCATTTGTTTTCTTTCTCTTTGTTTATGGCAACTTTTGATATGGGTACCAACCGTAGATAGTTTAGACCTTGAGATTGATTCTAAAACTATCTATTCTAATATTGCAAGATAATAATAAGAGTTGTAGGATTAAACATTCTCACTTTAATTTGAATGTCTTCTTTCAATCCTTTCATGAAACACTTCAATGCGTCATCTTGTGAAGGTTGTACTTGATCAATGATCTTGTTAAATGAATCATAACTAGTTGGATCAAACTCGCACCTTGTGACAGAAGTAAATGTTGTTAAAGGCTTGAAAAGAAATGCTATTACATCGTCATTGCCTATCAAACTGAGTATGTTCCCATACAAACAATTATCTCCATCTGATCATAGTTACAAATTCAACATGGGTTTACATCAAGCAAATTACCCTATAGTTTAAATCTGGTCATACAGGTTCTCAGATGATGCCATCGTCATCATCAATAAATACATTTAAACTAAAATAACTACCATCAAAGACTTGTAGAGATACTAACGTGTTCTTAGATGAGACCGTCCTCATCATCATTGAACAAAAACATTGTTCACAACTGAAACATTTCGAACAAAACTCCAAATAACATGTATACCAGCATGAACACAATAAAACATCACACCATTGAAATCATCACAGGCCAAACATTCAAATGAGAACCCAAAATAACAGAAAAACCAGCACAAATAGACAAAGGGGTTCTTAGATGGAGAATCCTTATATCACAGAACTAAAATAGGGTAGAGATCTAAAAATTGTAAAACAAAGCCCTAAAATAACATATATAAAGATCTAATCGGTTCTTAAGTCAGGCCTTCCTCATAATCATCGAATAAAGATAGGTAACATCATCAAGAAAAGCCTAGCAAAGAAGATGTAACAGGTTTTGAGGTGCAGGTGTCCTCATCATCATCGAAGAAAATCTACGATTTAGATGTTAAAACTTTCAAGAGAACCATAACAACGGGTCTCCCCAATATATACACCACCATAGGCAGTCATCAAGACAGTCAACTGGTGTCTAAATTGGAGTGCCAACAGGTGACAAGAACCATTACCTTGTGGTTGAGGCGACGTTAAACCAAAAACTAGCATGCAGGCACTTACCACAACCATCAATAGTTGAAAAGCCTAGGGTATGGTAGAGACATGGAGAAGGAGCAACAAAGATGGTCATGCCACCAAACTCGAAGATAATGATTAGGATGCATATGACTGCTATAGTAAAGAAAATAACCACATTTTTGATAAAATGAGTTGTCATGGGACAAAGTATGGATATAGTATCAAATGGGTGAAGTATGGTAGTGTCTTAACCTTGTGGTTGACGCAAAAAGTAAGCATGTTAAGGATTTTGGGTTACAGCAAGATAAGTCCATCTAGTCACTATGTTGGGCGTGTGCCTCTGGCTTTTTTACGCGTGTTCGTCATAAGTTGTGTTGGGAAACAATGACCAGGGGTAGTAGGAAGCCTAGCCAAAAGTCACTGACATGACCAAGGCTAGTCAAATAGAATAACTCAAGTGGGGAATCATGAGGCTTTTGTACTTTTGAAGTTATAACAACTTGTATGATACACGATTATAAAACGTTCACCAGCTAGTGTGTGTGGACACGCTTGGGAAGCTCATCACTATGAGTCTAACCACTCC
Organism: Flaveria ramosissima; assembly: GCA_025215565.1. Classification (NCBI taxonomy): domain Eukaryota; kingdom Viridiplantae; phylum Streptophyta; class Magnoliopsida; order Asterales; family Asteraceae; genus Flaveria; species Flaveria ramosissima. The sequence continues at coordinate 29,741,277 of CM046036.1, forward strand.
CATTTTTCTTAAATGTTTTTGGGGTTGCATCAAAGCTTGTAAATGATTTGATGAAATATTTTAAAAAGTGTGTAGAGAAGTAAAACAATCCGAAAACCTAGGTAGCCATGGTCTTAGGTACGTCCAGACCGATGGTGAGCACTAGGCATGAGCAAATCATTAAGGTAAAGAGAGTATTATTGCTATGTAATGCTTGGTTCAAACCTAGCCCCTAAGAGCATGTGTGCGCTTAGTTAGATCCATCTAGGTAGGAAAGCCACACTCTTTGGTTCACACTCAATCTGAAACCACAACGGAGACTATGGATAAGATTGGATTGGTCAAGGGCATAGAGAAGACTATGGATAGGACTAGGGGATAATGATAGTCTGAAACCATAGAGAAGATCTATAGATAGGACTAGGGCTAATGTGAGGTCACAACAGGGACTGTGGATAGGGTTTATCCAATCTGCTGTTGTGCTTATAACCTACCCTCCCATTGTTTATATAATTAAGCCTAGAGTAGCACATATGTGCACAAGAGCACACTGGAACTTGTTATTAGGCCAAGTGTGAGCAGTGTTGAAGGAGTGGGCATCTCACTAAAGACTATCGAGGCACTACAGGTTGCTATAGGTGTGGACATGATGGACACATCAAAGCTAATTGCTCTAAGTTAGTGGGTGAAACAAGGAAAGTCCAAGCAGACAAAGGAAAGGGTGTAGGGATGTCAAAAACCAATGTCCGTGTGTTTGTGATGAGGGCCAAAAGGAAGCTAGAAACACTGATGACGTGGTCACAGGTATGTTCCTTGTAAACCACACTTATGCGAACATATTATTTGATTCTGGTGTCAATAAGAGTTTCATATCAAATAGATTTACGAAATGTTTTGGAGGTATAATGTCTAAGCTATCGATGCCTTACATTATTAAGATTGTTAATGGGCAAGAAATTAAGGCAGAATTTACGCTTAAGAATTATTACATGAGATTAGATGGCTAGGAACTTCTCGTAGAATTATTGCTTGTAAATTTGAAAGGTTTTTATATAGTCCTAGGGATGGACTGGTTAGCTATGCATACGCCCACACAAATTGTGAACAAAAGTCAGTTGAATTCGAAATACCAAATAGATAGAAGAGGGAGATCATGGGAGATCAGCTGCGTAGGTTGACAAAGATGTTAACAATGATGAAAGTAAAGAAGTATCTATGATAAGGATGCGAGGGCTAGTGGTTATACTTGATGACTACGGAGAAGGAAAGAAAAATTAAGGATGCACCGTGGTGTCTGAGTACCCTGATGTATTCCTAGAAGACTTGTCTGGTCTACCATCGGATAGACAAGTCAAGTTCACATTGATTTGGTGTGAGGTATTGTACGTATCGGAAATGCAGCATACCGGTTATCACCCTCGGACAAGAAAGAATTGATGTCACAACTTCAAATGTTGGTGGAGAATGGATTCATATAGGCTGAGCTTGTCACCTTGAGTAGTTCTAGTCTTGTTTTTAAAGAAGAAGGATAGTTCAATGCGAATATGCATTTTCTACCAAGACGTGAATAGGTGACGATAAGAATCAATACCCTTTACCACATATGATGATTTGTTTGACCGACCGCAAGAATCAAGTTATTTCTTTAGAGTTAACTTGCATTCTGGCTATCACCAAGTGAATGTGCGTGAAGAGGATATGCCAAAGACCGCCTTCCAGACAAGGTACGATCACTATGAATTCTTGGTGATGCCATTTGGATCGACTAATGCACTTAAAATTTTCTTAGACTTGATGAGCCGTGTATGCAAATCATATTTGGACAAGTTTTGGATTGTGTTTATTGATGACATTTTGGTCTATTCCCGAACTGAGACTAAGCATAGACAACACCTTCGAATGTTATTAGAATTATTACGAAAGGAACAATTGTACGTAAAATTCTCTAAGTGTGAATTTTGGCTAAGAAAAGTTCAGTTCTTGTGGCATGTCATCTATGACATGAGAATTTAAGTGGATTCACCAAAAGTGGAGGTAGTAATGGGATGCGAGGATCCTAAATTGTCAATTGAGATTCATATTCCTTGGGTTAGCAAGGTACTATATGAGCTTCATCAAGAAATTCTCTAAGATTGCAACATCTCTTATTACTCTCACTTAAAAAAGTGTGAAATTTAGCTAAGGTCTCAAGCAAGAAGAAGCATTCAATATCCTGAAGTACAAACTGAGTAGCGCACCCATTCTCGCTTTACCAAAGGGGAATTATGGTTTTGTAATTTACTTTGACGCTTCAATAGATGGTCTAAGATGTGTGTTAATGCAAAAAAAACATGTGTTTGCGTACACATCGAGGTAGATAAAGAAGCATGAAGGAAATTATGCTACACGCGACCTGGAATTGGGTGCGGTTGTGTTTTGCATTGAAAATTAGGTGACATTACCTCTACGGTACAAGATTTGTTGTGTATTTAGATCATAAGAGCTTGGAACACATATTCTAGTAAAAGGAGCTCAATATGCGGCAAAGAAGATGGATGGAGGTATTAGCCGATTATGATTTCGAACTTGAGTATCATCCAGGCAAGGCAAATGTGGTTACCGATACCTTAGACATACATTATGCCTGATTGATGAATTAAGAAAGGCTCAAACGGAAGCCCTACCCGAGAATATATGGGGAATGAAGAAATGATTAGGATAGTAAGAAAATTAACTATGAATGGACTACTTCGCATCGGTAATCGGGTTTGGGTATCGAACTTTAGAAATAGGAGGGAATTAGTACGGTAAGAGGCACATAAATTAGAGTATTTGATTCATCTTGGAGGAGACAAAATGTATTATACAATGAGAGATTGTTACCGGTGGCCGGGAATGAAAAAAAGACACCACGCCCTACGTGAAGAGATGTATGACGTGTCTTCAAGTAAAGGACGCCTACTAGAAACCTTTAGGATTGCTACAATCATTGAATATTCGCATGTGAAAGTGGGAAAAGATCACGATGGACTTTATGCTTAATTTGCCAAGTACACAAAAGGGCAAGGATGTGATACGAGTTATTGTAGATATGTTGACAAAGTCTGCGCACTTTATACCTGTTAACAAAAAGTATGAAATGGAAACAATGGCCTGATTTTACATTGATGAGATAGTGTCCAAGCACAGGTTGTCAACTTTGCCTCGTATCTGATCAAGATGCTAAGTTCATGTCTTGTTTCCGATGAATATTTCTGAATGCATTCGGGACTAAATTAGAAATGAGTACAACTTATCATCCCCAAACAAACAATCGGAGCGAGCTAACTATACATACCCTAGAGGACATGCTACAAGCATGTGTAATTGAGTTCGGTGGTAGTTGGGACAATCACCTCCCATTGATAGAATTCTCGTATAACAACTACCATGCGAGCCTCAAAGCCATGCCTTTTGAGGCATTGCATGGATGGATATGTTGGACACCGTTCGAAGTGGGCGAATGACAACCGCTGGGTCCTGAGTTGGTATTAGATACCACTGAGAAGGAAAAAATATATAAAGGAAAGATCGAAAGCCGCTCAGGATCGCCCGAAGAGTTATGTCGATAGGCAGCGGAAGCCATTAAATTTGCGGCTGGGGACAAGGTCATGTTAAAGGTGTCGTCATATGGGGCACCATCCATTTTAAAAGATGGGGTAAACCGAGTCCTTGTTATATTGGATCATTTGAAATAATTGAATGATTAGGCAGTTGGCCTAAAAGTTGGAATTCATTAGAGGAGTTAAGTGGAGTATATATTCAGTATTTCATGTGTCAAACTTAAAGAATTACTTGTCTCATGAGACATCAAGAACCCCATTGGACGAGATCCATGTGGACAAATGATTGAAACAATTATAAGTAGTAAGCACAAAAAGAGTACATTTGATGGTAATTTCTTTGTAATATGCCACATGCATAAGCGATGAATGAATTCATTAAGGACATTCATATCTAAGAGTAAATTTAATAAATAGAGCATTAATTATATAGAATAACGATTATCTTCATAATATAAACTAAGGAATTATATTATATTATATGTATATTTTGGGAAAATATGAAGGAACATATGTGTATAAGGTTACATATTTTCATAAAAATATTGTATCTAACATTTTTTAACATATAAGTAAAATAAATTACACGCGACACCATTAGTGGCGACTGTGGGCATTAGTGGCGACACTATTAGTGATAATTCTATTTGTAGCGACAAGTTGCCGCTATTTACCCATGATGTGTAGGCCCCCACTGAAGCCAAATCTAACCGTTGATTAGCATCTGGATCTAATTGCTAAGGAGTTATCGTACACTTTGTGATTAGCCTCAACCCATTAGCGGTCGCCGCTAATACCCTAAAAAAGCGGGTTTTATTCCATCCACTACCACATTCTCAGCCCTACCTCTCGATCAATTCTCTCTCTCGATCTCAGCCCTAACACCTTCGACGACCGCCACTCGCCGACTACCACCGTCAACAACCTCCGTACATTGCTGCCACCATCTTGTTCTCGATCTCCACAACCACCGTCAACGACCGCTGTTGCAGTAGCCTCATTCTCACCCATCTAACTCTCTAGATCTCACTAACATTTACGATTGTCATCTTATTTTTTCGACTTTCTTCATTATTGCATGAAACTTGTTTAGATGTCTTTTAAATTATTACATTTGTGTTTGCTAGAGTAGTTGTTTAGATGGTTGAAAAATATTTAGATTATGTGTGAAAGTTGGTTGAGAATTGTTTAGATTTATTGATTGGTGAATATTGTTTAGATATATTTTAAACTATTTGGGCATTTGGTGTTTGCTAGATGGTTGAATAATGTTATGATTATGCTTGAAAATTGGTTAAAAATTGTTTAGGTTTCTTAATTGTTGAAAATTATGACGATATATTTTAAATTATTTGAGTATTTCGTGTTTGCTAGACTAGTTGTTTAGATGATGTTATTTAGTTGGTTAAAAATTGGTTGTAAATTGTTTAGATGTCTTATAACCAATTTGGGCATTCGGTGTTTGGCAGATTACTTGTTTAAATGGTTGAAAACTGTTTAGATGATGTTATTTAGTTTGTTGAAATTTTTTTAGATATCTTTTAAAGTCTTTTTCGTGATTAATTAAGGGCCGATTAAATGTCAATTTGTATGATTTACACTTACAAAATGGTTATTTTGTTGTTTTTATTTATATGATCCAAATAACACTCCACTAACGTAGGTTTAAGCTTTACTTACCAAGAAACAAAAATGGTTAACTATAACGAACATGAATAAGAAACTACTAATAAAATCAAATGAATCATGACATTCCTTGAATCAATTGTAAATAATGTTGCATGTAGTAAATTGATCGCATTTTTTCATGAATATTATAACTTTTATCCATAGAAAAGTTCAAAGATTACTAATGAAAAATGAAATCAAGAATATAAACAAAAGCCAAAAAAATTAAAAAATCATAGTCTTAGGTTTTGCCACACGTATATTTCATCTATTACATAACACTTTTTAAAAGATAAACACCAACATACAGAATTTAAAAAAAATAAACCAAAAAATTTAAAAAACTCTAGCCCGTTTGAATTTTTCGGAAGGGTGTACTAACATCTCTATATTTTCTTGTGATATCTCACTTGATAAGGCAACATAAAGTTGACGATGCGAAATAATAGATTCCGGAAAGATAAACACCAACATCCGAAACCGTTTAACATTGAGCTGTGTTGATTGTCATGGAAAATCTAAGTCGAACGAGAAACTGTTTTTGCTTCAACTTAAAAGGGAACATGTCTTCTTGAGAAAGCGATAGAGATATTTTAGGTAACAATTCTCCTTTTTTTGTCAATAACATTTTGTTATAAACCTCTACATATCCAACGTGTGCCATTACATAGACCATGGGATGGATCGATATTCCGTAACAATATGATTAGGCATCCAATTTTCAAACGAAGTTTATGAGGCGACAGACAACTATTAATTAGTGAGTTTAAGAACTCGACCGTATAAAAGTTATGACAATCATTTTCTACTTCATCAAAAATATAGTAATTCTTTTTCCTCCACTTGAAAAATATCAATCATTTTATCATTAATCTCGTTAACACTCTTATTTCTTGGGGATAATATTGCTTAGTTGATTATATAACCAGAAGAATGTATATTTTCTTGAATCGAAAGAAAAACATCACTGATCAAATCTGTTATGGAGTTTTCTTTATCAGCGCATGGAATTGTCATATCGTTAAGTATGCGGATGAAGCTTTCTTCGATTGGCTCCTAGGTTCCATAACCTACTCTCAAAAGAAAATTAGAAAACCATGGATTGTTTCGCGCTCTCATGTTTATGGTTAACCGCATCTTTTTAGTCACAGACCACAACGGTGACATTCGTAGGCTAGAGTCTACGGTATGTGCGTAAGTGTCGCGTTTAATGACCGGCAACACCTGCGTAAAATCACCTCCCATAACCATTATTTTTCCGTCAAACGGGAGACTAAGGCCTATAATGTCCTGCAATGGTCGGTCTACGGCCTTTATCGCCTATCGCTTTTCCATAGATGCCTGATCCCATGTGATTAGTTTCGCCAACCTATTTATTCTATGCACCTCACTATGTTTTTTGATGTTGCACTTCGAATTATTGTTAAGGCAATTAGGAATCTGGAATCTTGAGTGTGTGGTTCTACTTCCTGATATTAGCTGTAGCACCTGATGAAGCAGTTGCAAGAGCATTAAGACCACGTGCACGAACTTGAGCCAACAAAATCTTGTTCAAAAATGTTTTCCCCTTCCACCTAGTCCATCTTTAAAGAACACACCTGGACAATCATTATCAACATGCGTCATGATCTCATCAAATACTATTTTATTAGTTTGAATTGAGAAAATCTTTTGCACATAAGTGTTTAGGTTCCACAACTATCTCGTACTCCTCCTCTACCTCACCGGAACTTGGATGTTGTACGTTTTCTTATGTTATATATGGAAGATTGAAATCAAGAATATGTTTACCCATAGATTTTAGAAAGACCCTTATGTTTGTAAGAACCATAATTTGAACTCGTTCATCACTTTGACAATGTAACTAATGATCTTTAAAAAAACGAATCAAAGTATTCATCTCAGAGCCTACAAATGTCATCAGGTTAAAAAAATATTATTGTTACAAATACCTTCTTAGAGAACCCCGAAAATGAAATAGAGACGCTTCCGTTAGACATTTTGATAAACTATCATCGTTCTCTATTAATCAAATCTCAAGAGTTACTTTTCAAAATGTGAGGTGCATTACCCCATTAACTGTGTGAAGATGTTCATAAGAAGTAGGTCCATTGATATTTAACAAAAGCAATAGCAAGTAGTACCTTTCACCTTCAGCTGGATTAGCAAAAACAATACGACCTCTTTGTGGCTTGGCTTTACGAATATTCCATTCACGTTTCACTCCATTCCATGTGAAGTATTAAGGGAAATCTTTATATAAATGACGCCTTGCCATGGCATTTGCTCTGTTTGTATCAAAAAGTACAGTCAACATGGTTCTTTTATCTAATTCGCTATCCACACTTTCAATTAGTATATCATCATCTCTTAGTCTAACCATCTACATATTTGGGAGGCCAACACCAAAGGATGGATTTGAGAAAAAGGGAATGAAAAAAATACACCACATAGCCTACGGGGGAGATACATAACGTGCATCTTGAAATCTTTTTATCTCATTAATAACATCTGGCCGTCTTCATCGATCTAAATAACCTAGTTGTCCTTTCCTTTGTAAACATATTTGAACAAATACTTCACAAATTTTATATCGGAGCAAACCTCTATATTCATGTGGTAGTTAAACATCATCAAAAGCCTTGGATTATAAGGGACAACCCATCTGTTATCCAGAGTTTCTCCTCGCACATCAACCTAAATTCCGGTGTTTCTTCAAGATAACGGATAAGAATCCTCTCCTTGTGTTGGTTGTTCATTAAACTATCTAGGATAACGAAATCGACACACTTTTGGATCAATCCTGCATACAAGGACTGTTTGTTCGTAAAGCATCGCAAGGACCATGAATCATGTGCTTAACAACAATGTCGTGCGGATTAGGATGTCGTAATGTATCGGGATTCTCAGCACACACGACCTTATCATAAAGGTCTGGATTACTGATTTATCTTGGGCGTGCATGATAAGGTGGAAATGTGCATGCGGCAAACCATGTTTTTGAAATTCAATGACATAAACGTACGCCTTAACATGACCGAGTATATGTTTCTTGAATAGATGTTCTTTAAGCTTATCTAATCAAGCATGAAACACTATAGAAACAAGATTGGGATGATCTTCTGCAGTTGACCAGGTTTTAAAGTCTCATATATCTCTAGCCATTGAGGATTAAATGTCATCATTAGAAATAAATCAGGTTTTTCGTCATCTTGAACTAAAGTCATATCATCTAACAACCGACGTCGCATATTGCGAGGCCGTCCAATGAAAGACGCAGGAAACATAACCCGTTGTCCGATTCTACTTGGATGAACCTCCCCAACATGAACGCAATCCACAATACCTTGATATAAATTTGCTCTTATCTGTCACAGTACTATAAACATGATGTCTCAATCTTTATGTAAATATCCACGACATACTGTTGTAGCAATCTACCACCTAACAAAATCGCGTTCTTAGTTGGACGAATTTGAAACTTGTAACGGTAGTATTCTCGCATAGCTACTGTTGTCCAAGCATTTTGGGGGTTAGTACCTAGATACAAAAAAACCATCAAGTTTTTACTACATTATACTGCATCAAACTTCAGGTATCAATTAGGTGTTAGACATTTGAAAAGTTGGAAAACTCTTGGCACATTTATAGTATTCGTCGATGTTGTCCTTACGATTATTAACTTGATTGGCTGACACTACTTCACATTGTATGTCAGGATGCCAACCAGGCTCACCATTAGAAAAAATTAGCGGATAGCATAATGGTTCATAACATCCAAAGTACGATTGAATAGTTTGACTATGTTTAGACCTACCACACACCACAATACTTCTTTTGTAGGAAGTAATATTGTCATTCCTTTCAACCTAGATACCAACAACATGAAGAACATGTGTTTAATAAATAATAAGTATAATAAATATAACACATTACAGTTCATAAAAATAAAATAATGTTAATTAAACCTCTGATGTTGTTGGTCGGTTGTACACCATATGGTCAAGGTAGCTGAAGCGTTTAAAGTGACTTTATAGTTGTCTAGAGGTCCTAGCTCCGCAAGAATACAAAATGTAATGACATAAGGATTTGTAGAAAGAACACGTGACAAAATCTTAGTAATATTCCCATCAAGATTTGGCCATTGGAGCCGGTGCTAAAACTCTACTTCAGGATCATAAAAATACAGTTGTAAGTATTTGGGTGTTCAATCCCTAGAGACTAATTGATCAATTCTATGATATATCCCTTTATGTGCATGAAAGGTATATACACCATCTCTCATATTGGTCAATGTATCACCAACGTGGCACCCATCGAGGTGAAAGAAAAATTATTGTTGTAAGTCCGTATGTTCACCGTATACATTCTACCAATTTCATTTTGCATCGTGAAAAGCTTATACAATTAAACATGATTTTCTATAGGTGCTAATTTGGTTTAACCATTCATGCAAGAAAAGGTAGGAAATTCTGATTATTGTTTTGCTGAACGTATTTGATATGGATTATGTTATATTAGGATGAAAGACTCTTTAGGTTGTTATATTAGGATGAAAGACTCTTTAGGTACACGGTCATAAACAAAGTTATATGGATCCTCTTCTATGATAACATCTTGTATGGGTGGTTGATCATGGACCAAAATCTAAGTAACCTCTACACCATTTGAAATGCGCCAGTCATTGCATGTCAAAATTATGATTTTACTAAAAGGATATTTAAACAGATAACCAATAATCGGTGACATTTTCTTAACAAACTAAATATTGAAGGTAGAGGTTACACTTATTCACAAACTATTTATAATATATTTTTGTTTTATATAATTAAAATTTTTTTTATCTATTTTAATTTTACGTCGATAATTATTTAAAAAAATTCAATAAATAATTAAAATTGGGCTTGTAGGTGTTTGGTCTTGTATATTGCAGGGGTGGGTGACCCTCTAGCCGGCAAAATTTCTAATGAATAAGTGCTATCTCGTGGGCAATTTCCTTTTATTTGACCCCTCACTCGAATTGTTGTGAGAACAATTAACATCACGGGAGTAGAGTGAAAATAACTTGATTTAAACATATCTTTTGGGAGTCGCTGAGATTTACTATAGCGGTGTTAGGTTTCTTGAGGAGAAAGAAGATCGAAGAAATAGATTATTTAGTCTGGGTGAATGTTTTTGATAAGATGGGGCGAGTCTGGTTAATTCATAGCTTACTTTAGTGATAGGATTAGGAGCATCAAACATTAATCAATAGATGTGTAAATCTAATTATTAAGCTTTTTTTTACTAACATGAAATTAATAATTATTCGTTAAAGTCAAACTAGAATTCAACATTTGGAAGAAAGATAAAACTTTGCATCTTCTTATTAAACCATTATATCAAAACATCATTAGCCATCTACTATTTTAGTCATGTTTTTTAGTTTGTTTTATTCTAGAATAACTACGTTTTTATTTGCTTATATTAATATATTGCTTTTTCTTATTTGTCTATAGTTTATTTGGGGATAAATTCATTTTGTAATAACTTCATTGCACTTTAGTTTGTTTTAAGTAAATTATATTATTTAATTAACGATTATTATTTACTTTAACTTTTGTAATAAGTTTTTAGGAGCTATCTAATTATGTAAAGAAACTGAAATCGTAAATTTAGTCCACATATTTCGAATACTAAATGAACTATAAACAAATTAGGTTGTCAACATCAATTTGGTAGAAAAGACAGTTTATCTTAACAATTATTATGATTTTTTTGTTTATGCTGCATAGATCGATAAAAACATAGTTATACAAAGTGCATAACTTCTTAAATGTAGGAACTGTGATGACTACATGTAACATGGGTTTAATATATATTGAAAACTATAAATGCTAACTACTGAATTAGTTAAAACCACAAGAAAGTTTTATAACAACACATAAAGAACACATTTACAATCAAACACAAATACAATAAAAAAATCATATTAGCATATTACTTATAATATTAAAAGAATACATATCTTTTTGAATAATTGAAAGCCAAGAACAGAACAAAATCCGAGAACAAAAAACTGAAAGCCAAGAACAGAAAGACAAACTTGGAACAAAATAATGAATTTCGATAGCAGAAAGGCAAATTGGGATCCAAACCTACTGAAAAATGAATTAGATTATGGTTAAGAATCAAAATACATGAACAAAACAAAGATATAACTAAGTATACCACATATTCAAACATATCAAAGTTTCATAAACTTGTCGACCTTCAGGTGTTGTTTCTTGTGAGGTGGTATTTGTGAATATTAAGTTTATGAAAAATGTGTTATATAGAACAGGAGTTAGGAAACTTTATCCCCAAAAAGGTGCAACAACTTATGTTTGCTATCAGATATATGTTGATAATGTTCAATTGATTTTAATATCTGTTATACATGTGTACATCTACTTATGTGATTAGTATTTGATTCAAAATTTTGAAATCAAGATATGAATGAATTTTGATATTTACATATTCGAATTGGGCGGGTTAGTTACTCAAATTCAAATTTCAGTTTCAAAATGGAATTTGATTATGTGATTAATAACCTGAATTTTATAAATTCACATAGATATCTACTTTGTTTATTATATATATATTATTTAGTCATTTGTATTTAAAATTACAACAAATATATGTGGTTGATATCAAGTTTGTTTTTATTTTTTGAAATTAAAATTTAAAGGATAAGACACTTCTATTATGAATGTTAGTTAATATATATATTGCTTTTAACTTTGTAATTTGTAGTCAAACTTATATTTTAATAAAATAATTATACTATATTATTATGAAAAAACAAAGGCGATGAATAGTGATTCTTTGATTTTGAACCGTTCATTTTCTAAATCTACGGCTGTAGTTGAGGGAAGGTAAGTTGAAGGGAGCTTGTACACGTCACATACCAGAAACACGTGTACGCCTCCCTTCAACTGCTGGAGTTGGAGTAATAACATATTAGAGAGAGAAAAGAAGGTTGGGGAGGCAAGGAGGGTGGAAGTGAGCGATCACCGCCCTGCGCGGCACCATGCCAACTGTTATCTCCACAGTGCATGAAACAAGTTTGTGCTCCTCTGTTTCTCAAGCTCTAATATGTTACAGAGAAGGTGTATCGCTAGTGCTATGCTCCGATTTTGAAACCTTTTATCATTGACAGCATCCATCCGCCAAGACATTTCCCAACGAGGTGCAACAGAGGAGTACAAGATGTTACCCAACATAAAATAGGCATATGCCAGAATGTGTCAATGTGTTGTGACGAAACTGTTGAATCCGGCAACGAATGTTGCGAATTTGGTGGAAAACATGACCATAATTGAAGTTGTTGCTATGTCTATGTACTACCATATTCCTCTTTATGTGAGAGGTAAAGATAAAATCATCTTTGTTTTTTAAAGTTTCTTTTGGGTCAATGTTATCACAGGTTTGTGATTTTTGTTCTATTGATAGGTTTTTTTGTAATCGATAAATTAACGGTTTTAAATTGATTGTAAGGTTTCACTTTCTTCATGTGATGTCATTTAGATCGTTAGGTGGATTATTGTTTTCGTTGTGTCGTTTTGATTATTATGTCATTGATCTAACCCTAACTTCTCGAGTTCTACCCCTAATGATTTATCCAGATCTGAGGACCGTAAACGAGGTCCACCGGCTCGAAAGAACAAAAAGACGACAATGATGGTGAGAGATCCGCCTGTCGTGGTGTCACACCCCCGCTAAAAGCGGAAACACGGGGATGTAACGAGATCGAGATCGTCATAACACATGGTAAGCGATAGAGATACAATATAATAAATGATGACAAGCGTGTCATGACGACACCCGACAACAAGGGGACTTGTGTCGTGTTTAGTCAATATTCACGACAACATAGCCATAAGCATAAACATGTTAATTGATTCACATAGACAAGATGATAACATTATAAAGTAAATTCCCACAACCCGGGAACAAGTATCAAAAGAATGTAATTGTTTAATCAGACTACAACATTGTATCAAAATGATTGTTTGTCAAATATGTTTAGTCCCAAAAATGCATCCTAGGGTCTCCACTAAGGCATCACACCTAGATCCTCAATTAGCATGATCACCTGAAAAGATATGCTCAAAATGGTCAACAAAATTGTTGGTGAGCTCGCAGGTTTAAATAGTAAATAAGTAATTGATGCTGTATAGTAAATGATGTGGAATACCGTGAATACAGTTATAAGTAAGTAAAATCACATGAAAATGAGCTTTGCAACCAAACCTAACGACGTACACAAAGATATTGTCGGAATATATTCACCCAATGGCCCGTTCCTGGCCACTGATGGTACTAACTAGTATACCAACGAACAAGGGTGGGGGTGTCAACCTAGTAGTACTACGAATACCTATCCGTCGGTTCCCACACCGGAATTAAATAGTTGCAAAGAAAGAACCACACAGCAGACCCAAGCATGTATCAGATAAGTACTTGCAAAACAGTATCACGTTGATTCCAAATATGTAAATTGTATCTAAATTGTACAGCATTGAAAATGGGTGAGCATACTTTTCCCCCATGTTTGTAAATGATTGAAATATTGTATAAGCGTAAAAAGGGGCCATGAAACTCACTTGTTAGGTGGTAAGTATGTATGATCAAAGTATCCAAATGTTATATGTAATGAATGGTCAAACACCTATTGACAGTTATTGTTAAGCATTAATGATATGTATAAAGCGTATAATAATGTTTGGTCGGTTCGGGTTGTATCGGTTGGGTCGCGTGTAACACACACAAACAGACACACGTACTAGATCTTATGTAGATCCAAGTACTGGACATCGTTGCCATTGCTGATGATATTTGTGTAAAGGTTTCATTGTTATTAAAGAAGTATGTGGTAAATATTAATAGTTACAAATCGGTTATTGATACCTGTAAATTGTTAAGTTAATTTAATTTGGAATAACATTAGTAAGTTTGATAGCGTTGATTTTAACATTTTCATTAGCAATGGCAACCGTGTCGATGTCACCTTAACACCACACGTCATACACACACTACACACAAGAAGCAATGCACACACAACAACTTTAGTCGCACGACAAGACCAAACGCACGACTCACACTCCATTCGCACGAATCAACCCTCCATCGTACGAATCAGCTTCATTCGTACGATTGAACCTTCATTCGTACGGCTGGCATTCAGTCGTACCACACAACACTCAATCGCACGATTCAACCTCCATACACACGAATCAACCTTCATTCGTACGAATCAGCTTCATTCGTACGACTAAACCTTCATTCGTGCGATTGGCCTTCAGTCGTGCGATACACGCACAACCGCACACATTCATTCGCTCGCATGACTCAATCGCACACACACACACAGTCGCACGACTCATTCGCATGACACACCCAGTCGCACAACTCAGTTGCACGATTGACTCAGACGCATGATTCAGTCGCACGACTCACCTATTCGCACGGCTCAATTGCATGACAGACCCAGTCGTCTGAACAGCAGAATCGCGACTGTTGAAGGTGCTGAGCAGGCCTCGGCTGCTCCGAGCATGGGTTTTACACAACAAGGACTTCCAGAAACACACTATAAACACTCACAAACATGAAGCACACGTAGAAAGACATTACACGCACCCACACGACCTCATGTGTTCGGGTTGAACCTGAACACCCGAAACCCTAGTTTGGACAGCCGTGAATAAGTAAGAAAGAGACAACCAAGGTCGTCTACCTGCTAGAATGGGGTAGACTAGGTTGTAGATGAAGTCTAGACGACGAAAACGAAACCAAACGGGACAGTTTTGGTGCAAGGAGGAGGAAGATAGGTGAAGAAGAAGATATGAAGAGGAAGGTGAAGTGAATGGGCTAGGGCTGGAAAAATGGGGTTTTTATACCTATTCCAAATTTGCAAAATGTCACATTTAGTCACTGCACTTAACCCCCGAGTTTCCCAAATTTGTTTCGGTTGAAAACGACTTTATTAGGTTAATTATATTAATGATAAAAATGCATTTAATGATGTTTATAACTTAAAAATGGTTTTTATTAATGATAATATTATTATATAAAACGGTATATTTAACGGTAACGATGATGAAAGTTTTAAAAGTTTTTAAAGATAGCACACGATCACAATGAAACACAAGCATAAGGATGATAAAACAAGTATAATATCCACACGAATAGTTTATAAAGATGAGGAATGATCGAGCGAAGAAAAGTTAACGGAGTTCACGTTAATTGACGGACCTTAAGGTGACGGATGTCACAGTATCCCCCAGTTGAGAGAATTTCGTCCCGAAATTCAGCTGGAGTTAGGTCCGAGAGTGTCATCCTCGAATAGATGTGGATATTTTAGTTTCATCTGATCTTCCCGTTCCCATGTAAACTCTGGCCCTCGTTTTGAATTCCATCTCACACGAACAATTGGTATTTTGCTGCGCTTCAATTGCTTGACCTTTCGATCTATGATCTCAATGGGTTCCTCAACAAAATGAAGCTTTTCATCAATCTTGATTTCCTCAATTGGTACGTGAAGGGATTCGTCTGCCAAACACTTCTTGAGGTTCGACACGTGGAAAGTATCATGTACGTCGCTGAGTTCTTGTGGCAACCTTAATCGGTAAGCCACTGGACCGATTCTTTCTGTAATCTCGAATGGTCCTACGTATCTTGAGGCTAACTTCCCTTTCTTTCCAAATAGAACGACTCCTTTCCAATGGGAGACTTTAAGTAAAACTCGATCCCCAATGTTGAATTCTAGAGGCTTCCGATGGTTGTCGGCATAGCTCTTTTGGCGATCTCTGGCAGCTTTTAGTCGGTCTTTGATTTGAAAGATCTTATCAGTTGTTTCTTGAATGATCTCTGGGCCTGTTAGCTGACTTTCACCAATCTCCCAACAAACGGGTGATCTATATTTTCTTCCATACAATGCTTCGAACGGAGCACATCCAATGCTTGTATGGTAGCTGTTGTTGTAAGAGAACTCAATCAGCGGTAGATAAGTGTCCCAGCTACCACCCAAGTCGATCACACACGCCCTCAACATGTCTTCTAGCGTTTGTATAGTTCGTTCACTTTGGCCATCTGTATGAGGGTGATAGGCGGTACTCATATCTAATTGAGTGCCCATTGCTTTCTGTAGTGTCTGCCAAAATCGCGAAGTAAATCGGCTGTCACAGTCGGATATGATCGACACCGGCACTCCGTGTCTTGTCACGACCTCTTTTATGTACAGTCTCGCCAACTTATCCATCTTGTAGTCTTCTCGGATCGGCAAGAAATGTGCTGATTTCGTCATCCGATCCACTACGACCCATATGGAGTCATGCCCGCTGCTTGTTCTAGGGAGTTTGGTAATGAAATCCATGGCTATATTCTCCCATTTCCACTCGGAAATTTCAGGTTGCTGTAATAATCCTGATGGTTTCTGATGTTCAGCTTTAACTTTCGAGCATGTTAAGCATCTGCTTACGTACATAGCAATGTCTTTCTTCATGCCTGGCCACCAGTACAAATCCTTAAGATCGTGGTACATCTTGTCTGCACCAGGATGAATAGAATATCGTGTCTTGTGGGCTTCGTCCATGACTAAGGTACGTACACCTCCCCATCTGGGTACCCATATACGATCCATGAAGTACTGTATACCATCATCCTTGCAACTCGTTTGTTTATCCAACCCTCGGAATTCTTCTCCCGCAAGGTTTTCTTCTTTCAATGCCTCACTTTGTGCAATTTGGATCTGGGCTTTCAGATTCGTTTGAATAGTCAGTCCCAATGCTCGAGAACGTAGTGGTTTCACACGTTCTTTGCGGCTTAAAGCATCAGCCACCACGTTAGCTTTTCCCGGATGATACCGGATTTCACAATCGTAGTCACTAAGTAGCTCTACCCAACGTCGCTGACGCATATTAAGTTCCTTTGATCCAAGATATGTTGGAGGCTCTTATAATCTGTGTAGATGATGCATTTGGTTCCATACAGGTAATGCCTCCAAATCTTGAGTGCAAATACTACGGCGCCCAACTCAAGATCATGAGTTGTATAGTTCTTTTTGTGCACCTTAAGTTGTCACGAAGCGTAGGCAATCACCTTATCCTTCTGCATTAGCACACATCCCAATCCTTGATGTGAAGCATCGCAGTACACCACAAAATCATCAGTTCCGTCTGGGAGGGAGAATATCGGTGCTTTGCACAACTTCTCTTTCAACGTTTGGAACGCTTGTTCTTGTGCATGTCCCCAATCAAACTTCTTGTCTTTCTGAGTCAGCAATGTTAATGGCTGCGCGATCTTTGAAAAATTCGCGATGAAGCGACGATAGTACCCGGCCAATCTTAAAAATTGCCGTATCTCTAATGATGTCTGGGGCGCATCCCATTTCTTCACCGCTTCGATCTTGCCGGGATCTACATGAATCCCATCCGCGTTAACTACATGACCCAAAAACTTCACTTCCCGCAACCAAAATTTACACTTCGAGAACTTGGCGAAAAGTTTCTCTTTCCGTAACAGTTCCAGTATTGCCCGAAGGTATTCTTCGTGATCCTCTTTCGATCGGGAGTAGATAAGTATATCATCTATGAATACGATCACAAATTTATCCAAATAAGGTTTGCACACCCGTTTCATTAGATCCATAAACACAACTGGTGCGTTAGTCAGCCCGAACGGCACGACCAAGAACTCATAGTGCCCATAACGAGTTCTAAACGCTGTCTTCAGTATGTCGTCCTCGAAAACTCTTAATTGATGATATCCAGAACGAAGGTCGATCTTTGAGAAATATGAAGCTCCTTGCAGCTGATCAAAGGGATCGTCGATCCTGGGGAGAGGATATCGATTCTTCACGGTTAACTTGTCCAATTCACGGTAATCGATATACATGCGGAACGACCCATTCTTCTTTTTGACAAATTACACCGGTACTCCCCACGGTGAATGACTCGGTCGAATAAAACCCTTCTCTAGTAGTTCCTGCAACTGACTAGATAACTCTTGCATTTCTGATGGCGCTAATCGATACGGCGTCTTTGCTATCGGTGTAGCTTCAGGAACCAACTCTATACGAAATTCCACCTGTCGTGGAGGAGGCAAACCAGACAAGTCATCAGGAAATACATCTGGGTATCCCGTACCACTGGAATATCTACAAATTTCCTCTCCTCTTCCTTCTTTTCTACCACGTGGGCCAGAAAAGCGTAGCACTGCTTTCGTAAACTTCGGCGTGCTTTCATGCAGGAGATAAGCTTTAAGTTTCTTCCCAGTCGTTCTCCTTGAATCTTGAGTACCTCCCCGTTTGACATGGGGATTCGTACTACTTTGTCCCGACAGACAATCTCGGCTCTGTTTTGCGACATCCAATCCATACCCACAATCACGTCAAAACTTCCTAGCTCAAAGGGTATCAAATCTATATCGAAGGCATGGTCCTCCAATATTATCGAGCACTTCCTAATAATCTCATCAGCCTGAACAACTCTACCATTGGCTATTTCTACAGAGTAACTAGTTTCTAGCTTACTAGGACTCAAATCAAGCAATTGCACAAACTCAGAAGATATAAAGCTATTTTCTGCTCAAGTATCAAATAATATAGATGCGAAGTGATGATTGAGTAAGTGCGTACCCGTGACAACATTCGGGTCCTGACGGGCATCGTTGGCTCTAATGACGAATGCACGTCCTCGAGCTGCATTCCCTTGATTGGTCGGGCCTTGATTTCCAGCTATGGCCATCACTTGCTGCTGGTTGTTCCCTTGCTGAACCGGTGCCCGGTTAAGTCTGGGGCACATGTTTCTGTAGTGATCAGGGCCTCCACACTCATAACAGGCCCTGGCAATTTCGGCGGGGTTAACCGCGTTGACCGGTGCCACAAGATTTGGCGATGTTCTGCAGTCTCTTGCTAGATGCCCCGGGTGTCTACAGTTCGCGCACACCCGACACGGCACTCCTGGGGGATGATGATAGTTGCACCTGTCACATTTGGGGTGCGGCCCAACATACTCTCTTTTGCCCTGAGTCACGGCCACAAAATTTCTGGTTGTCTTGGCTCTTTTGTCGAATTTCCCGGCACTCGACCGGCTCGTTTCCCCAACATCTTTTCTCTTCTGTGCCCCTCTTCCTAACACCCCTGTTCTCACCATCTCATCGGTTATAGCGCCAGCCTTCAGAATTGCGCTCTGGATAGTAGGAGAAGCAACTGCTGTAACCATTGCTCGGATTTGAGGCGCAAGTCCGCAAATGTACCTCTCGATCCTCTTTGATTCCGGGGTCACCAGATGTGGAACCAATCTTGCCAACTCATGAAAACGGTCAGTGTAAGCTGCGTGCCCAGCCCCCACCATAGCATGATTCCAGAATTCATGCTCCAGTTTCTGCATCTCGTTGAGGGGGCAGTATTTCTTAGTGACTAAGGCCTTAAACTCATCCCACGACATCTGCATTGCTGATTCTCTTCCTCTAGCTTGAACATGGGTGTTCCACCAAGTTAGGGCCTTGCCCTGCAGTGAACATGTGGCATATTTGATTCTCTGGCTATTGAGGCATTAACAACCCCAGTCTCAATACCGGTTGTTTCACCATTTCCGGTCTCCTGATTACTTTCGTTCCCAGTCGGGTTTCCATTTCTCACTTCAGTTTCGATCCCACCTTGACCTCTTTCTCCATT
The DNA here is from genome assembly GCA_025215565.1 of Flaveria ramosissima. Taxonomy (NCBI): domain Eukaryota; kingdom Viridiplantae; phylum Streptophyta; class Magnoliopsida; order Asterales; family Asteraceae; genus Flaveria; species Flaveria ramosissima. The sequence continues at coordinate 29,761,203 of CM046036.1, forward strand.
ATCCTCATTATCATTGCCACCATCCCCGTGGGGGTGTGTTGCTGGAGTGCATCGCTCACTTGGGCCACAATAGTAGGAATCAGTGCGACCAACTGTTGAGCAATCAGAGCTGCCATCTCAGAGTTTCCTGTTTTCTGATTGTTACTGGTAGGACCATCATTTGTTCTTGGTGCTCTACCTCTGCCTCTGCCTCTACCTCTTCCCCTCGGGGCTTCACTTCCGCCACTATTGCTGCGGGTAACTCTTCGAGGTGGTATTTTCTAATCATAAAAGTAGCAAACACATAAGCTTTAACCATTTCAAAGTGTATTATCAATACCACTCATCAAAGTCCAGCATTCCAAGTTAATATCACACTTATAGTCACCACACATCACATGCAAGTCGTATAGTTCTCACACCATGAATTGGTAATGTTCCAACAGTAGTCCATCATAACAATTGTAAATCCATGTATATAATCACGTTTAGTCTAGCGAAGGTTGTCTATCTCTTCCTCTTTTGAGGTTTCAGACATAACCTCCTCAGGGTTAATCTCAATGTCCGAGGTCAAGCGCAATAGCATGATCTGTGAAGATCTCTTCGGGTTTAATACCCAGATTTGATAAACCAACTCGGTGCGCAGAGGGAACGGAAGATCCAATAGAAGCATCCCATTAAGAGTGAGCACAAGGGCTCTTCTCACAGGGTGAAAAGTTCACATAACAAATAGATAAACGAACAAGTAACGAGGAACACATACACGAGATATAATATGCATACAGATCCTAGCATGCAAATCTACATGAAGGTTCCTAGGTTATAGTCTAGGTCAAGCGTATTGCCTAATTCTCTATAACCAATGGCTCTGATACCAATCTGTCACATCCCCGCTAAAAGCAGAAACACGGGGATGTAACGAGATCAGGATCGTCATAACAAATGGTAAGCGATAGAGATGTAATATAATAAATGATGACAAGCGTGTCATGACGACACCCGACAACGAAGGGACTTGTGTCGTGTTTAGTCAATATTCACGACAACATTACCATAAGCATAAACATGTTAATTGATTCACATAGACAAGATGATAACATTGTAAAGTAAATTCCGACAACCCGGGAACAAGTATAAAAAAAGTGTAATTGTTTAATTAGACTACAACATTGTATCAAAATGATTGTTTGTCAAATATGTTTAGTCCCAAAAATGCATCCTAGGGTCTTTACTAAGGCAGCACACCTATATCCTCAATTTGCATGATCACCTGAAAAGATATGCTTAAAATGGTCAACAAAATTGTTGGTGAGCTCGCAGGTTTAAGTAATAAATAAGTAAGTGATGCTGTATATAGTAAATGATGTGGAATACCGTGAATACAATTGTATAAACAAGTAAAATCACATGACAATGAGCTTTGCAACCAAACCTAGCGACGTACACAAAGATAGTGTCGGAATATATTCACCCAAGGGCCCGTTCATGGCCACTGATGGTACTAACTAGTATACCAACGAACAAGGGTGGGGGTGTCAACCCAGTAGTACTACCAATACCTATCCGTCGGTTCCCACACCGGAATTAAATAGTTGCAAAGAAAGAACCACACAGCAGACCCAAGCATGTATCAGATAAGTACTTGCAAAACAGTATCACGTTGATTCCAAGTATGTAAATTGTATGTAAATTGTACAACATTAAAAATGGGTGAGCATACTTTTCCCCCATATTTGTAAATGATTGAAATATTGTATAAGCGTAAAAAGGGGCCACGAAACTCACTTGTTAGGTGGTAAGTATGTATGATCAAAGTATCCAAATGTTATATGTAATGAATGGTCAAACACCTATTGACAGTTATTGTTAAGCATTAATGATATGTATAAAGCGTATAATAATGTTCGGTCGGTTCGGGTTGTATCGGTTGGGTCGCGTGTAACACACACAAACAGACACACGTACTAGATCTTATGTAGAACCAAGTACTGGACATCGTTGCCATTGCTGATGATATTTGTGTAAAAGTTTCATTGTTATTAAAGAAGTATGTGGTAAATACTAATAGTTACAAATCGGTTATTGATACCTGTAAATTGTTAAGTTAATTTAATTTGGAATAACATTAATAAGTTTGATAGCGTTGATTTTAACATTTTCATTAGCAATGGCAACCGTGTCGATGTCACCTTAACACCACACGTCATACACACATTACACACAAGAAGGAATGCACACACAACAACTTCAGTCGCACGACAAGACCAGACGCACGACTCAATACTCCATTCGCACGAATCAACCCTCCATCGTATGAATCAGCTTCATTCGTACGATTGAACCTTTATTCGTACGACTGGCATTCAGTCGTACCACACAACACTCAATCGCACGATTCAACCTCCATACGCACGAATCAACCTTCATTCGTACGAATCAGCTTCATTCGTACGACTAAACCTTCATTCGTGCGATTGGCCTTCAGTCGTGCGATACACGCACAACCGCACACATTCATTCGCTCGTATGACTCAATCGCACACACACACACACAGTCGCACGACACACCCAGTCGCACAACTCAGTCGCACGATTGACTCAGATGCGTGATTCAGTCGCACGACTCACCCAGTCGCACGGCTCAATCGCATGATAGACCCAGTCACCTGAACAGCAGAATCGCGACTGTTGAAGGTGCTGAGCAGCCCCCGGCTGCTCCGAGCACGGGTTTTACACAACAAGGACTTCTAGAAACACACTATAAACACACACAAACATGAAGCACACGGAGAAAGACCTCACACGCACCCACACGACCTCATGTGTTCGGGTTGAACCCGAACACCCGAAACCCTAGTTTGGACAGCCGTGAATAAGCAAGAAAAGGGACAACCAAGGTCGTCTACTTGCTAGAATGGAGTAGACTAGGTTGTAAATGAAGTCTAGACGACGAAAGCGAGACCAAACGGGGCGGTTTTGGTGCAAGGAGGAGGAAGATAGGTGAAGAAGAAGATGTGAAGAAGAAGGTGAAGTGAATGGGCTAGGGCTGGAAAAATAGGTTTTTATACCCATTCCAAGTTTGCAAAATGTCACATTTAGTCCCTGCACTTAACCCCCGAGTTTCCCAAATTTGTTTCTGTTGAAAACGACTTTATTAGGTTAATTATATTAATGATAAAAAATGCATTTAATGATGTTTATAACTTAAAAATGGTTTTTATTAATGATAATAATATTATGTAAAAACGGTATATTTAACGGTAACGACGATGAAAGTTTTAAAATTTTTTAATGATAGCACACGATCGCAATGAAACACAAGCATAAGGATGATAAAGCAAGTATAATATCCACACGAATAGTTTATAAAGATGAGGAATGATCGAGCGAAGAAAAGTTAACGGAGTCCATGTTAATTGACGGAGCTTAAGGTGACGGATGTCACACGTGGCGGTGGTGAAGACTCTCTTCATGGGAGAGGTAAGATTTCAAAATGTGATGGTGACATAATGTCATTGTCTAATTGGAGGGAGGGTGGGTGCGTGTTGTCGTTTTAATCATATGCTTCGTTTGTTTTTAGTGTCTATGTACCTTTCGAATTATGTTGTAGTTTCATCTGTTGCTTCGTTTCTTAGTAGTTTTAGATTTTAGAGACCTGAATTCTTGATTTAATGTATTTTACCGATTTTGGGCTCGACCACTCTTTAACATATTATTCTATCTGTTAAGTATGTAGTTTCAGGACTTACGGGTTGTAACATCTGCTATTTTTCAAATTATAAAGCCGAACCCGTTTGTAAATTATATAAATCAAACACATAAATCAAACTACTTCATCCTTTATGGTGATAAAAAAACATGAAGGTGTTAACTTTGTGATTTAAATTCATATTTATCTTCCACTTAAAAAGTTTATAAACTTACGAGGCTCTATATATCATTTATGAGGTTCTAATTATTACTAGACTTTAAAATTTTTATGAGATTTATAAAGATAAGTAAATATATAAAGATTATTATTTTTAACCACCTTAATAATTTAATAATTAACATTAAAAAAGATTTATAATTTCTATAATATTTTATAAATGAATAAATGGAATAATCATTTAAAATTTGGATTTTATAAAGTAAAGGGTTGGAAATGTAATTATTAAAACTTTGTTTTAAAAGTTATTTAAACATAAAATAATAACAATCTGAAAAATGGGGACCAAAGTGTAAGTTTGTTTAAAACCCAACCCTTCTCCCGCCGACCTCCCCTTGCCGCTGGCCACACCTCCGGCCAAGCCTCCGGCGACCACCAAACCTCAACAAAACGTCGAATTAACTCAATTAAATGGTTCTTAACTCTCGCATGCGTTTTTCGAACCCCAGACTCGTTTCAATTGACCTTAGTAAGCCTTTAATTCTAAGCACTCGTAACCGAACCATTATTCAAAGTGTGAAATCGTATAACCCGTAACTGATCAAAACAACTCTATGTAATCGAGGGGAAACATCCTAGACGATCCCTTCGAACTTTCTGTAGCTCTAATTTCAGTTATGGAGCACACACTTCTCGAGCTCGATCTTCAACTACATACGAACCTGCAACTTAGCCGAGCTCCATCTTCGGGGCAATTTAAATCAAAATTGATAAGGGGCTATTACTCTCTGTTACCTAAGGATGCTACACACTCAAGGAATTTGATTATGATTAACTCAATCACCACAAACCGACTCCCACCCGTTGCGACTCGTTCTTCATCTTGTAACTTCGTTTCGTTCATCATTCTGGTAATTAAATCCTCATATACACTCGGTTTCATATGGGCAATAAAAGCCCTAAGTTTGATTCCATTAACAACATTAATTTGATGTTCAATTGGAATCAAATCGATTCTAGGGTTCTTGCAAATTTGGGGTTTTCTAATAAATGATTATAAATTTTTTTAATGGAATTAAACCAGACATGGGCTTATAGCCCACCGGTAAAACGCAAGAGACTCACACATGGGGTCCCGGGTTCGAAACCAGGCACCCTGAAGTTATTTTTTATTGTTAATTTTTAATCATTTTAAATTTCATAAATTCTTAATATATTATTTAATCAAAATAAAATTATTGTTGTTAACCAAATTTATTCTAGAAATTATTAATTTAATTTCTGAAATCTTTCTTAAACAAAATAATATTCTATTTTTAATAGTTTAAAATTATAAAAAAAACTATAACAAAAGTTACTTAAAGGTTTGTCCCTTATTACTTTATGATAGTTTCCTTTAAATCATATAAGTTATGTTATTTTAATAAGTCATTAGTTAATTAATTATTAAATTAAGTTTTAAAGGTTTTAAAACTTGTGATCTTAAATTTAATTATTTTTTTAAGAATATAAAAGTTATAAAAACATTATTAAATTATTTATGTGTTATAAATATATTATAGGTCAAACTTAGATTAGTTCAAAACACTTTAAATCTATATATTATAGATACTTTAAATAATTAATTACACAAATAATTATTTAAAAAATTATTTAAATAATTAATTATTCATCTCTTCATTTAACCATGTTGTATCATCAATGGTCAATTTTATTCTTTAAAATTTTATTCAAATTCTTGAAACATATAAAACAATATAATTTCAATTATACTTTATTCTCATTTTTTTAAGGTTTGATATTATAAGACCTTTATAATAAATCATTTAAAAGTTTAAAACTTTATAAAATGATTTTAAATAATTTTAAAGTCATTTAACTAAGTATTCAATTAATCATCTTTATCAAAATTTAAATAATTAACTATTCTAAGTACTTCTTTTCACATATTATACTTAATCTTTATTAAATCAATAATTGAATCATTCATTATCCTTATCAATCTTAATTGGTTTATTTCATTTTTATTGAACCAAAACATAATCGATTGTATTATTTTATTTGATTTAATTATTAAAACCCCCAAATTCCAATTGAAACCCTAATTCGTATTTAGTCGTTAATCTTATCTTTATTCTAATTATAAGACACCAAATCTTAGGTTGAATCGTGAAGGAATCGTTGGAATCATCTTATCTTCTTATTGTTTTCTTAAGTGCAACTTATAACACGTGAGTTTTCCATGTGAGTTCTCCATGCCCCTTTTTACTTTATTTTCACACTTTTTGGGGTGAAACATGTTAACCTTATAAAATTACACTTGTAAACATCTTGATACTTGCAAATGCACATGCAATTCATCTTTATCTTTTTGTCATGGTTATTTGTGTTATTGTAAGTCTTATATGAGATACATATTTTGTTTACAATCATTAACTATTGCTAGCCTGGCGACGTCTTAGATCTTTGAGCCTGACAAGCCTATTTGGTGCTAAAGTCAATGTATTGCCGACTCCTGATGACGTATGCTTGTTCATCATGGGAACCAAATACACTTAGCCAATCTTATATACTTGTAATCAAGTCGATGTTTGATTGTAACTGTATGTGTTCTATAAGCTTGCTAACTTGTAACCATGGACATGAATTGCTACTTGTAACCCTTTTATATATATACATATATGCGTGTGTTTAAACCATGGGAACTCACCAACTTTATAGTTGACCCTTTATTTTTAACATGTTTCAGGTTTACTACTTGAAGATCTTCTTGTGCTCATATAAGACTTGAACCTAGTTTAAATTGAAAGTCTTATGTTTCTGTTTGTATCTTGATTGTTTTGTAATTACTTATTTGTCTTGTAATGTTCAATGAATAATGACATTTAATATTATTTCAAATTAATTAGTTCCATGTGCTATGAGCAATCGGCTCCCATTCGTCCGCCCCGATGATTCCGCCGTCGGTCGGGGTGTGACACGGGTGCTAATTTTTGGAAATTTTGTTTGATTTGAAAGAGATGTTGTAATAGTTTGAGGCTTTCTTAATATTGAAGCTGATTAGTCATATATGGTCTCTTGCTTTGACCTGTTTGCATTAAAAGTTTGGGGTGTGCTATACTTTCGTGGGAAGAATAGATTGTTTGGGCCAAGTATAGCAGCTCCTAATAGAGTTTGTGGTTTAAGATTTTATGTTTCTTTTAAAATCAACAAATGCTCATTGGTTAGATTATTGCTATCATGTTTGTGTGCGGTTGTTAGTATTACTTGCTTGGAGCTCACGATTTACTTGGTTATCTTCTAATATGTCTGATGTTGCATGTTGTTCGTTTTTATCATTCATTTTTGTTTTAAGTTCTTATTTGGCTGGTGTTTTTCGGTGTATTTTGTGCTGTACATGGACCTATTCAGATACATTTGAAATGTATTATTGTTAATGTGTATCTTGGTGTATGTTATTCTCCTGGATATATATATGTGTTGGTGAAGGTAACTTTGGAATCGAGTGTTTGCAATTAAGGTTTATTGATTTCAGGGTTATATTGAGCTTAATGTCAGCATCTCTTTCTTTAGAAGAACAACACAACGAGTTGTAAGTAGTAGGTTCTGCGATAATTGTTGGTGGTGGAGTCATCCAATTATGGTGGTCCATGAAAAGGAAAATGATTTCCAAAAGCCATCTTTCTCCCTCTACACTTTAGTCGTAAGCCACCCCCTCCCCATCTCTTTTTTAATCATTTATTAATCAACGATGGTATATATGCGTGATGCTCTCTTCCTCTGATTAAGTCAACATATTATAGGATAATACATGGCTTTTTTAAGACCAACATCCTCGGGTTCGATGAAAGTATTAACCAAAAAACGAACCCAGTGATCATGAAAATACAACATGAAAGATAGTGTAGACAGAATTGCTTGTTGGGATTCATAAACATGAGGTGTTGGTTGTATTAGAGATATTTGTTGAGATTGGTTATAAGATGGTTAGGAGTTTGTTAAGAGTTAGTTAGTTAGTTAACTCTTCTAGATGGTTCTCCTATTGTGTATAAATAGGAGATATGATTCTCTCTTTGAGTAATGAAAAATAACATCTTCACTTCTCACTTTCTGTTTTCATGGTATCAGAGCATATGCTCTGCGATTCCGGTCATCTTCTCCGGTAATCAACTGTTCTGATTCTTGTATATCAATGGCATCTTCATCTGCTGCAACAATGTCAACAATGATGCATTCAACCAATCCTCTACCTAATATTGCAAATTTTCTATCGATTAAGCTTGATGATAACAACTTTCTCAACTGGAAACATCAGATTGTCACTGTGCTGAAGACTTTAGGATTGTTACAATTCGTGAAGTCTGAAGCACAGGCTACTGATGTTTTAGCAGATCGAGAGATTTGGGAGAAGAATGATGGCTACGTTCAAGCGTTAATCACTGCTACTCTGTCTCCTTCGATTTTGCATCTTGCGCGTAACTCAACAACAACTTCATCTCTATGGAAATCAATTGAAGATTCATTTGTCCAAACAGTCTTTGCCAAACAATCGCAGCTGCGTACTCAGTTTCATCTTCTGAAACAAAGTACAAGATCGATTGTTGAGTTCTTAAATGAAGCCAAAGAGATTGTGGATTCTCTAAATGCAATCGGTGATCCAATTTCTGATGATTTGTTAGTTTTACAAGTTCTTCAAGGTCTTAATCGTGATTATGAAAACTTTGTTATGAACATTGAAAATCAAGAAGCTACTCTTACCTTTTCACAACTACGATCGAAATTGCTCACTTATGAAGCTCGATTAAAGCAACGCGAATCGGTTAATCAACCTGTTCTAGCTGCTATGACCGCTTCCACCGAAAATCCACCACATAACTCTTCTTCTAAGATGGTTGTTTGTCAAATTTGTGCAAAGACAGGGCACAAAGCTTCGAGTTGTTATTTTCGGTACACTCCAACCGAGTCTTCTCGAACAATAGAGCAATGGAGTAGTAGCAGCATTCCGTCATGGCGCGGCAGTCGAATGCGTGGTGGTGGTGGTCGCTCAGGCGGGCGTCGAGGTGGTGGCGGTCGCTCAAGTGGCGGTCGCTATACTGCTCACCTTGCTGATGTTGATAACAATTTTGGGTTAGGGCTTCTATACTCAAATGATTCAAATGGTTCTCACTTTGGGCTTGGTGCAGGTGTTCTCGGTCCAAGACCACCTGATTTTAGTGGTGCATCTGGGCCAAAACCAGTTGGTTATGTTGGGCCTCAGCCTTCTGGATTTTCAAATGGATCATTCCCACAACATTATTCCACTACTGGACCTGCGTATGGATCTGTTTATGAGCCTCCTTCTTCTAGATTTGGGCCTGGTGATTTTCAAAATTAGGCCTCACATGCTGCTGGTCATCAATTTGGTCTACATCTGATCTTTCACATGCTTGTCAAACAGTAGAATCCTGGATTCCTGATTCCGGTGCAACCGCTCATATGACTTCCGATCCTTCTATTGTCTTCGGTACTGTTCCATACACTGGTTCTGAGCGTGTCATTGTTGGTAATGGTACATCTCTAACCATTTCACATATTGGTTGTTCTTATCTTCGTTTATCTCGATGTACTTTATTACTTCGCTATGTTCTAGTGGTTCCTGGCCTTGCCAAGAACTTATTATCAATCACACAACTTGTGATTGATCATCCTATATCTGTTTTGTTCTCACAGTCTGGTTTATCTATACAGACTCACACAGGGCAGATCCTCCACCACATGCGAGCTAGTCCTCATCAGCTTTATTCTCTCACTGCTACATTTTCTACCTCTCGGGACTTGTGGCATGCGAGACTTGGTCATCCTTCTGATTCTGTACTGTCTAGGCTTTCTTCTTTGCAATTGTCATCTAGTTCATTACATAAACCCTGTAATTCATGTTGTATTTCTAAATCTAGTCGATTACCATTTCATTCTGTTGTATCTCATTCTACTGTTCCGTTGCATATTATTCATTGTGATATTTGGGGTCCATCCCCTACTGTATCTCGTTCAGGATTTCGTTATTTCATTACATTCATTGATGACTTTAGTCGTTTCACTTGGATGTATCCTTTGACTACTCGATCACAGGCGATTGAGGCTTTTTGTCTATTTCGCCCAATGGTTGAAAATATGTTTTCATGCACCATCAAACATCTTCATTGTGATGGTGCTCCTGAGTTGACTCGTGGTGATATGGCGCGATATCTTTCCGAGTCTGGTATTGCCTACCGTATCTCTTGTCCTTATACACCCCAACAAAATGGGGTGGCTGAGCGCAAGAATCGTCATCTATCAGAGGTTGCCCGTGCCTTGTTGTTTCATGCTCATCTACCAACAAAATTTTGGTATGATGCGTATGCTACTACAGCCTTTCTTATTAATCGATTACCTACACCTGTTCTTCATCATTCCACACCCTACGAGGTTCTATTTGGCACTAGTCATTACTCCATTCTTCGTACCTTTGGATGTTTATGTTATCCTTTTCTTGGTGACACTCGAATTGATAAACTCTCTCCAAAGTCTACTCCATGTTTGTTTCTTGGCTATGCTCCTAGTCACAGTGGCTATTTGTGCTATGATCCTGTTACCTCTCGGACTCTTACATCTAGACATGTGATTTTTCATGAGTCTGTGTTTGAAGTTCTTGGTTACTCATCTTCTTCCATGACTTCTGATTCTTTTTCGCTTCCTGATCTTATCATTCCTCCTCTATTGTATTCTTTTGATTCTTTTGTTCCTGTCTCTGCTTCCATTCCTCCCACATCATCTTCTTCTCCACCATCTTCCTCCCCATCCTCACCACCCCCTCCTCCTCCTCCTTCTCATCCCATGGTCACTCGCTCTCGTGATCATACTCGTCAGCCTAGACAGTTTCCTGATCATGTTCTGTATCACACTACCACTACTCCGACGTTTGAGCCGTCTTCCTTCTCTCAGGCACAGAAGCATTCTGTTTGGTGGGATGCTATGCACACTGAGATTGGTGCATTGCATTCTAATCATACCTGGGATCTTGTTCCTCTTCCCCCTTCTGCCAATATTGTTGGTTGTAAGTGGGTCTACCGGATTAAACATAATCCTAATGGCTCTGTGAGTAGGTACAAAGCTCGTCTTGTAGCCAAAGGCTTTCATCAGACAGAAGGGCTTGATTACACTGAGACATTTAGTCCGGTTATCAAACCCTCCACCATTCGTTTGGTTTTGTCTGTTGCCTTTTCACGTGGTTGGAGTATTCGTCAGGTCGATGTCAACAATGCCTTTTTGCATGGTGATTTATTTGAGACTGTCTATATGTCTCAACCTCCTGGTTTTGTTGACTCGTCCCGTCCTCATCATGTTTGTCTTCTACGGAAGGCTCTTTATGGGCTTAAGCAAGCTCCTCGGGCTTGGTTTTCTAAGCTCTCTTCTGTCCTTTTATCCAGTGGTTTCACTCGATGTCTTTCTGACACATCTCTGTTTGTTTACCAGCATGATGGCACCACCTGTTATGTTCTAGTTTATGTTGATGATATTATCATCACTGGGAGTTCTCCTGAGTTTGTTACGTCTCTGATCACTCAGTTGCATTCTCGGTTTGCTCTTAAGGATTTAGGGCCCTTATCCTATTTTCTGGGTATCCAGGCCTCTTTTACTAATGACTGTCTTCATCTTTCTCAGCAGCGCTATTTACTTGATTTGTTGCAGCGTACTGGGATGGCTCAGTGTAAGCCATTGTCTACTCCTGTTACTTCTGGTCGGCAGTTATCTAGACACTCAGGAGTCCCATTAGCTGATCCTCCTTTGTATCGCAGTACTGTGGGTGCATTACAGTATCTTGTCTTGACTCGTCCAGAGATTGCTTACGCGGTTAGCAAGGTATCTCAGTTCCTACAGATACCTACTGATCGTCACTAGATTGCTGTCAAGCGTATTTTACGATATCTTTGTGGTACTGTTACTGATGGTTTGACTATTCGCCGGTCTACCTGTTTTGATATACATGGTTACTCTGATGCTGATTGGGCTGGTTGTCCGGATGATCATAGGTCGACTACTGGTTATTGTGTGTTACTTGGTCCCAACCTCATTAGTTGGAGCTCTAAGAAACAACATACGGTTGCTCGTTCTAGCATTGAGGCTGAGTACCGCGCTCTTGCCCATACTGCAGCTGAGATCCGCTGGCTTATGTCACTATTGCATGAGTTGCATATTTCTTCTTCATCTTCTCCTACGATCTGGTGTGATAATCTTGGTGCTACTTATCTTGCTGCTAATCCTGTCTTTCATCAACGCACCAAGCATATTGAGATTGATTTACACTTTATTCGTGATATGGTGTTATCTCAGCTCCTTACTATTCGCTATGTTCACACTAGCTCTCAGCTTGCTGATTTGTTGTCAGGTTGCCTTCCACCTGTGCAAATATCCTAATAAAATAGATGGAGAATGTAATTTTGAATTATGTACTGCAGACACACGACTGGAATTACGTGCTGCAAACACATGACTCGCACCCACCTATAACGCAGATGCAACTAACGTTAACATTTTTTATGTCAAACAGACAACATCTGATGGAACTAGCAAAAAAATCATCTTAGACCGAAGGGAGCGGTACCTGCACTTGAGGTGCGCGTCGTAGCATATGGACACCAGCCTTTAGAGACGATGAAACGTGCTATGTTTTCATAGACCGAAAGGTGTTCATATATGTTTTATATACCATAACTAATATACCACCAAATGTGAGATGTAACAATCAGTACTTCTATTTGGAATTATTTTTTAACAACATTTGACGTTCTTTAGGTTTACTTAAGTACTATGAACTGTAAAAACTTTTCAAATGTTAGCAACACACTAATATTGTTGTTACAATACATGTGACATTAGTTGTAGTAATTCACAACCAAATCTTTTGCAGATAAGTAGAAGTCAATCCTTGGTGAAAGGCAAGGATGAAAAACCATTGAATCAAGGCTTTGTGTACATGGCTGCTATAGGGTAAAGGGTTATGCCTGCACAAAACCATATCAGTACATAACAACAGTGTCTCACCAACTCTACGTGCATGTCGATGTTACATCAACCTTCACCCTGATACCTGAAACATCAGAGCTACCACATGAGTACTTTGACTTTGAACATCTATTTATGCTCTTTGTTCAACAACAGGGTGCTTACAAGACATATTTCTATATTTGGGTATGTTCAGTAAGTTTCCATTTACGTGGCTATGATTGGAATGCAAAACCCGTGTTGGTTGTCATGGCTTGGCAGCCGTTAATGGTATACCTGGCAAGATGGGCGGGTCGGGTTGGGTCGGGTGCCAGGTCAGAATGGGTTCGGGTTAGGATGGGTTTGGGTCACAATGTACTAATTTAAAATTGGGCTAGAATAGATTCAGGTCAGGATGGGTCGGGTCAAAATGGGTTTAGACTCAAAAAACCACATTGATTAACAATTCCATACATAGATCAATCCCAAGGCAATATAACTAAGTATTACTCTAATACCTTAAGGTAGGGTTGTTCAAACCGCTCGACGTTCGTTCAAAATTTGCTCGAAAAATGCTCGTTCGAATTTTTGCTTGAAAAATGTTTGTTTGAATTTTTGCTCGGTTGTAAACGAGCCGATCGGCTCGGATCGGTTTGTAACCGAGCCAAGCACGAGCAAAGGTCCGCTCAGTTCGGTTCGGTTTGGATCGAATTAATATGTACATATAGTTTATACGTAACACTCTACTAGATTTGACCCATTTTATACAAATATATAATTATAAAATGCTCGGTTCGGATCAAATAAATTGTTCGCCGCTCGTTCGAAAACTTACCGCTTGAAAAATGCTCGTTCGATTTTCAGCTCAATTGTAAACGAGCCGATCGGCACGATTCGGTTTGAAAACAAGCCAAGCACGAGCAAAGGTCCGTTCGGTTCGACTCAGCTCGTGAACATCCCTACCTTAAGGTACAACTAGACAAACACATTTAAAATAAAACTTTAAGCCAATAGTTATAAAATAAAAATAAAAAAAGATAAACTGCATGGTGATGGTAGACGTGGGTTGTGCAGTTATATTGTGGTCTTTTACCCCCATCATACAGCTCCAGTTTATGACGCCTGCCGACCCGTTCACCTCATATGACCTGTAAACCGATCTTGACCCGTTTATAAATCCAACATGTTTATCGCTATCATGTAGATGTGAGACTATGTGTGGATTTTAGAGAAAAGATGAGGTGGAGAAAGATGGACTATGAGAAAATCTAATCAACCCATCCTGACATGTTCCTTGTTTTTTTATGATCCATCTTGATTCATTGATAACTTTTCATAGTTTTAAAGTTCCCCAACTTAACCCTTTTAAAAATATAGGTTAACCCAATCTAACCCATTACTTCATTATTACTACCCAAATCAACCCAAATATACCCACTTGGGTCCAAATTGCCAGGTCTAGTTAACAACATGCAACTATAGCCGATAGCGGTTCTGAGCCAAGTGTGTGCAAAATTATCTTTATCGTAAGGTGTTAGTTTTTGTAGTGTCCGTTTGACTATGATTGTATTCGAAAAAAAAAATATCAGTTACCATGGTGTGGTAACCCACTATGGTCTGCAAATGTAACTGTAATTCGATTCTAAGCCTACTGTTTGATTTGCGATGCATATACAGCTATGATGGATTATCTGATCCATATGCGCACGCGCAACGCGCGTGCCTGGATTTCCATCTAGTTAATTTGGTTTAAACTAAAAGTATGATTTTAAATTATTAAAACCTGCAGGACCGTTTAAGGGCTTGAACACAATTACAACACAACAACACAATGAGGAGAGCAAACTAAACTTTAATCAAACAGTGAACTGGATTAACCAAGGTGATACTAAGAACACAAGTAAAGTAAAGAGACAGAACAACAGAGTATGGGTTTCAAGGAGGCAGTATATTGCTTTCTCAAGTTCTTTTACAAGTGTTACAAAGCATAAAAAAAGATACAAGAACTTGAAATACTTATACTACAACCTACAGCCGGCTATACTTTGAAAGCCAGCTGGATACAATTGACTAGACACTAACAAAATCAATTGTAGGATCAAAAGGCATATCTGCCTTTTGACCTTGTGACTATGACATGCCATAGCTCACATCCTTATACATTAGAAAAAGGATAAAGTACATAAAATAGAAAGTTACAGACTCAAGACCTCAATGTACAGTTACCAAAAGCATGGACCTTTTCACCAACTCATGTAAGTTGGTGACTTTACAGAGATGCAGCGGAAAAGGTGCTTTATGGAACAGTACATCAGATAAAGCATGTGTACTAAAAGTCTTCGGAAGAAATCTGTCTTCATAGGTTGAAGCTTCGGAAGACTTTGTCTCTGAGGCTTCGGAAGACTTCATGTTTGGCTTCGGAAGATATTGGTCTTGGCTTCGGAAATTTTACACTTAGAGTATTTTCTAATGCATTGTGTAAAACTTCCGAAGCATTCTTACTTCAGTACTTAGTGCATGTTGCAAAGACACTTGGATGTTTTGGGTTGCATCAGACTTAAGGAATCCTTACAAACTCCCCCTAGGCTGATGCTACCAAAACACTTAGGAAGATCTTCAGATGTTGGTAGTCTTCAGTACAATCATACCATTCCTTTCTTCATTAGATGGTCAGGATCATCAAGACTCTCATAGTATCTTCTCATTTCAAAGAGATCATGCAGAGGTAAGTTGATTATGTCTTGCCAGGAGTAGACATTCTCAACACCTTGATCTCTGATAACATGCCATCTTTCTGGATTGGTAGAGTAAGTCCAGGACAAGATGGGTGTCTCAGTTGTTAGAGGAGCCACTTGCATAGGAGTTGATTGGGCTGCCTCATCATGCACTTCCTCAGGTTGATCTGATTCAGCCTGAGGTGTAGAGGTAGATGACTTAGGCTTCTTCTTCTTAGTCTTTGGTTTAGAAGCCATTCTCTTCTTCCTCTTAGATGACTTTAACTGAGAAGACTGGTCTGCAGCACCATGTTGATCATCATTGTCTTTCTCAGTTGGGTGTTCCTCCCTCACAGGTTCAGAAGGAGAGGGAGTTTGACCCTGCCTTGGATCAGAAGATGAAGCTTGCTGAGGCTCAGCTGGAGGTTCTGGTTGAGGTGTCTCTGGTTGTTCAAACTTGACCTCCACTTCAGGTGGGACTTGACTTGGAAGAGAGTGCAAGTCAATCAGTTCTCCACTTTTAATCTTCTGCTTGATCACCCTTATATGCTCATCCATTGTGGATAGAGACATGGGGCCAAGTCTCCTTCCGGAGAATCCATATAGCTTCAAGAAGCTCATCATTCTTTGTCTGTCAGCAGACTTCTTTGCATTCTTTTGAATGATGGCTCTTAACTTTGCAGCTTCTTCCCTTAGCTTCCTTTTGGTTGTCTTTCTTTCTTTGACTAGCTCAAGCTCAAGTTGCTTTAGGTACTCAAACTCAATGAAGTCATAGGACAGGGGAAGAAGTGCATCTGCCTGATAGAAGCCTGTGGCACTCAGGTAGTTGATCATCTTGATCCTATCTTCTTCTTTATCTACCTGAGGTTCTTGTGGAGCCACATCTTCCTGTGCAGGACTTTCTTGAACTGGAGAGAGAGTGGGAGCATGCTTGTAGAGTCTTTTCTGTCTCTTCTCCTCTTTGAATTGGAGAAGTAGCCTTGCATCCTCTTTCTCCTTCATCTCTCTTGACACTTCCATGTCAGCCAGTTCATTTAACTCTTCTAAGGGGAGGGAGATGATTTCATCAATATCATAGTTCCTGGTCTGTTAATAGGTAATCCTGACTGCCCTTAACTCATCATCTTGAGTATTTGGTCTGGGGGCAGCCCTGATTGCAGCTTGCATAAAGCTAGATGACCCAGAAGAACTTTCTCCCCTTAGCCTCCTTTTCCTCTCTCTCTCTTCCTCCTCAATTTCCTCAGGAGTCATTATCCTTTTCCCTTTGTCACCAACAGACCTTTGTGACTCAGGGTGGATTGAGGCTTGGCCTTCATTGCTTGGTGTAGCTTCCATGCTCTGGCCAGAGAGAGGCTGAGAAACACCTTCACCAGCAGGTGTCTCAGAGGGAGTTTGGACCTCTGCAGCAGTTGTTGATGATGAGACAGGGGTCTCAGGTTCTGCCACTGGGCCTTCAGTCAAGGTTTCCCCTATGAAACTAATCTTAGGGTCCACCTCAACATCCAGTTGACCGATGACATTGCCTGATTGCCTAAGTCTCCTTCTTAGAGAGAACTCTGCAAGGATCCTATCTTGGATTCTTTGAGCCAGCCTGTCAGCTTGTCTTGAATTGCTTGGATTGACAAGTGGCATGTTGACTAAATCCAATCTTTCATAGAAGTTCAGGCTTTGGAAATTAAAACTTCTTGTTGACCTTGAACTCTGTGAAGGATAAGGGCTCTTCTGTCAGCATCATACCTCCACCTTATGATGTAGTTGCCAGTTCCTTGTGGTGGAGATGAGACAACCCTTGGTATACCTTCCTCAAAGAGACTCCTGATGATTGAGTCTATAGAGTCCACATTAATGTGAACTTGAGGAAGTTGCTGAGAATGCACAACAGCAAGTGAGGATGGTGAGTCCTCTATGTCCATTCTCTGTGAAGAACTCCCAGGTTCTGTGGTTGTAATAACTTTCTCCCCCTTTTGGTAGCATCACCCACTTGCATAGGTGAGCTGGAGGATAAGTCAATCACTTCCACAGGTTCTTGTGTTCCTGGTTGAGCTCTCCTTAAAGGTCTCCCAGCTAGTTTTTCCTTTAGATATGAAATCTGAAGTTGCTGATCATTGACCCTGTTATGTAAGGTAGTCACCTGAGATTCCAAGTGACTAACCTTAGAGACTAAATAGGAGCATGTTTTTGACAATTTCTGCACCTTTAGTCTCAAATTCCCCTCATCTTCATCAGAAGAATCATTGGGGGATGAGATGATTGGACCAAAGTCCTCTCTCTCACCACCAGCTTGAGGTTCTTGGCTGCTGGTTTTCCTCTGCTCACTGGCAACCTCAGTTGAGATGCCAGTGGGCTGAGTTGCCATGGTTGAGGTCTTAATGATGTAATCACTTTCAAAAGTGAGAGCCTCTTCCATATGGACATCCTGAACATGTTCAGAAGTGTCCACCTCAGTAATAGGTGACTGATGTGGGATAGACTGAGGAGAGTCAGAGGTACTCATCTCTCTTTGAGTAGGGGAGGAGAAGAGAGACTCATGGTACTCACTGAATCCTAAGTCTTCATCAGTATAAAAGGATAGGTTGGGAATTGGTTGGTTGAGATCTAAAGGCTGGGGATGGTAGCTGTCCCCTGAAGGTTGTTCACTTGAGTGTTGAGACTCAGAGTGAAGGCTTAAGGCTGTTGGGCTAGTGAGCTCATCAGGGTGAGCATGAGGAACCTCAGCCCTGATAGGTGAAGAAATGGGAGTGGTTTGCTCCTCAGGAGAAGTGGGAGCTCTAGTGTCCACTTCCTCCTGTAAGGTTGAGTATATGGGGGCCTGCACAGACTCAATAGCCTGAGCAGGGGTTCGTTTGGATTTTCTTTGGTAGGTGAGGGTGATTTCTGGTCTTTTTAGAGGTAAGGATAAAAGAGGTGTGGGTTCAACACTAGCTTGTGTTGCTAGGTTGTCACCTTGAGCAATGAGCTCTAACATTTTGGGGACTAGGGCTGTTTCTACCCCTGAGAAGCCTACAGTTGGCTTCTTCATTATTTTAAAGATGCCGGGCTTCATCTGTCCCAATTTAAGAATATTACTTGTTTCCCTCAACTGTGAGCCCAGTTCACAGTTGAGAATGTGTTGAACATATCTAGGAAACATGTAATACTCTAAGGAGTCTAAGTTTGCAAGTAAATTAGTATAAACAAATTGTGAATACCTGAACTTGACCCCCTGAACCATTCCATGAACTATAAAGGAGAGATCCTCAGGAATCTGGTCCCATCCACCATGCTTGTTTGATAAGCTGTGGATAACCACATGGAGCAGGTATTTCCACTGGGATGAGACCTTCCCTTTCCTGAAGGTCTTTACAGAGAAATCTCCCTCATAGCCCATCTGCTCAAAGGAATGATTAACAGCTTCCTTTGGGAAGGACACCTCACCTTCTTCATCATCCAGCTGCAAATGTTGGTTAATGATGGCCGGAGTGATGAAGATTGTCCTCCCTTGCACTGTGGCAGACAGTGCCTTCTCCCCATCCATAATGACCTCTTGGCAGGTCTTCCAGAATTCAAGCAAGTGATCCTCATATAGAGTAGGATCAATGGTCAGGGAGGTGAAATAGTTTGACAGAGTCAAGAATTGGCAAATCTCTGAGAAACTTGCATCTTTCTCAGAGCTTAACAGAGCAACTTGATTATGTTGCCTGTGAAGTTGCATGGAGAAATCTGGGTTGTTTCTGCGGTTTAGGTTGGCCATTTCAGAAGCTTAAGGGTGAAGAAAGGTAGAAAGCAAAGGCGGTTTAGAGAATTAGGTTAGAGGAATAGTGGAATTGAGGAAGATAGTGGGAAAGAGGGGGAACCGTTGGGTATTTATGTGAAAAGGGATTTGAACCAAAGTTAATGAAAGAGGATAAACTTTGAAATCCGGAAGTCGGTCCCACCTCTGAAAAGGTAGTTTACTTTTGCTCAAAAAGTAGTTTTCTTGGAATTCGAAAAGCTTCCGAAGGAATTTGTCTTCGGAAGTTTTAATTGAAAAAGCTTCCGAAGCTAAAATGGCTTCGGAAGATTTTCCTGAGAGTCTTGAAAATTTATGCTTCGGAAGAGAAATAAACCCTTGGATGCTTTGTATAAGAATAAACAAAGCTTCCGAAAGTTAATTTTGCTTCGGAAGGAAAAAGTCCTTAAAAATGAATAAGTGTCTGAGATAAGAATTTTAAGCTTCGGAAGATGAGTTTTGACTTCTTCCGAAGGTAAAATCTCTTAGACAGTTATTTATTTTGAAGACATGTTTTTCTTCCGAAGATAAAACTTTATCTTCCGAAGTATCAGAAAATTTTCAAGAATCTAAGGAAAGTCTTCAAAAAGAATTTTACATCCAAAGAAAACATGAGCTTATGAAAGTGATGAACTAGACAACTTAGGACACACATATTTTAAGAAGAAATAATTAGAATTAGTTTAAGAAAAAGTCTACTCAAAGTTAATCATCCCAATAGCTGATATCAGATACTTAAATCTCTGTTCATCAAAAGCTTTTGTGAACAGATCAGCATATTGTTCATCTGTATGAACTTTGACTAGTTTAATTAATCCCTTTTCATAGTTATCTCTTATTAAATGATACCTGATGTTGATGTGTTTGGTCCTTGAGTGCTGCACAGGGTTCTCAGTGATAGAGATAGCACTATTGTTGTCTATGTGGATAGGAGTCTCTTTGAAGTTAAATCCATAGTCCAGCATCTGATTTTGAATCCAAAGCACTTGAGCACAGCAGCTTGCAGCAGCAATGTATTCAGCCTCAGCAGTTGATGCAGACACACAGGATTGTTTCTTGCATTGCCATGAGACAACCCTTCCACCAAGGAATTGACATCCCCCAGATGTAGACTTTGCAGTCATGTTGCAACCACCATAATCACTATCTGTATAGGCATACAGATTGAAATTAGGATTCTTTGGATACCATAGACCAAGTGTTGAAGCACCTTTGAGGTATCTTAAAATCCTTTTCACAGTGATTAAGTGAGACATCTTAGGGTTGGCTTGATATCTTGCACAAATACATGTAGCAAACATGATATCAGGCCTGCTAGCTGTAAGATACATAAGAGACCCAATCATAGCCCTGTATAAATGTTCATCTACACACTCCCCCTCAAGATCAGGACCAAGGGAGTGGTTTCTGGCTATGGGTGTCTTAGCAATCTTACAATCAGTCATGTTGAACCTCTTGAGTATGTCTTGAACATACTTTGACTGACTTATGAAGATGCCATCTTCAACCTGCTTCACTTGAATTCCCAGAAAGAAATTGAGTTCTCCCATTGAACTCATTTCAAATCTGTCTTTCATCAGCTTCTCAAAGTCTTTGCAGAGCTTTGGATTAGTTGAACCAAAGATGATGTCATCTACATATACTTGAACCAGCAATAAGTCATTTCCCTGTCCTTTGATGAAGAGAGTTCCATCTATAGTACCTCTCCTGTATCCATGTTTACAAAGATACTCAGATAGTGTCTCATACCACTTCCTGGGTGCCTGATGCAGCCCATAAAGAGCTTTGTCAAGCTTGCAGACATAATCAGGATGATCAGGGTCTACAAAACCAGGTGGCTGTTTGACATAAACCTCTTCATCAATCACTCCATATAAGAAAGCACACTTTACATCAAGTTGAAAGACCTTGAAGTTCTTGGATGCAGCAAATGCCAGGAATATCCTAACAGCTTCTAGTCTTGCTACAGGAGCAAAGACATCAGTGTAGTCAATCCCTTCTTCTTGTGTGTATCCTTGAACAACTAGTCTTGCCTTGTTCTTGATGATGATTCCTCTATCATCCTTCTTATTCCTAAAAACCCATTTGGTTCCAATGGTAGTCTTCCCATGAGGAAGAGGACAAAGGTTCCAAACTTTCTGCCTTTTGAATTGAAGCAGCTCTTGTTGCATAGCTTCAACCCAACTTCCATCCTTTAGAGCTTCATCAACTTTCTTTGGCTCTATCTGAGATAAGAAACAAGAGTGAAGACAAACATTTGCTTCATGGGTTTGTCCTCTTGTTCTTACCCCTGTGACAACATCTCCAATGATGTTTGTGGTGGGGTGAGACTTGTGGATCCTTAGCTGAGGGATCACAGCAAGTTGTTGAGAAAGATCTAAATTTGAGAAATTTAGATCTGGCCTGGAAGATTCACCCTCCACATTATCACACTTATCAAGATTAACTTGATCCAATGAGTGTGTGACATCATTGATGTTGTCATCTATGGTGTGGTTATTAGCATCAAGGAATTCCTGATCACTATCACCATCACCATTGTTGTCTTCTACAATTGAGGTGTCTTTATCTGGTTGAGAAGCCTCTGAGCTGGAATTTGAAGGCATACCAGATGTATCAGCTGAATTTGTCATTGTTGTGCTGATAGAAACCTCATTTGCTGAAGTAGTTCCAACTGGAGCTGAAGATGTATGAGTTGAAGATCTTCCTAGCTCAAATCTTGGATCAGGATCACCTGTATTTAAATTTTCTGCAGATCCTGAAACATGCTCACAAGATTTGTTAAAACAGTTGGTAACTAAATCAAGATCAAACAGCCAATCAGGACCAGAACCAGCCACACAGGGTGTGTGTTCATTGAAAGTCACATTGGCTGACTCCTCAACAATTCTAGTTCTGAGATTGTATACTCTATAAGCCTTAGCTTGGGAAGAGTATCCAATGAAGTGTCCATCATCTGATTTCTCAGCAAACTTGGCAATTTGATCTTTGGTATTCAAGATGGTGCAGGGACATCCAAATGACCTGAGAAAACCAATGAAAGGTTTCCTCTTGTGCCAAAGTTCATAAGGAGTCTTACCATGTGTCTTAACTACTAAAACTCTGTTTTGCACATAGCAAGCAGTATTAACTGCCTCTGCCCAGAAGGTGATAGGCAGTTTAGAGTCAGACAACATAGTTCTTGCAGCTTCAATAAGTGTCCTGTTTCTCCTCTCAGCAACTCCGTTTTGCTGAGGAGTCCTGGGAGCACTATATTGTCTTGTAATACCTTTTTCATCACAAAATGTATCAAGGATTTGGTTCTTGAATTCAGTTCCTTGATCACATCTTATGGTTTTGACCTTGTGATCACATTGATTCTCAACTTTTAAGATGAAATTCTTCAGAATCTCAGGGGTTTCATCCTTAGTTCTAAGGAAGAAGACCCAAGTGAATCTTGTAAAATCATCTGTGATCACCAACAGTAAGAGGTCCTTCCTAGACTCATTACACTGGTGGGGCCAAAGAGATCCATATGTAACAAGTGTAGGGGAGTAGTGATGGAGTTCTTTTCCTTAGGCTTGTGAGATACCTTGTGTTGCTTCCCTTTCAGGCATGCAACACAATGATCATCACTTGTAAACTCTTTTTTGGCATTCCAGTTACCAGATCATGTTTAATTAATTTATTCATGTTCTTAAAGTTTACATGGCACATTCTTTTATGCCATAGGAAAGACTCATCACTATTTGCTTTAGATAGAAAGCATGAAACTTCTCCAGAGGGAGATGTTTCTTGCAAATCCATCTTGTACATGTTCCCTTTCCTGGGGGCTCTGAGCAGGATATGCTCATGAGGAATGACCACTCCAGGCTTGAGAACAATGCACTCATGCTCAGTAAAGAGCATGTTATGACTCTGATCACAAAATTGGGATACACTCAGAAGATTGTACCCAAGCTCCTTAACAAAGTTTACCTTCTCAATGCTGAGCTTACCATTTGTGACCTTGCCCCTTCCAGAAATGTAACCACCTTCATCTCCTCCAAAAGCAACTGGTCCTCCATCAATTCTCTCAAAATTATGGAGTAGAGACCTATTGCCTGTCATGTGCCTGGAACAGCCACTGTCAATTATCCAGACATTCCTGTTTGTCTTGAGCTGTTCCTGCACAAAGAAGATGATTAGTTACATTTGGAAACCCAAGCCTTACTTGTCTTGGGCTCACTAAGTGTAATAGAAGGTAATGCAACAGTAATAGATCCTATGGTTGTACTATGGGGATCTTCAGCTGTTGTTGATGGAGAAACTTCAGTCATTTGGTCTTTCTTAGACTTCCACACCACCTTTGGAGTCTTGGACTTGACCTTCAAAACCTTAGAAGCTTTTGGGACTTCACAAGTTTTGATGACTGAACCTTCGGAAGAGTCTACAGTCACTGCAGCAGACTTCAGTGCTTCGGAAGAACTCCTTTCTTCCGAGACCAATTTTACTTCCGAAGGTAATTTTCCATTTACCTTCTTCTTTGATTTGGAGCTTCCGAAGGAAACAGACTTTCCTTCCGAAGCTTGAGACTTCTTGAAACTCTTTGAAGTCTTTGTATTGGTCATGTGGACAGTACTTTTAGGATTGTATGGGCAATCCTTAGCAATGTGAGAAGTACTTTCACACATAACACATAACATTTTCTTCTTCAAGAGAGTCTCCTTTTGAGAGCAAGACTGGCTTTGGTCACATCCCTTCTCCACCTTCATCTTGGTAGATGCTGAGACAGTTCTTTTGGGCTGTGAACTGTTCTTGGAGTTTGATGGTCCAGGCTGTGCAGCAGTGGTACACAGCAGCTCAGTCTTCTTCTTTGCACTGAGATGATTTGAACAAGAACCAGGACTCTTAGCTGAGGAGTCTTGGTTGATGTCTTCAGTCCTTACTACTTTGAAACCTGCAGAGATAAAAACTTGTTTCTGCTTAGCATCAAAAGTAGCCTTGATTTCTTGAGCCTTCTTTGCTTTCCTCTTGCTCTTCCTGATCAAGTTCTTTCTCTTGGACTTGGTCATCACAGTAGATTTCTTCTCCTCAGAAGGATAGTGGCCCTTGGAAGAATCCTCTTCTTCACTCTTCTCAGAGGAATTCTTCACTATCACTTCTTCATCATCCTCACTTATAGGATCTATGAGAGGAAGCTCATCTTCACAAGTTCCACACCTAGGAGATCTTACAGACAAGATTGTGTGTGGAGGAGCTATCTCATTTGATCCCAGTCCCTGTCTATTTTGATAGCACACTTTGTTGTGCAGGGATGAGGATATCATGTTCTTGAAGGTCTCTTCTTCAAGAACACTCTTCTCTGCCTTGGCTTTGCTGATCACAAGCTCAGCCTGGCACTCAGTCAACTTAGTTATGAGATCTTGATCTGAGTTCTAAAATCTGTATGTTCATGTTTTAGTACTGAAATGGTTTTCTCCAAGTCCTCTATCTTTAACTTGTAATCATTTTCAGACTTTCTAAAATCAGATTTCAATATGTTTAATGACTCAAGATCAGATCTCATCTCTAAGTTGTAGGACCTGTATCTATTTACTTTAGCAATGCATTCAGGAGTACAGAGATGTTCCAATACCTTGGCTTCATCATGGTCAGCCATCAGTGCTTGGTTTGGAGAAGCATCTTCCACCTGAAAGCTCCAGTCAAAGCCTCCCTCTTCAACAGCAACAGCAGCATGTTGCTTTGGCTTCTCATTCTGAGGGGCTTTGTCAGTGTAGTTTGGTCTGGGTTGTGTTTGTCCCCCATTTGCCTTAGGTGCCTTACACTCCCTAGCAAAGTGGCCCATAAGGTTACAGTTGTAACACTTAACTTTGCTTTTGTCCAGCCCAAACTTTCTACTGGTAGCATTGCTTGGAAATCTTCTTCCTGTTCTCTTGTAGAACTTCTTGGCTCTGTGAGTGAGGAGAGCCATCTGCTGAACTATCTCCATGTATTCCAGGTCATCTGGATGGATACAGTCCAGGTCTTCAAGAGTGAAGAGAGAGTTCCCACAGCTTTCATCAGTAGACACAAAAGCTTGAGAAGAACTTGTCTCTTGGAATGGGCTTCCTTGAGTAAAGTTCTCCCTTGGTGTCTCCGGGAAGGTGATGAAAGGACCCTTTTGTGAGTTGTCAGGGTAGCATATGAGATGATGTTAGGGTTCTATGCTGTCCCTTTCAACCACATGAAGGGCTGAACCCATTTGATTGTTGGAGTTGCCAGATGAACCTTGCATGTTCATCTCCATCTGGTATCCACTGAGAATCCCATACAACTCTGTCAGAGTAAGAGTTTTAAGGTTCTCAGTCCTCTTGATCACCACACAGTAGTGTGTCCATTGCCTAGGAAGTGAGGACATAAACTTCCTTACAATGTCCCTGTTCTCAAGAGGAACTCCTCCATCCACTAGGGTATCCACAATCTCAACATACCTGAAGTATTGTTGAGTCATGGTTTTACCTGCTTTGAAGGTGAAGTTTTCAAACTGCTGCTTCAGAAGATCCTTCTTGTTCTCCTTGGCTTCAGAGGAGCCTTTATACATCAGCTGCAGTGCATCCCACAGCTGTTTAGCTGTTTTGCACTTCTTAAAACTCTGTATACAGAGTTTGGGAGAGCAGTCTGAAGAGCAGTCATGGCCTTCCTATCAATCTCTACTCTTTTTCTATCTTCATCTGAGTAGTTGGCCACATCTTTTGGAATCATACCAGCACCAGTAGCAGAGGGGGTGCTGGGTATGAAAGGTCCATTCTCAACAGATTCTCACATTCTTGAATCAAGAGACCTGATGAAGCCTTCCATCCTCATGCACCAGGTGTCAAAATCATCAAGAGTGATCAGTGGGGATTTGTTCATGGTTCCAGTCTTCATATCAGTCTTTGAGATGGAAGCCATTTGAAAGGTTTAGTTTTTGTGTGTGTGAGGGATCTTAAGATGGTGAGATCTTATATCAAGAGCCTGGAATGCTCTGATACCAATTGCAGGACCGTTTAAGGGCTTGAACACAATTAAAACACAACAACACAATGAGGAGAGCAAACTAAACTTTAATCAAACAGTGAACTGGATTAACCAAGGTGATACTAAGAACACAAGTAAAGTAAAGAGACAGAACAAGAGAGTATGAGTTTCAAGGAGGCAGTATATTGCTTTCTCAAGTTCTTTTACAAGTGTTACAAAGCATAAAGAAAGATACAAGAACTTGAAATACTTATACTACAACCTACAGCCGGCTATACTTTGAAAGCCAGCTGGATACAATTGACTAGACACTAACAAAATCAATTGTAGGATCAAAAGGCATATCTGCCTTTTGACCTTGTGACTATGACATGCCATAGCTCACATCCTTATACATTAGAAAAAGGATAAAGTACATAAAGTAGAAAGTTACAGACTCAAGACCTCAATGTACAGTTACCAAAAGCATGGACCTTTTCACCAACTCATGTAAGTTGGTGACTTTACAGAGATGCAGCGGAAAAGGTGCTTTATGGAACAGTACATCAGATAAAGCATGTGTACTAAAAGTCTTCGGAAGAAATCTGTCTTCATAGGTTGAAGCTTCGGAAGACTTTGTCTTTGAGGCTTCGGAAGACTTCATGTTTGGCTTCGGAAGATATTGGTCTTGGCTTCGGAAGATTTTACACTTAGAGTATTTTCTAATGCATTGTGTAAAACTTCCGAAGCATTCTATACTTCAGTACTTAGTGCATGTTGCAGAGACACATTTGGATGTTTTGGGTTGCATCAGACTTAAGGAATCCTTACAAAACCACGTTTGATTATTTTATTAAGATTTGAAAGTTTTTATATATAATACTAGGTTATTAGCCCGTGTATTACACGGGTTAAAAGTTATAAATGTATAATTCAAATATGTAAACAAAAATATTTAAACTCTATTGTTTTTATTTTAAATCGATTATATAAGAATAATGATTTGTGATCATAAGGTTTAAAGGGTTAAATAAGGTTTGAGATGATTAATATCATAGATTTAAAATCTCTAAAATGGTTTGTGGTGATTGAGGTAGTTAAAAATAAAAAATAAAAACTTCACACTTGTTGTTCACAAAAAATTAAAATAAAATAAAAACTTCAAATAAGAAATATAGCATGATTTGTGGAAAGTTTGTTAAAGAAATTTGGGCGGGAAAGTTTTTGTAAAATCTAGTGATGACATGTGTCATAACATGTAATCATTTATTAGTATAGATATTAAAATAAAGCAAGTATATTGGCCATTCAATATAAGAAGTTTTATTCTTCGTTAATATAATTGAAGTGTGTAGGGAATATTTGTCGGATGTTATTTTTATTCTTTTAGGTTTTTTTTAATAAGAGATTGAGTAAAACAATGACAAGTTGAACTATTGAGAATTCAGTATACATGTTGATCAAGTTTATTCTAAAAAGTGCAACAAATTATATTATGGATAATATCCATTTTTTTATTTGAAATTTAAAGGATATCTCACATTTAGTTATGCAAATATGAATTCTGGTTTTAATATGGAGTTTGAATTTGTGATTTTTAAACATCAATTTTCATTATTTACATAAATATCTATTTTATTTATAATATATTATTTAGTGATTTGTATTTAAAATTGCAACAAATATACGTGGTTAATATCAAATTTGTGTATTATTAAGCCATTTGTGAAACCAAACCAAATATGACTACATGAGTAATATTAATCAATCCTGAAAAGCAAATTTATTTAAAATATACAAAGCCGTGAATTCATAAAAAATGCGTAGAAAAACAAAACATTAGTATTCTTGATAGAAAGAAAATCAAACTGAATGAGGTTTATTTCGCTTCATAATCAACACCCGATGAATCATAATCGGAAGTTTAAGCTTTGGCTTGGATCTGCAGTATCATCTATGTTGTCTTCTTTCTCATCTTCATCTAAATAATCTATAGAGAAAATTACAAAAATAATCCCTGTGGTTTGATCATATTGCAAGTTTGGTCCCCGGATTTTAAAAATTGCAAATTTAGTCCAAACATTTGAAAGTTTGTTGCAAATTTAGTCCCCACCGTTAGTGTTCGTTAGTTTTTAACGATCTGGGGACTAAATATGCAATATGATCAAACCACATGGACTAATTGTGCAATTTGCTCAAAAAATTGAAAAATTTTTGAAAATTAAAAAAAAATTGAAAATCAAATAAAGTTTAAAATAAATTAAAATCAAACATAATAAATTCAAATAAAAATAAATAATAAATTTCAATAATTTTTTTAAAAAATAAAATAAAGGTTAAAAAATTAAATCAAATTCAAAACTAAATAAAAGTAAAAACAAAACATATGTAAAAAAAGAAAGCGAAAAGTATTGAAAAAGAAGTAAAAAACTAAATAAAAATTAAAAATACAATTGATAAATATTTATAAAATTCAAAATAAATATTGAACAAATCATATTAAAGTAAAATAATAAATAAAAAAGCAATTCGATTTTATTTTTTGTTATTTGGATTTGTACTTTCACAAGGTTTTTTTATTCTTTGATTTAAACATGATATATGAACTTTTAAATTTTAATTTTTTATGTTTTATATGATTTTTTTAGTTTTTTTTTTTAAATTTTTTTGAGAAAATTGTGCAATTGGTCCCTATGGTTTGACCATATTGCATGTTTAGTCCCCGAATCGTTAAAAACTAACGGACACTAACGGTGGGGACTAAATTTGCAACAAACTTTCAAATATTTGGACTAAATTTGCAATTTTTAAAATCTAGGGACCAAACTTACAATATGATCAAACCACAGGGACTATTTTTGCAATTTTCTCTAATCTATATTAATAACTTCATCCCATTTCCATTAAGCAATTCTTTTGCATTTCTTTGCTTGAGTTTCACACATTCGGTCCAAACAAAAAAGTTAATTTCAATGCATAGTTTTAATCTCACACTAAAAATATACATAAATATTACATCTTCGCTAAATTCACAGTGAAGATTATATTTGTATGGACTTGACATTGCATCATAAAAGAGTATCTAAACGCTACTATCAACATCAACCACTATTAGAACACAAGTATAACATAAAAATATGTATACGTAGATTTGAACACATATTTGTGTAAATGGAATTGCAAACATAAGATTTAATAGAAGCAACCATTTTTGTTTCATTCAAGTCACAAATACACTCAACTTTTGCTTTGATCAAATCATATTGAAAATGTTAATTGTTGTTATTAGTAACATATGCGATAAAGTAAACCAATATTACATTATAATAATATTGAAAATTAATGAGCACAACTAACATTGAATGGTTGTTCTTTCAACATTTTAAAATTCTGCTGCATACCTAATTGTTGATTGGAAATTAAACAACCTGATATAATCTATTTATAGACTATTTTTATAAATGCTGAAATTTAAAGGATAATTGATATTTTAACTTTAAAGGTTTTAAGTTGTTTTTCTTGAAAATTTTGAAATTTAAAGGATAATTGGTTCAAATATCTATCTCATGTTGAGTTTGGAACTAATTCTTGCGTTTTCTATATTATGTATATTATTTGTATTATGTTTTATGACTGGGTGTGAGATTGATATTCTCACAATGATCAAATATGATGATTGAGTCAATATTTGTATGGCGGAATCAAACAATCAAGGAATATTGATTGCAAGAAATACTCATAAATGCTCTTTGTATTAATGAATGTGATCGTTTACAATGAATGCTAGGGTTTGAGCATTAAACACTAACAATACACTTTGAGAGCATAAGACCAAACAAAATATTCTGATTGTCTATAATGTCTATCAATAGTTACCTCACATACTTAGATTTTCTATTCTATTTATAGGATGACAAGTTGCCTTTAACAAAAAGACTAAACTATCCCTGACCTATACTCAGAGAACTAGTCTAAGTAAAAAAGTCTTTATCAACATTTCCTTTGTTCATCGACATTAACTAATACGGATGTGTTGATCTTCATCAGCATTTTTTTTCTTCTTCAGCATTGGTGTTTGGTCATCAGCAGTGACAAATGCGGATGAGCAAACACTTGGCGCATTTGTTGCTGAGCATCCGCATTAGTAAATGCGGATGTACAAGGTACTTGTCAGCATTTGTGTTTAGCTATCCGCATTTGTTAATGCCGAAAAACAAACACTTGTCAGCATTTGTTTAATATCATTCGCATATACAAATGCGGTTAGCTGACACTTGTCTTCTGTTTCTTCATGCAGATTCTTCATCCGTATTGGTTCTTGGACTTGTGGGATTTCCAACAGAACAACCATCAACCCACCACTTGAATTGGCATGTATGATCCTTTCAGGGTCCAACAATACTCCTCCTAACGATTATACAGCCTAGGTACTTCAAGGGTTTGATGGTGGATGAGGTTGAGAGGATTCTGCTGGGTCTTGTATAGTTGGAGAGGAGACCAGTGGTTCAGTGCGTGATGGATCCAGAATGGCCTTTATCATGTTGACAAAGTCAGTGGCTTCATACATCTTTTCTCTACTAAGCACGTGAATCTTCATCTGGCTCATAGTGTAAATGGCTTCAATGGGTAGCTTTCTCAGTGAGATAGGCTCCTAGATGGACACAGTTGACAGTCCATCCCTATGAATCAAGAGGTAACCATCCACATCTAACTCTAACTTCACAATATTTCCCAGCTACAGAGGAGTCTTCTTCTTCTTCTTCCTCTGTTCTCTCTTGGCACTGATTCTATCATATGCCATTTTCAGAATCTTAATGCACTTTAAGAAGAAGTGCATGTCTGCTTCTCCCAGCTTATTGGTTATCTCTCTAAAGTGTCTGGTGTATATGTAGTGGATATAGGATTCATGTAACAATCTCACCTCATATCCACTGAACAATCTAATCTCAGCACCTTCATTTCCTCCCCATCTTCTTTCAATGACCAACTCATATGTCTTTTCATCATAATAGACATTGGAGATTGGTTTGGAGGAATGAGTTCCAGCCACCATCTTTCTTTTCAATGATTCAGTTGGTTTCACCTTAAGCTTAGGAAACACAACTTCTTCGGCTGGTTTTCTTCTTTTCTTCTCAAGGGGGTTGATAAAGGATCTATCTTTCCTCATGCAGATAGCCTTGAGAGATTTGAAGTTGTTTGTTCTTTTAAACATTCTCAGAATATCTTCAAACTCATAACCCCTGAGCATAGCCTTGTGATTAATCAGCTCTAAATTAGCTAGTTCTTTCATATCATGGATTTCCAGGGAGTTCATAAGAGCAGAGTACTCTGTGAAGAATTGCACTAACCTTGAAATCCTTTTTACCATGAACATGTTTCAGTCACTGTCATACTTCCAAGCAATAATCTTCTGATCAATCTTGCCTTTGGGAGTAGACACACCTCTAATCATCTCTGCAGTGGTTAGCTCTTCTTGAAGTTTTAACTGTGAAGGCTCTGCAAACCACTCAAGATATCTCTGCAGAACAGGTGCCAAAGAGTCATGGTCTCTATGGGTGAGCTGCATGTCTTGTGCCGATACTCGGGTCCTTGGCTTTTTACTGGTAATCTCCTCTTCCAGTTTCTTCAGCCTCTCTTTCTTTTCATTATTCAACCTAAGGATGGCAGCCCTTAGGGAATTAGTCTTCATGTTTCCCAGCTTTCTCTTTGTAAATCCTTGATCAGACAGATAGTCCTTCATTTCCCTGTCAGTCATACTGTAGGGATCAAGATACAATGGTTGAGGAGTGGGATTCTGCTTTGCCTTTGAGGATGATTTGACCATGGAGCTTTGGGGGAAAGAGACTTTTCATACTCAGTCTCATGAGTAGGGTCCAGCAGTTTATTTAACATATCTTCTTCTGCCTTCATTCCCTCATATGTCAGCCCGAATACCTCATCAAGGTCATACCTATGGTTGATTAGAAACATTGCTTTCACCATTAGGTCATCAGTTTGGGCTTTCTCGTGCATCTCCTGTACTGATGTTTCCTCTTTCACAGGGCTTTCATAAGCTATTGGTTCATCAACCACATAGCTACCCTCTATTTCTTCTTCTTCTAGATCAATGAATTTCACCTTCTTTTTCAATTAGGCTTCAACTTTTTCATGTTCTAAAAATTCAGCAATGGCTACAAGGCTTCTAGGGTCATCTTTTTGCTTTTTCTGAATTGGTTCTTCTTCCACCATTGGTTTTTTCCCTTTTGCCTTCTCAGATAAGTATTTTCTCCTTTTGGTATAGGTTTGCATTCTTGAACCAGAAGAGGTTTCAGCCATTTCAGCTTCTTGAGGCATTTTTTCAGCCTTTGATTTGTCTGTTTCATCAATAGCAGCAGCTGATTCTTCTCTCTTTTGTTGTTCTTCATATAATCTTTTGATAAGCTCTTTTTGTTCATCAGTCAATGATACAACAGGCACTATTTGCATACTCAATTCCTTCTCAATTGGGACGGGAGATTGAGGAATGACTATAATGGGTTTAGCAACTCGCCTATGATTAACCATACAATCCCAAAAATCTTCATCTATGATGAACTCTTCTACAGTGAAGCTATCAAGAGCTTTAATCATATCACTGAATTCTGCCTCTTCAGTGTGAGTTTCATCTTGTTTCTTTGTATAAATCACCATCTCCATGCTTGATTCATCATGTTTTGATTCACTTGTTTCTTTCACTTTCTCAGCCTCAGTGAATCTCATCTTTCTGGCAGGAGGGGAGTCATTACTACTCTCCCCTGATGAACTTTCAGCATTACCTTCTTTATCATTTCCCTTTTTCTTTTCTCTTCTCTTTTCTCAACCTTATCATGTTTCTCCATTTCAGCTTCAGCTTCTCTTTTAATCATAACAAGCAGTTCTAACTCAGATACTCTCTTGTTTAAACTTTCTATCTGGTTCTACAAGTCTATCATAATGTCAGATTGCTCTTCAATCAATCCTTCTTGTTCTTCCATGGCAATGGTTTGGATGGCTAAAGTGTCAATATGACCACTTATTTCATCCCCCTGATTGATGGAGAGCAGCCTTTAATCTTTCTATCTTCTTTTCTTTCTCTTTCTTTTTAACCTCATACTTTTCTTAAATCTTTTATCTCCTTCTCCTTTTCATCCAACTCCAATAGTCTATCTTGGATTATACTAGATCTTCTATTCAATAATTTCTCCATCTTTGCTACTTTCATCATCAGCTCAGAAATCATTTCATCCTTCTCATCAGGTCTATTCACTTCTGATTCAGCAACACTTTCAAGTGGAACAACTTCAAAAATAGCTTGCCTAACAGGCATCTGTCTATGATGATCATCATCATCTGATGATGAGTTTGATTCTTCTGAAGAGCTGACAGAGTCACCATACTCAACAGGCTCAGTAGAAGCAGGGGATGACTGAACAGGAGATGTAGGTGGATGATGGATTGGTGAAACATGAGGTGAGTGTATGGGTGATATATGTGGAGAGATGATGGGTTGTAGTTGTGGTGATAGGATTGGTTGTCTTTGTGGTGATGGTATTGGTGAGGGCATGAAAGGTGAGGCTATATCAGCTTCATGAACAGATGGCCCAGTGTGAAGATCACCCCCTACATCAATCTGGGGTGACATTGTCCTCTGTCCTTCATCCTTTTCAACAACTTGCTAATCAGCAGTTTGCTGATTATGAGCAGTTGATTTGGCTCATCAACAAGAGCCTCTTGTTCTTCAACATGTTCTTCTGGATTAATCTGTTGAAGCATCCAGGGTAACAAAGAAAAGAAGACTCCACTGTAGAAATTCCTAGGATCTCTCTTCTTGATGTACTTGTATGACTTGGCATTATAATAAGGAATATCTAGCACAGGTCCTTCAGGTACAACATCAGGAAATGCTTCATTAATGAGACATTGAAAGAACCTTGGATACATTAGAAACATATGTCTTTTCCTTTCCTGAATGTTTGATACCAAACCATTGAACACATATGCAGACATGTTAAATGGCCTGTTGGTGCACAAAGCACATATGGCAGATGATGTTGTCTCTGGAATGTAATTCCATCCAGTCTTCCTTTTTGACAGACAATGTTGGTACAGATGAATGAGAAACCTCCATTGCAAGTCAACTAGACCTTTTACAATTTGCTTGCCATCATATCCTCCCTCATATCCAACGTTGGCAAAGAAAGTAGTGATTTCATCATCTTCAAGCTCTAAGGGAGTGTGACATCATCACCAAACTACAGACATTGTCTCATAGTTTGTTCAGTGATGGCCAATGTGTGGTCATCAGAGATTCTTCCAGACAGAGTCCTTACACCATCTATCTCTGTCACCTCAGCAGTGCTCCAAAAAGACCTTATGAATCTCTCATAAATAACTGGTCAAACTATATTGCATGAGCAACTCTGGTAGTGGATATTAATCTAATCATGTCTCTGAGACCTTCTGCCTCGGGTACATCAGGGTCAAGATAATCGCTGACATTATGGAGCTTGCTCCAGGTGAGATTTGCCATGTACCCTGCATTAGAGGCATATGAATTAGATGATTTGATACTACTTATAAGATTATACAACCTACATCAAGTAAACTTTTTCAGTTTGACTTTTGATGGTCAAAATTGACTGTTTGTAGTTACTATTCCATAGGAATCATGCCTAAGCTTGATGTTATCATGAATAATCACTATTAATTTGTTTTTCATGTTTGGAGTGATCATATTTGTTGTTTTTAACCTATTTCAACTCTTAGATTCAAGATTTGCTTTCAACATTTTCAATCTTTTGTTAGGCTCTGTTCATATGATGAACATGGTTGTGAAAATTACTTGTAGGTTGTTATCTTCTTAGTTAACATGTTCATTGTAGTCGAAAATGATCATCATTTCTTAATCCAAGTCTGATTTTGAGTTTCCTTTCTTGACCTAGGGTTCTAAATTCATCATTGGTTCAAAAGTCCAACATTTTAGGTCACAAAATTCAAAGATTTTCATCTTTTGTTCGATACTACCGTTGTAGTGAATCGAAACTGAGGACTAATCAGAGGAAATGAATCGTAGAACACAGGTTTGATGATGGTGATGATGATTGATGAAGAATAGTGAGTTTCGCTTGTCGCACTTTGAAGTCTCTCAAATTTGAAAAGTATTAAATGACCTTTTGAAATGGCTTTAAATAGTCAAGTAATGTCTTCTACAATTTGTTACAAGTTTCAGAACAAATGCGGTCAATTTTTAAATTCACTGTAGCAAACGCGGAAGAGTTTTGTTCATCAGCATTTGTGTACTGTTACAAAATGAGGTTGAACAAAGTAACTCAACATTTGTGTACTGTTACAAATGTGGTTGAACAAAGTTACTCAGCATTTGTTCACTGTAACAAATGTGGTTGAAAAAAGTTACTCAGTATTTGTTCACTGTAACAAATACGGTTGAACAAAGTTACTCAGCATTTGTTCACTGCAACAAATGCGGTTGAGTAAAGTTAAGCATTTGTTCACTGTTACAAATGCGGCTGAACAAAGTTAGTTCACATTTGTTCACTGTAACAAATACGGTAGAGTAAAATTCTTTTATCCACATTTACTTCAACAAATGCGGCTGAACAAAAAGTTGTCCGCATTTCTTGACTTTCATCATCATGACAAAAGAGATTAAGCACTTGTTTATTCATTTTTGATACACCAAAGGTGTTGATGTCACACATTCATGAAATGGGGACGAGTAAAAAGAAATGCGGCAGTTCAAAAGTTAACCACATATACAAATGCGGTTAGACACTTATGTCCGCATAGGTTTTTAACACTTCAAACTTTTATGTATACTTCTTTGACACAAATGCGGTAGAGTATAATCCTTATCCGCATTAGTTTCACTTTGTTTTAAATGACATAAACAGTTACCCGCATTGGTTATATGCATGGGTTACCTTCACCCGCATTAACCAATGCACTTACCCGCATTAAATTTTGAACTTGAATCAAAACTTAATGTTTCTGCAGACAAATTATTTTTGTTTTTCTGATTTTTCTTTCTTGTTATAAAGAATTGTCATTGATTGACTTGTGTCTTATGAAGTTTTTGACTGTTGATAAGGATGTCAATTCTTGCTTGGATTGACTTGTATATCAGAAGTGATACAAGTTTTCCATTGTCTGACTGATCTTGGACTTCTTATGCTTCCATGAATCTGCATAAGCTGAGATACTATAGTATAACTTCTGCACCAACATAATCAGTTCCTTTTTAATTTGTTTTAAAAGTTTTAAAAGAGTAAATATTTATACAAACTGATCAAAATTTTAAATTACTCCCCCTAAAGTTTATATCCATAATTAGATAGAAACTTTAAAGATTTAAAACTTTTGAACATGAAATATTTTTGGTGTTTTTGTTTTCTGATTTAAACATGAAGAGGAAGTATACCTTTTGTTGGGATCATATCAATCTTTCATCACACATGTGCACTTTTATTGTTAGTAAAGTAGACATGTTTATGAACTTATTGATTGAAGGTATGTTTGTCCTCTTAAACTCATACCTGGTTAATATTTTTAATGCATGTGATATTTATCATGTTTTGGTTGATTTAATTATTCAACATGTACCTCAAACACAAAAGCGTGGTATGATCAACCATCCTCATGTAATGCATGGTAGAAGTTTTTCACAACTTTCTTGACCAGGTCACTTAAGGTATGAAATCTCATTTTCACTGATCCTCATTGGGATTCTTTTACTTTGATCTTTTTCATGATTTGATCCTCATTAGGATTCTTTTTCACTTCACTTTGGAAGGTTGATCCATAATGGGATTCTTTTTTTTCATTCACAAGGAATGCATTCTTTTGTTGATTCATCCAATTTGGATGTGTTCCTCATAGGAAATATTTTGGATCATTACATCAGCACTATGTGCTTGTTTCTTCAAGTCTTTGCTCAGCAAAACAGAGAAGAAACTGATGTAGGTGAAAGAGATTCATAAAATATCATTACCTAGTGTGTTTAGGTTACTACACACACATACACTTGAATAAGCCAATGCGTACCTGTACTTTGAGATGAGTGTTTCACAATTGAATAAGATTTTTAATTCATCACAGCATGTATCTTCTTTTCCAAGTTGAGCCTACCCGCATATCAGGTAAGTCATGTCAGTCTTTCAAATTTTGAATTAAGCACAGTGAATGATATAACGACTATAATTATATCATTTCCCAAAGTATATATCATTTTCTTCATCAAAATTGACTTCTTTTTGTGATTTTCTAAATTTTTAAATTGTTTTTGATGTTTTTGATTTTATTTAAGGTTAATCATGCTAATTGATTGAAATAGGTATTCAATCCTACTAGGTTCAAATGCCTTGGTGAATAAATCAGCTAATTGATTTTCAGTTGGAACTTGAATCATTTTGATTAACCCTTTTTCGGCATAATCTCTCAAAAATGATATCTAATTTCAATATGTTTTGTTTTTGAGTGCTGAACTGGGTTATTTATGATAAAAACAGCTGTTGTGTTGTTAATGTGAATTGGAGTGTGTAAGAAGTTAAAACCATAATCAAGTATCTAGTTTTGAATCCAGAGAACTTGTGAGCAACAAGCTGATGTTGCAATGTACTCAGCTTTTGCTATTGAAACAGATACGTTTATCTGCTTCTTGTACTACCAGGAGACCACTCTGGGACCAAGAAATTGACACCCGCCAGAAGTGGACTTCCTATTGAAGTTGCATCTCCCATAATCACTATCAGTGTAGGCATAGAGAAGAAGTCCCCTTCCTTAGGATACCATAATCCACGAGCAGGCTTTGCCCTTAAGATATCTGAATATCCTTTTGACAGCATTCACATGAGATTCCTTAGGATCAGCTTGATATCTGGCACACACACAAACACCAAACATAATGTCAGGCCTACTGGCTGTTAGATTCATAAGTGAACCAATCATGGATCGATAGTGAGTTTAATCCACTGATTTGCCTTCTGGATCTAGACCTATCTTTACTTTAGTATCAACAGGTGTTCTGATAGACTGACAGTCAGCAAGGTGAAATTTCTTCAACATTGTTTCTACATATTTTGATTGATAGATAAAGATTCCATCTGCTGTCTGTTGGACTTGCACTCCTAAAATGAATGTGAGTTCCCCCATTGCACTCATTTAAAATTTTGAATGCATAAGGTCTTTAAAATCTTTACAGAGTTGCTTGTTCGTTGAGCCAAAAATAATATCATCCACATAGATCTAGACCAGCAACATGTCTCTTCCTCTTCTCTTTCTGAAGAGAGTCTGATCAATCTTTCCTCTTTCATATCCATGTTCAAGAAGGAAAGACGATAGAGTTTCATACCATTTTCTTGGAGCTTGGTGAAGACCATACAAGGCTTTGTCAAGCTTGTACACTCTGTGAGGGAAATCAGGATCTTTAAAGCCGGGTGGTTGACTCACATAGACTTCTTCAACAATCTTTCCATACAGAAAAGCACACTTCACATCCATTTGATAAACAGTAAACTTCATGGATGCTGAATATGCAAGAAAGATTCTTATTGCTTCTAATCTGGTAAAAGGTGCAAACACTTCGTCATAATCAACTCATTCTTCTGGTGTATACCCTTGTGCCACTAGTCTTGCTTTATTTCTGATGACAATCCCTCTATCATTAGTTTTATTTCTGTACACCCATCTGGTACCGATAGGATATTGTCCTTCGGGAAGATCTACCAGTTGCCATACTTCTTGCTTCTTGAACTGTAGCAATTCTTCCTGCTTTGCTTTAATCCAGCTGTTGTCTTGAAGAGCCTCTTTGATATTCTTGGGTATTGTTTGACACAGAAAGCATGAAAACAAACAGATGTTTGCAATACTTGACTTGCTTCTTGTCACCCGTTCATTAAGTTCACCAATAATGCTTTGTACTGGATGATTCGTGTGTATTCTGGTGGTTGGAATTGCGTCACCAGCAATGGTTCAAGATTGGAGAAATTCAAAACATCTTGGTGAGAGGCACCTTCATCTTGTACTGTTGGGGAGTTATGAAGATAATCAGAATTTGTTTCAGTGACTGCTTCAGCATTAGCAGCACTTTGATTACTCTCGTTATTTGAGGTTTTTTCTGTTTCAACTGGAGGTGTAACTTGATCTTGATTTCTGACTTTAGTTGATGGATCTTCTGAAGGTGATGGTAACAAGCTGGGACCAGCTTTAGTTGAAACACTTTGTTCTTGAGATGATTGTCTGACAGGATCAGCTTGTAGTGTAACATCTTCATTCAGTTGCTCAGTAGAGGTAGGAGGAATCATTGGAAAGTCATCTCTTCTTTCTACACCTGAAGAAGGTTCAGTTGAATGTAGGTTTCCTGTATCAGACAAGTGGAATTGATCAAAAGATTTTGTAAATGAGTCAATATCAAACAACCAGTCAGGACCATTTGTAGATTTAGGAAATAAATGTTCCTTGAAGTGAACATTTGTTGATTCATCAATAATGTTTAATCTAGGATTAAACACTCTGTAAGCCTTTGAAACAGAAGAATAACCTACAAAGAATCCTTCATCAGACTTAGATGAAAATTTTCCCAAATAGTCTCGGGTGTTTAATATTGAGACAGGACTACCAAATGACTTGAAAAATCCAATAAATGGTTTTCTGTGAAAAAGAAGTTCATATGGAGTCTTGTTGCTTTCTTTTACAATCAGGGTTCTATTTTTCACAAAGCACGATGTGTTAACTGCTTCTGCCCAAAAGGTTATTGGCAGTTTAGCATCGGCTAGCATATTTTTTACTGCTTCAATCAGTGTTCTATTCCTCCTTTCAGCTATCCCATTTTGTTAAGGAGTTCTAGCTGCACTAAACTGATGAGCAATGCCTTTGGTTGAACAAAATAAACTCATATCTTCATTCTTAAATTCTGTCCCATTATCACTTTTGATTCTTTTGACCTTATGATCAAGTTGATTTTCAATTTTTATGATAAAATCTTTTATTATTTGGGACGCTTTGTTTTTATGAAGTAAAAAAAACCCATGTAAATCTTGAAAAGTCATCGATGATCACCAAACAATATTGTTTCTTTCCAATACTCATAACATGAGTTGGGCCAAAAAGGTCCATATGAAGTAGCTTCAATGGAGAATTGTTTGTGTTCACCAGCTTTGGCTTGTGGGAAGACTTATGTTGTTTTCCTTTAAGACACACAGAACAGTGATCAATAAAGTAAAATTCCTTTTGGGGTAAATCAATGACATGGTTTCCCTTGACCAGTCTGTTCATGTTTTTGAAATTTGTGTGTCCCAAACATTTGTGCCAAAGCTGTGACTCATCAAAAGATGCTTTTGACAGAAGACATGTTTCTTCTTTTGGAATAGCAGAATTGAGTTTTAAGACATATGTGTTATTCTTCCTCGGGGTCTTCAAGACTACCCATTCTTCGAGAATTTGAAATCCTGGTTTTAGAATGTAGCAATGAGTGTTAGTGAAGTGAGTTGAATATTTCTTGTCACACATCTGAGACACGCTGAGTAGATTAAAATTCAGTTGTTCACAGTAGTTCACTCTATCAAAGCTCAGCATCCTATTAGTCACAGATCCTTCACCAGTGATTCTGCCTCCTTGTGAATCTCCTCCGAATGCTACAGTAGTTCCTTGTATATGCTTGAAGTCATGAAGGAGGGAGCGATCTCTAGTCATGTGTCGGGAGCATCCACTGTCCACATACCATAAGTTGTTGGACCTGTATGAATGACCCTGTAAGCATAAATGAACTAATTAGAATGTGAAACCCAAGCCATGACGGTCTTGGGTTTACCGTTCCTGTCCATAATGGTAACTTTTTGATACTTTCCTCTAAACTGTGATTTAGAGGAAGGTGTTCTGGGAGATTCTGATGATATTATTTTGTATGCTTCATCTCATCAATTTCATCAGAGGAGTCCGAAGAGTATTGAACCCTTTGGTCCTTATTTCTTTGAAGAAATCTGACACGTTTTTAATTATCAAACATCAGTTTTGGTTTATGAAGATCAGATGTTTGCCTGATGTTGTGATATTTGTTTCTTTGAATTTTCTTCAACTCATTTAATTTTCTCATGTCATTATCTGAACTAGAAGTCCTTGATTGATTATTATGAAAATGACTTCTGATTTTGGGTTTAACAGATGATATTGGTGTGATGGGTTTGTTTTGGGGAATTCTCAACCCTTTCAGCTTAAAGAAACAATCAGATGTATTGTGGTTGGTCATATCATAGACTGAAGAATATTTATTAAACTAGCAGTTTTTGGTTGAATGATTGTTCATGTCACAGATAGAGCAGTATTGATTGAAATATCACTTATATGTACTGTGATTAGACATTTCACACACATCACAATACAAGTGTTTGTCTCTTGAACCTGACCTTGATGTTGAGAACTCAGTGGGTTTACCTGTTTTCGACTGAGTCTCAACCTTTATCTTTGGTGAGGAAGCAAAATCATCCCTTTTAGTAGTTTGTTTCACAACACTACTAGGTTTGTCTTTTCTGGATTGTTTTTGCTTCCTTACCCTTCTTCTTACTTTTGTTTCTAATTGATTCACATGGGCTTTGTTACAAATGTCAAAACCAACTCCTTATTTTGATTTTGAAGATTGGGGATCTGAATTGATTTTTGTTTTTGACACCATAGAAATCATGTTTTGCTTTGTCAGTGAAACTTTGTCATATTTGCTTGATTTTTTTAGAGATTTAATCTCATAATCAGAACTGCTTTCAGCAGAAGGTTTCAATGAAGCCACGGTTTTCTTCTTTTCTTTTGAAATTACAGGTATAAATTTCACAAATGGGACAATGGCTTTGATTGGGCTTGTTGGTTTGATAACATTCACTATCTTGTCTGAACACTCCTTGATTTTAATTGGGTGACCTAGTTTAATTTTCTCATCATTTGTTTCAATATACACATCTGGTTTATTTTGAGGATTAGTGATTTGTTTTACTATTGATTTTGGTTCAACAGTGATAGGTTCATTTTCCTGTTTGAGTGTGACAGATTCAGGTATGACAGTGTAGTTATCATTGTTTAGGTGGAGGACAAGAATTATACCCAATCCCAGTCATGTCCTTGGGATCCTTTTGTGAATCTAGCATCTCTTGCAGCTTGACTGAAGATGTTTGAAACTTTTCAAGTTTCATTTCAGTAAGTGCTTGCTCAGCTTTTGATTGAGCTAACTTTTCAATCAGTTGCTCATTCTCAGTTGCAAGAGTGTACTTTTCACCATGAAATTTTTCAATGTCAGAAATGAGAGATTTGATTTTTATTTCAAAGCCTTTAATTTCTCTTTTGAGCATCTCTGACTTGACTTTTTCTTCTTTTATTTTAGCAGCTTATGATTATGCTCACGATAACCTTGCAGTTCAGAAATACATTTATCACTACAAAGGTTGGATTTTACCTCAGAGGGCATAAGAGTTGGACCATCATTTATGTAAGCCATGAGTGCATGATTCTGAAACTGAGGTTTTACTTCCTCTACATACAAACTCTAATCACACACTCTATCTTGTCTGATGACAAGAGCATTTGAAGATGGTTGACTGCTTCCATGTGCTTGATTTGTCAGTTGTGGCTGACTCTGATAAGGTTGCTGATGTTGTGGTTGTTGGCGATGATACTGCTATCGTTGATTCTTGGAGTGAAAACTTGTGCTTGGTTGTGGAGAGGACTGATCCTAAGAGTTTCTTTGGAAAGTGTTGTTATTTCTTCTAGGAGCATTGCACTCTCTGGAGAAGTGACTAGTCACACCACAATTGAAACACTTTACCTTTGTAAGGACCATGTACAGACGAAGTACTAACAGATTATGCGTGTATACCTAATCAAATAGTGCGGAATCCTATTTGATTGGCGATCCAATCAGTGAGAAAGCAGTTTCGATCAATCTAGAGATTAAAGAAATGTTATGAACGATTAGAACACGATCAACTGCGATCTATGAAGTTGGAACAGGTTTTCTGGAGTCTCTAGACGGCTAGGGTACGTCTGTGAGTCGAAATTCTTCAAGTGTTATGTTTTTCCACGAATTAAGTGGTATTTTATAGGTTAAGGTTTGTCAATCGTGCGACTGAACCATTAGTATGGTTCAGTCGTGCGACTGAACCATTAGTATGGTTCAGTCGTGCGACTGAATCATACGATTGGTCCATAAGCACGACTGAAGGTTCAGTCATGCGATTGAGTCAATCTATGTCTCAATCGTGTGACTGATCCAGTCTTCTGGTTTAGTCGTGCGACTGGTCCATTAGCATGAAGTGTTCATGCGTATTGTCCATTAGCATGGTCCATTCGCATGAATACTTCATACGATTAAGTTTAAACACATTTCTCAACCATTCTTGACTAAAAACTATGTAAACAACCACAAACCTATATAGTTAGTTTAA
Organism: Flaveria ramosissima; assembly: GCA_025215565.1. Lineage (NCBI taxonomy): Eukaryota > Viridiplantae > Streptophyta > Magnoliopsida > Asterales > Asteraceae > Flaveria > Flaveria ramosissima. The sequence goes on from CM046036.1 coordinate 29,804,883, forward strand.
TATGTGTTATGATACAATAAACAATAAAACATTAAACAATATAATCATCAATCACATATTTCATTTCATTCAACTCATTCATTACATATACGTAAGACATGAAAGGCATTTTACATTAAGCTCCTAAACTAGGTACATATGTATCAACAAACTCCCCCTTGGACCTAGTTTACATCATTGTCTAACATTCTTCATTAGCTCCTCAAACTTCTTTTACTTTTCCTCTCTTGTAACTCCGGCATGTATCTCGAATGCAAATCAGAGTCGTATGACATTTTGGGACTGGAGGGCTTGTACGATATCCTGCGAGTCATAGAATAGTGGCCACTTGTATAAGGTATATACATCGTCAGCAAACAAGTTAGTCAGCCACATAGGGTCAAACACCCGGATAGTATCGATTTGGCTCTCCTTCTGTAAGACTATGACCGCTTCACCTGTTCTCCAATTGTAGTACCACCACTTAAAGTGTGGAGTGAAGTCATGTGGTATTTCCCATAAGTGAATCTTAGACATAGTGTGCGGAGGACTCCACTTCAGCACGACCTTAGACTTTCCAGTAATGGGATCAACTTCAGACCGTCTGATGTACCTCTTCGGTTGTTGAGGTCTGAAGTTAACCCACCTGGTGTGGTACTTTTTCCTCAGTGCAGCCTCAAACCAGCCTGACATCTTTCTCGGGTCAGCATACAACAACTTTAGGCGTGCCAGCTGGTTGAGCTCAAAACCAGGGAGAGTCTTTAGATCATGTGGGAATCTAAAGTACTCTATGCATTTTTCTCTTTTCACTGCATACATATTCAGATCCTCAAAAATAAGCCTATGCAAAGATCTTGCCTGACACCTTTAAGTGTTTCTTGACTTTGTATAGCTTGGTGTAGACATTGGGCTTTTGTGCAGTACGCATGGCTCGGATCTCAGCAAAACAGGCTGCCGATTCAGCCTTTTTGATGTCAACATCAGTGTATGAGGCTTGGGATTGACCCTCTGTCTTCTCAACCTCTTTCCCATCTGATCCAGCTTGTCAAATGTATCACTGCTGAGAGTATCACCAAAGTTGGGGACTACAAAAGTAGGAGCATCATCACTTGTCAAATGGTCAGCAGTGACATCCTCTATCTCGATTTCATCTATGTCGTTGAGCTCATCATCACTTGTCACTTCAAAAGTAGGAGCATCCTGGACAATCTCGTCTGGGTTCAACCTGAACATCTCAGCAAGTTGCTCGTCAGTCAGGTCATGAATGATTTCTCCTTCTTAGGGAGTATATCAAGAATCATTGTGAGTTGAGACTTGATTTGCTGATGGGGAGCAACATCGTATTCATCTTGCTGAAATGTTTGATCTGCTTGATTTAAACATGTAACACATCAATCATTAGTCATTAATCAAGAAAGTTAAACATTAAATATATATAAACATTAAGTACACAATTTTACTACATGATTCAAGTACAAAAGCTTTTAAATACATAAATATCTAATCATTACTTTTTCCCTGAATAGCAGGTTCGTCAGACGGAGGGGCTGAGGATGAGTCTCCCTGATCTTGAGCCTTCTTTGACCTTGGTCCTCTAGCCTGTGTGGATGTTGATGCAGCAGCATCATCTCCTTCATCCTCATCTCCTCCCTTCTCCTCTCCTTCAGCTCCATCACTTTCTTCATCCGTCTCATCATTATCATCCTCATCATCACCATCATCGTCTCCTTCTCTGATCTTAAGGGGCTCATCTTTGGAGCCTTTGAGTCGCAGTATCAACTTCTTGTTCTTCGCCTCAAGATCATCTATCCTCTGTACTGCAGAAGTCTGCAGCTCACGAAGCTCAGCAATCTCCTGACTCTGAGCTGCTATCTGCTGAGCCTGAGCAGCATTGAGCTCCATCAGCTGGTTTAGCAATGTAGCTCGTTGCTCATCAGTAGCAAGCAGCTTAAGCACAATCCGGTTTGGATTGGCCAGCTGCTCCTCTAACCCAACGGAGGGCAGAGAGGATCCAAAGCTCAGTGGGACCTGTGATGAAGTCCCGGCTCGATGGGTGGTAGTAGTGGTGGTAGCTATGGTAAAGATGGGTGGTGGTGTAGGTGTAGCTGGTGGAGGTATGGCTGTAGTAGTGGAGGGTGGAGGTGTGGTAGTAATGGTGGGTGGTATGGTAGTAGTAGTGGGTGGTGTGGTAGTAGTGGTAGAGGGTGTGGTAGTGGTGGTGGTAGCTGTGGTGGTGGTGGTGGTAGAGGTGGTGATCAAAGTGAATCTCCGTCTCTTACTCTTCATCCCGTGTGGCTGAGCCATCCTCTTATTCCTCGATCCCTTCGAGGAGGATGTTCCCTCTTGGCTGCTAGGCTGGGCTGGTCTGGGAAGTAAGATGGATCAATAGCAGCCTCCCCAGACTCACCCTAGCGTCCACCTACCACCCAAATCCCTCGCTCGGTGGCAACCACCCTGCTGCCCACCGTTCGAACTAAAGGTTCCTCATCGGACTCCTCCTCCTCATCAGGCCGAAAGTCCTGATGGAATCCTGCCGTCTCAGCTCTTCCGTGGGTTGATGATGGAGATATAACATCTGTGGTAGTGGCCCTAGATTGGGTGGGGCCAGTATCTCCACCATCACCATTGTCATCATCATCAGAATCGTCGGATGGGAGCACAATCGGCTCAGAATCTGAGTCACTATCATCGTGACGCCACTTCCTCTTCGCTGGCGCCACGTAGTCCTCTCGGATCGAATGCCTAAACAGCCTCCTTACCGGGGGCTTCACCTACTTGCCCCGATAAACCTTCATCCTGCCTAAGGTGGTATCATCCATCACCTCAAGCACCACAACATCTTCTTTCTCCTTGGGCAGTGACGGAAGCTTCTGGTCGATGATCATCTGAATGAATCGTGGGTACATGCAGAATCCTTCCTTGCCTTTGGCCTTTATGTTCTCCACCAAGTAGGTGAAGATCATCCTCGAAAAGCTGAAAGGATGATTCAGAACCAGAGCCACATAGGCATTCTGGATCTGATCAGAAAGCTCATCAAATCCTCCCTTCCTTGAGGCAATACACTTCAACAGCACATGGGCTAAGTACTTGAATTGGGGGCACAGGTTGCTCTTGTTGAGCACACCTGCGTTGATGTCCCCCGAGTACTTAGCCCAAAGAAAGCAACCTCGGACAGTCAACGGATGCAGTCTGGTAGGGCAATCGCATTAGCTCCCAACTCTAAGACCGTCCTTAGATCCTCCTCACTGATGTCAATGGCCTGGCCAAAGATGGAACTCCGAATACGGTGAGGCTCTAAGGATCTATCTACAACAGCGCTTTCCCAAGACCTGTATGGTGTGCAAGGCGTGGAGATAGCTCTGAAAATCCTCGATCTCCATAGAAATGAAATAATGCCCGCGAACTCAGATGCGTTCTGGGACGTAGTGTCTAGATGAGCACATATGTTATGCTTAGTGCTCATCGTCCACCGACTCGCCATGCTGCTGTAACACAACATAGATAGACGTTAGAGTGTGTGTAAGTGAATGACAGTTGAATTTATTGGACTTGAATCCTTCTGTTCTGTCGTGCGAATGGACAATCCGACTGAGTCTCAGTCGTACGAATGAGCTCAGTCGTGCGAATGAACCTGCGACTCAACTGAGTCGTATGCTGTTCTGTGCGGTTGAATCAGTCGTGCGACTGAGTTCATGCGCATGGTTCATTCGTACGATTGAGTCATTCGCCCAATTCAATCGTGCGATTGAAGTTCATCAGTGTGTCCAATCGTATAACATCTCTGTTTTGTACTGTAGGATCGATTGTTGATCAATACTTGATGTTAAACATTCAGGTTAGTCTCATTCGACTCGCAATTCATCAACATAACTCTTAGTACTAAATAATTTGACATTTAAGTACATATTAGTGGTTTATTAAGTGGTTATATCTCGGCATTAGTTTTGGACCGATTTTAACACTTAGGCCTTGATTAATCTGTCCACTTTGATCAATTCTAGTCCCGCATTACTTGTAGAAACGATGCGGGATCAGTACGAATCACAGATATGGTGCTAAATCACTGAAATGAAATTTGGGCAGAGTGGTATTGCAGTTGTACGATTTAGGGGCGATTTGGGGGTGATGAATGACTGCGACCGACTCCCCCTCTATTTATACTAGGGTTTCCTTCAGTCGTGCGAATGAACCTAATCGCACTGTTGATTCATGCGACTGAGGCACAATCGTGCGACTGGCTCAATCGGTCACCTTCAGTCATGCGACTAGGTTTCAGTCGTGCGAGTGACTCATTCAGTCACCTCCATTCGTGCGATTGGTTCATCCTGATGAACCAATCGTATGGATTGACCCATGCTTATGGTCCAATCGCACGTCTGGTCCATACTTATGGTTAGTCGTGCGATTGGGCTCATACGTATGTTCCTATCGTACGGCTGGTCCATACTCGTGATCTAGTCGTGCGAATGGCTCATACTTATGAGTTTGATCTTATGACCATTCATACACTTAGCCTTTTACTTATTGATAAGACATTTTGACCAGTGATCATCTCAGACATGACCATTTTCACTTAGAAAACTGTTGATCACCTCAGACGTGATCCTTTTAACAACAAAACAATTTGCCACCTCAGACGTGACCCTTTTACATTTGAAAACCCCATTGGTCACCTCAGATGTGACTCTTTTAGTGAGTGAATCTCAGATTGACTTCCGATGCATAGTCCGACATTTAACTACTAAATTAACTGAAATTAACTAAATTAAACAACTCGAAATAAAACAAAGACAAGACATATTTTTGTATTTTTTATTAGAGATGAAATACAACCTATTAGAATAATTCTAATTGAATTTACTTCATGGACATCACAGCTTCAATTCCAGTTAATCATTTCTGGTACGATTCATTTTGGAATCATACAGGTATTCCAGAATCATTTGGGACATGTTACCAAAACCTTTTGATGCTAGATTCTTGTTTTTATCAAGAGTCATTAGCACGTTTAGGAAATCATACTAGAGCTATAAGATGCACACGCTGATTTGGACTTTCAATAGTTGCTGCTCATGATGATTGTCAGTATACTTGTCCTCTTAAATCCACACATAGATTTTTGACAGACATTGGTGATGAATTAAGGTTTAATTATTTCAACAAGCATTTGTGGATCCCACGCTTATATGGTAATCAACGTTCCTCAGGAGATTTTTGAGCGGTCTACGGGTATTTTGACAAGAAGAAACTATTCTAAGAGCTTTCAAGGAGATGCTAAGCCTCAGGTTAGTGTCATCGCACAACAGAGAGGCGCAAACAACAATGAATTCTAGAATATTTAGGTTATGCTTATCCTCAGGTCAGTGCTATCGCACAGCAGAGAGGCACACAACCTATCTTCTTGTGAGAGAATTTTTTTTCTTTTTGCACGTAACGCACCAACAACATTTGTTATCAGCTTGATAGCGCTTACACATTTGTTTTCATGCTTTGCTATTTTTATGTTCATCCGCACACATTGTGGTGTTTATTTGCACGTCACCCCTTATTGGAACTACGTTGATTGTGTTAACCAGGGATAAGATGGGAACAAACAGCAAGTTGAACAATTTAGTTTGAATTTAAATCACCAATGAGGTCTACTCATCTATTGTGTTGAATCTACCAACATATCATATAATGAACTAGCAACCTCTAGGTCTACTTTCTCTATGTTACCTTAGTAGCATACTAGTTTTACTATCATTTTTCCTTTTATTTTGCTTAGACTTCTCAGACTTATACTTCGAATTTTGCATCTTAATCATTTAAAATTTTTAAGTCCCAAATAATATGTTCCCCGTGTACTATCATTTTCCAAATACGTTGAATCAGTATCACAGATTTGATTTCTATCCTTTTAGCTACGCTGTCCTCCTCCCTCGTTTTTTTAAGTACTGAAATTAAAACACCTAATTTAATACTACTCTAACCTATTCTCCCCCTTAAATTCTAAAACCGAAAATATTTTTTTTTTGAGTTTTCGGATTTTATAGAAACAAGAAATTAAAATAAGAAAAATAAAAGAAAATAAAAACAAAACGTTGTCGGACTAAACATTTTCATCCTCTGTGATCACATCACTTTTCTTTTCACCCCGTTGACCTCTAACATATATAATAATCTCGGTTTATTAAAAGCGTTTGTGTAGAGGTCAGCGCGTTGAAAATCCATATTAATTTTAACGACATCGATTAAATTTTTTTCAAAACAATCACGTATGAAGTGATATTTAATTCTGATATGTTTGGTCTTAGGATGTTGGACCGAATTTTTAGTTATGGCTATAGCAGCAGAATTATCAACAAATATAGGAGTGTTAGAGAATTTCAAACCGTAGTCCCGCATTTGCTGTTGAATCCAGATGATTTGAGAACAGCAGCTTGCAGCAGCAACGTATTCAGCTTCACAAGTTGACAGAGCAACCGATGTCTGATTTTTACACTGCCACGTGACTAATCTTCTCCCAAAGAATTGACATCCCGCTGAAGTTGACTTGTAGTTCATTTTGCAACCGCCATAATCTGAATCGCTATACGCTGTAAGTTTAAAGTCATCGTCATGAGGATAACACAACCCAAGTATTGGAGTACCCTTCAGATAATGAAATATACTTTTGACGCCTATGCGATGGTTGACTTTTGGTTTCGCCGGATATCTGGAGCAGAGACACGTCGCGTACATGATATCAGGACGTGAGGCTGTGAGGTACATGAGTGATCCGATCATTCCTTTGTACATGGTGGCATCCAACAGATCACCATTTTCGTCGGATGCCACATCGTGATTTGTAGCCAGTGGAGTCCCAGCTGCCGAAGCATTCTCCATATCGAACCGACTTAGGATATCACCTACATACTTGGGCTGATGTAGAAATATTCTCTTTGGTGTCTGATCCACCTATAACCCGAGAAAGAACTTCATTTCTCCCATGGCACTCATCTCAAATTCAGCTTTCATTACTGCTTCAAATTCTTTACATAGATCTTCGTTTTTGGAACCAAAAATTTTGTCATCAACATAAATCTGTACGAGCAGTAAGTCTCCATCCTTTTCTTTGATGAACAGTGTACAATCAATCACTCCTCTGCGAAAGCCGTGTTTCATAAGATGAGTCGAGAGCTTCTCATACCATGCTCTTGGGGCTTGATGGAGCCCGTAAAGAGCCTTATCTAGTTTGTAAACTCTGTCCTGATGATACGGATTTTCAAATCCTTCGGACTGTCTCCCGGATTTCACCATGAAGGAATGCACTCTTTACATCTAATTGATAAACTTTGATCTTCATGTAAGAGGCATAGGCTAGGAAGATACGGATTGCTTCCATCCTTGCCACAGGTGCAAACACTTCATTATAATCAATTCCTTCGACTTGTCTAAAACCTTGAACGACAAGTCGAGCCTTGTTGCGAATTATGACCCCTTGATCGTCTTTCTTGCATTTCAAGACCCATTTAGTTCCAATGACTTTAGCACCTTTTGATCTGTCCACAAGGGTCCATACTCCTAGCTTCTTGAATTGTAGGAGTTCTTCTTGCATCGCACTTACCCATGCCTCATCATTTAATGCTTCACTAACGTATTTTGGCTCAAATTGAGACACAAAACATCGATAAGCACCGTCGTGAAGATATCCCTTTTCCATGACTGAGGCATAATCAGCTAAGTATAGCTGATTTCTAGTCTGAACTCCTGATCGAACATCTCCAATGACATTGTTCAAAGGATGATAAACATTTAGTCGTGATCCAGGAGTGGTGGGAACAACCACCTTATTTTCCAGATTGTGAACCACAGCTTCAGTATCTGAAGCTGTTGGAGTTTGAGGTTCCGAAGAGTCAGAGGCATCAGGGTTTGATGCTTGTGTACTTGCTGTAGCAGGAACCTATTCCTCCTGGTTCACCTGTTCTGTCTCTACTTCTTCATCATCAGAGGAGGAATCGCTTACATCAAGTGCTCCCCCTGAAGAACTAGAAGACTCACTTTGTGAAGCGGAGGTTGTCGGGTCCAGTGATGGTGTATTTAAGACATCATACATCATCCTGGTTGCTAACTCATAATCAGAAGGAGAGAGATGGATGTTGAAGGACTTAAAGAATCTATCATAATTGAAGAAGAATGCGGGTCATTTTCCATCAGTGGGGTGGTGTATCTCTGAACGTCGACGTTGCACCACACTTCTACTTGACCCGTTGAGTTGTTGTAAACTCTCTTATTCGGCCTTTTCACTGAACTTCCCTGACTGATTTTTCTTCAGCAGCGTACATCATGCGCCAAATGGTTCGAGGTACTCTAGATTAGGTTTACGTCGTTGAAGTAACTCGTAACACGTTTTACCATGACGTTTGACCACCAGGACTCGATTTAGGGTGTAACATGCGTTAGCTACTGCCTCGTTCGAAAATTGAATAGGCAGTTTCGAGTCTGCTAGCATCATCCGGGCTGTCTCTATCAAGCTTCGATTCTTTCTCTCAGCAACTCCGTTCATTTGAGGAGTGTAAGCAGATGTGAACTGGTGCATAATTCCTTTTTCTTTGCAGAATGCGTCTATCCATTGGTTCTTGAACTCGGTGTCGTTATCTGAGCAAACTTGCCTTACCTTCAGCTTATAGAGTGACTCTAATGTAGTTACCAGCTCCTTGAACGATTCAAATGTCTCTGATTTGGATTTCAGAAACATCACCCAAGAAAATCTTGAGTAATCATCCGTAACTACATAGCAGTACAAATCGCCGGCAATGCTCTTTGTACTAACTGGCCCAAACAGATCCGTGTGAAGAAGCTCAAGAGGTAGGTCAATTGAGTGAACTTTCTTTTCCTTATGAGACTTCTTTTTCTGTTTCCCTTTCTTACACACGACACAAAAATCCAGTAATTGGAAGTTTTTAACATTTACTCCACGCACTAGATCATTCTTGATCAAGTGATTCATTTTCCGTGGATTAAAGTGTCCCATTCTCCTATGCCAGGAAATGGAGTCTTTCTCTATTGCCTTTGACAAGAAGCATTGAACTTGATGATCGGTTGTGGAGGCCTTTGATAGGTCCAAGACATATAAATCATTATATCTTGAAGCTGACATTAAGACTTGGTCCTCCGGGATTACATACTCCTTCTTCAACACATAGCACTTCTTGTTGTCAAAGACTACCTTGAATCCTTTGTCACAGATCTGGGATACAAAATGCAAGTTGTTTTGTAGTTGTTGAACGTAGTTGACCTTGTCAAACTTGACTTTCTGGTTTCCCACTTCGCCTTGAGCCGTGATGTATCCTCTTTTGTTTCCAGCAAATGATACATGTCCCCTTTTAATTTGTTTGACATTGAAAGGGAGAGACAAGTTCCCGGACATGTGCCTAGACGCCCCACTATCAACAATCCAGATGTTTGTGATAGCACTGTAATGGACACCCTGCACATAAAAAGGAAATGATTAGTTTAGGTGTGGGACCCAAGCCTTAACTGGCTTGGGTGACCAGGAGGAATCACACATCATAAACTCAACCCACTGTCCATTTGAGGGTGAGAGCATATCGTGCTTCTTAGTGTTCTCAGTATCAGACACTGAACTTGACTTTTCTTTCCATAAGCCAGTTTTGTGTAAGGCCTGTTTGTGATAAACAGACGACTGGCTTACGGTTTGAACTTTAGGTTCATTACTTCTTTTTTGTGGAGTAATAGAACTCCTTTTTAAAGAAATTGGTTTAGTATCATAAAGTTCAATTTTCTTTCTAGGTGTCTGATAATGAGGACAATTAGAAGCAATGTGTCCCTCTTTCCACAATTGTAGCATGATCTACCTTCTACATATTGGGAAAATTGTCTCTGTAGGGAAGTGTGTGAAACAGGTGTGACTTTATGTCTTGTTGGGTTTGGACACTTCTTGTTTAGATGTTTTTGTTTCTTTAATAAAGTTTATTGTTTGAACATTTTTAACATCTTTAGCCTTTTGTTTATTTGGACTTTGACGTGAAGCACGTGTTTGGTTAACTGGTTTGGACAGTTTGGATTCTAAAGAAGACATGTTTGAACCTGACTTTACATTAACTTTTTCAAATTGTTCTTCCAAATTCACAATAGGCATCTTGCCTTTAGATTTCAAAGTAGCCTCCTTCTGTTTAGTGACAGATTCCATCGGTTTACTCGTGAATCTGGATCACTAACTAGAGGAGTGGACACAACATGATCATTAATAAGATTGTTATCTATTGGTCTACATTTAGCATTTAACAAGATCTCATGTGGTGGTGGAACTACTTTGTAACCCAACCCTTCCCCATTGTTCCGTTCTTTCACTAAGTTTTGAACTATGCGAGAGGAACTGGTCCAACTGTGCAGTTTTTGTTTTAATGAGTTGACTTCGACTTCCAAAACTGCTTTTTCTTTCTTAGTTTCTTCCAAAGAGTTCAAATAAAACTTTATATCAATTGCTTGATTAAAAGCAACAACCTCAGTTTCCCTTAGTTGTTTATTTAAAAGTTCTATTTTCTCTTTATAATTGCACTCATTTTGTTTTAAAATCCGCTTAGCTTCTGTGCACAGTTGTAAATCATTTACTAAGCTATCATTGTGATCTAATAACCTAGCAAATTTAAGATCAATGCTTTCTCTAAACGTATTACATTCATCACAAGCATTACTTTCAAAAAGTTGGTCTTTGTTACTTACTTGTGAAGATTCGGTTGAATTAGCCATCAACGCAGAGTTTGATTCCTCGGATGTTGGAGATTCTGAACTTGTCGTTCTAAGATTTTCTTCAATCAGGTGATTGACCACATTAACAGTATCTTCATGATCTGACATCACTAGTTCAACTGCTATTTCGCCTTCACTTGAAGTGTCATCATCCAGACCCTCAACATTAGCAATGTTCGATTCGCCCGGAGACACAAACTTGAAGGTCCAATCTTGTCCTTCATCATCTTGAGCAGTCAAGGCCTTTGTATCTTTGCTTGACGAAGCAGCTCCACTCGTGGGTTTTTCTTGACGGTTCAAAGAGGAGAAAGGATTCCCATTACCTGTCTTTTTAGGCTTTACACATTCACGTTTGAAGTGCCCCTTTTCTTCACAGTTAAAACAGGTTACTTTGGTTTTGTCAAACCCAAAGGTCGTATCCTTTGTGGCTATCAAGTTCTGTCCTGTCTTCTTCACAAACTTTTTCGCTCTCCTGACAGCACTTGCTAAAGCCCACATAATGTCCATTCTTTCTAATTCATTCTCGTCCACCTGCTCGTAATCCTCATCAGCCAGATGGCAATTCCCGATCTTTCCTGCAACTAGACCATCATAAGAATGAACAACCGCAGCTAAAAGATCCATATGTTCCTTTGCAACCTCCACAGTGATATTCCCGAGATTCTCGGTCTTCAGCTTAGTAGCATTTGCTTCAGGCACTATATATTGGGTGCAAGGCGACCCTGACGTTTCAGATCCCGAAGCAGTGGATTGGGAAGGAATAGTTGAACTAGACACAAATGTTGTTTGAAGAGGTGCTCCTGAACTTGTTGAAGTGGAAGAGGATCTATAAAGTGAAGGATTCTGGTCATAGGATCCTTTCTGGGACCTGTATTTCATCCTCAGTTCCTCCTCTCTCAATTTCAGGATGAAGTCGTTTATGTCTAATTTTTCCAGTAACTTGTTCTGTCTTAAATTTGACACAAACGAGTCCCACTTCTCTAGCAGACCATCTGCAAAGCTTGAGACCTTATCTTCCATTGACGTTGTGATTCCATGAGTGTGCAGCTTACTCATTAAATGGTAGAATCTGTCTATGACATCATCCAAGCTCTCTTTACCTATTGAAGAGAAGTTATCAAACTCCTTCTTCAAAGCCTTTGCCTTTAGAGCTTTCAACGATGCACTCAAGTCGTATCGTTTCTCCAAGGCTTCCCATAGCTTCTTTGCATGTGTGTTCTCAAAAAACTGGTGGAATATATCCTTAGGTATCGACTGAGTCAACAGAGCATATACTTTCTTCTCAGCATTGTACTTCACCTTCTGGCTATCAGTCATGCCACCCAACGTAAGTTTAACACCATCAGCACCAACCGGCATGCTATAACCTGTCTCGATTGCTTCCCATAGATTGGGATCAACTCCATTTAGATTAATCTCAAACCTTTACTTCCATTGTGGGTACTTATCTAACGTTATAAGTTTAAGGGGCTTATTGTGATTCCTCACCTCATTCTCCAGAAGCAGAAGGTTCTGGATTCGAGAGTCTCTACCGGCAGTAAACGCGGAATACTGATCTTTCATTTCTTTAAACTTTGAGAGTTAGAACAAAACTGTTTCACTGGTGCGAATGAAGAGATGCGATTGGGTCAATCGTGCGGATGGACTAATGCGGATGAATCAATCTTGTGATTGTACCAATGCGGATGAGTCAATCGTGCGATTGAACAAGTGCGGATGGACAATGCGAATGGGGTGTTCAGTCGTACGAATGGATGGGCGACTGAGCTCAATCGTGTGTATGGGAGGTGCGATTGAGTTCAGTCGTGCGATTGAGCCAATCGTGCGACTGAGGCTGTTGGATTTGAAAATTTGAAGGTTTTTGACACTTTGACACAAAAAACACGATTTTTCAAGAACCCTAATCTGCCGTATGCCGAAACACGTAAACTTTTTGATCTGGAGACAGCAAAAACACTGTTTTACTCAAAAAGATGATGTTTTTGAATGAAAAAACATGATTTTTAAACCAAAACCAATCCAATCACACGCAAAATCAAGAGCCAAAGCTCTGATACCACTTGTTAGGACCGTGTACGGACGGAGTACTAACTGATTATGCGTGTATACCTAATAAAATAGTGCGAAATCCTATTTGATTGGCGATCCAATCAGTGAGAAAGCAGTTTCGATCAATCTAGAGATTAAAGAAACGTTATGAACGATTAGAACACGATCAACTGCGATCTATGAAGTTGGAACAGGTTTTCTGGAGTCTCTGGATGGCTAGGGTACGTCTGTGAGTCGAAATTCTTCAAGTGTTACGTTTTTCCACGAATTAAGTGGTATTTATAGGTTGGAGTTTGTCAATCGTGCGACTAAACCATTAGTATGGTTTAGTCATGCGACTGAATCATACGATTGGTCCATACGCACGACTGAAGTTTCAGTCGTGCGACTGAGCCAATCTTATGTCTCAATCGTGCGACTGATCCAGTCTCCTGGTTCAGTCGTGCGACTGGTCCATTAGCATGAAGTGTTCATGGGTATGGTCCATTAGCATGGTCCATTCGCATGAATACTTCATACGATTAAGTTTAGACACATTTCTGAACCATTCTTGACTAAGAACTATGTAAACAACCACAAACCTATATAGTTAGTTCAATATGTGTTATGATACAATAAACAATGAAACATTAAACAATATAATTATCAATCACATATTTCATTTCATTCAACTCATTCATTACATATACGTAAGACATGAAAGACATTTTACATTAAGCCCCTAAACTAGGTACATATGTACCAACAACCTTGGATTTGTCATATCCAAGTTTGGTGTTTTCATTTAGACTAAGCTTTCTCCCTTTCCTGAAAAACTTCTTAGCTCTCATTGCTATTATAGCCATTTATCATTGCAGATCCATTTCTTCCACATCATCTGGATCCATTTCTTCCAAATCTTCTTGGATCAAATGAGCATAAGTGAGTCTGCCTCCCAGGTAAGCTTCAAAACTAGCAACAAATGCACTGTAAGTTGCCTTTTGCTCTTCTGATCTTGGGTCTTCATGAGTAGTTGAGGGAGTGGCAGTAAACCCTATTGGTTGAGATGAAGTTGATGGCTTGTTTGGTGTTGGTGTTGTTGAAACCAGTTGTCTTCACTTGATCTCTTGAGGAGAGAAAATCATCATCCTCAGTGATGAATGCATTTTCGATAGAGTGAGTGTCTGATGGAAATTTATAAGCTTCAATGACTCGAGGTCCACCAAGGTTCCTACTCCTTTCATCCAGTTCAAGAGCTTCTATTTTGGTGATCATTATGTCTAAGGTGGTACTCTCTAGATCAAGAGTGTTTTTCAGCATTGTAACATTTTGTTTCCAACTTTCTGGAAGGTTATGAAGCATCTTCTTGTTTAGTTCGTTAACTTTATAAGTTACTCCCATGATCTCTAAATCATTTACCAACTGCACAAATCTATGCAGCTGTTTAGAGATGGACTCCCCTTTGGAGTAATGAAAGGTTTCATATTGATTAACAAGCTTGTCCTTATTAATTTCAGCCACTTCACTGCTTTCTTCACACATTATCAGCAGTACATCCCAAACAGCTTTAGCAGTTCCATATTTTTCAAGCCTTTTTAGCACATCCATTTTCAGTGCTTGAGTTAGTATAGAGTAAGCTTTGAGATCAACTTTTATCTTCTTGTAGTCATCATCATCACGAGTGAGATCATCAATGGGTATTCTTGAGGTTTTGTACAGTACAGCCAGATCAGCAAAAAGTGTCACAGGAATGTGAGGCCCTTTACATATTGAAATCCAATAGTTCGGATCTACACCTACAATATAGTTTATGAATCTGATTTTCCATTGCTTAAACTCAGATTTATGTTTAAGCATAGGAGGTTTGGAGTATGACCAAGTTCAGAGAAATTATGTGAATCCATTTTAATAAGTTGTTTTTAACTTGTTTGAGTAATGATTAGATTAATTTTTTTTAAGTCCAATTAGTCCAAATTGTCCAAATAGTCCAAAACAGGCTTAAGGAATCAGATCTGCTGATGTTTTGTGAGTTTCTGTTGTAATTTTTGGGTTTTATCAACTGTTCACAGCTTTGTTCTTGAAGATGAGAATGGATGAACAACAACTGTTGAAGAGTTTTCTGCAGTTTTTCAACTTGTATGATGAGTAGAGGTAGTTGAACACTCTATCAACAACTCAATCACCAGTTCAATCAAGTTCAGCTTAGATCTGTGCAGATCTTAAGAAGAACCGAGAGCCAAGGCTCTGATACCAATTGACAGGGTGTGAGATTGATATTCTCACAAGGACCGGATATGATGATTGAGTCAATGATTGTATGGCGGATTCAAACAATCAAAGAACATTGGATGCAAGAAATACTCATAATTGCTTTTTGTATTAATGAAGGTGATCGGTTACAATGAATGTTAGGGTTTGAGCATTAAACAGTAACAATACACCTTGAGAACATAAGACCAAACAAAATATTCTGATTGTCTATAATGTCTATCAACAGTCACCTCACATACGAGGTTTTCTATTCTATTTATAGGATGACAAGTTGCCTTTAACAAAAAGACTAAACTACCCCTGACCTATACATCAGAGAACTAGTCTAAGTAAAAAAAGTCTTCATCAGCATTTCCTTTGTTCATCCGCATTAACTAATGCGAATGTGTTCATCTTCATCAGCATTTATTTTTCTTCTTTAGCATTGGTGTTTGGTCATCAGCATTGACAAATGCGGATGAGCAAACACTTGGCGCATTTGTTGCTGAGCATCCGCATTAGTAAATGCGGATGTACAAGGTACTTGTCAGCATTTGTGTTTGGCTATCCGTATTTGTTAATGCGGAAGAACAAACACTTGTCAGCATTTGTTCTATGTCATCCGCATATACAAATGCGGTTAGCCGACACTTGTCTTCTGTTTCTTCATGCAAATTCTTCATCCGTATTGGTTCTTGGACTTGTGGGATTTCCGGCAGAACAACCATCAACCCACCACTTGAATTGGCATGTATGATCCTTTGTAGGGTATCTTAAACAACCATTCTCATATGCTTTATGTATAGTATAGATATACTTAGGATCTAAGTGGAAATGTTGTCAAATGTATCTTAAACAAGCAATCATGTAATACACATTCATATATTTGAAAAGTGGGTGTAGCAGCCTATCCTTATGAATTTTCTATCCATTTTCTTAGTTTTGTTCCCGTTTCATGGATAGTTTTTCATCCACTTAAATCCTAAATTAGGTTGTACTTTAATAATCATGTCTGTCGATAAACGTTGGCTTCTTAATCAGAACCATAGATTACCTGAGTATCTACAAGGACTCAAATCTTTAATCGATATGTGTGAAAACCTTACTGACAGTTATGACAAGATTCGATTTCCGTGTATGAAATGTCAGAATACTCAATTATTAGGATGGGTTAAATTAAGTATTATTTGGAAATATGGGGTATGTATAGGACATATAAGGATTGGATATATCATGATAAAAGTTTAATTTCTGAAGTTGTAGTTGTAGATGACGTTGAGCCAACAAACGATATGGTTGGCGTTATCGAAGACGTTAGAGAAGAGAGTAGCGGTCTCCGTGATGATTTTGAGGACTTTTTAGATGAAGTTCAATTTGAATTACATCCTGCTTGTACTATGTTTTTTTACCTTGACTTTTTAGCAAAACTTTTTGCATATCAAGGTTAAAAATGAATGGACCAATAGCTCATTTGATGAGCTTCTTGAGTTGTTGCATTCCTCACATCCTAAAGGTAACAAAATTCCTCATTCTCATTATGTAGCTAAAAACATTAAAGAAGATTAGTTTTGGGTATAAGTTGATACATGTGTGCAAATATGATTGTGCTCTTTTATGGAGAGAAAACCTCTTGTTGCAAAAATGTTCTATTTGTAATGAGGGTCGGTGGGTTGATACAAATGCAAAAGGCAAGAAGTTACCTCAGAAGGTCTTAAAAGTATAAGAAAACAATAAATAGTAATTATAAAATATCAATCATTGTGATCATATTTAAACTTCAAACCAAGAAATATATTATTTAACTAGACAGACAAAAGTAACATGACTACTAAAACAAAATACATTAACACGACAAAACAACAAAAGGCTGACATGAAGTCAAATCATAACTGTAATTATAAAAAAAACTGAATGCATAAAACTTTTCACGTAGAGTGGTGTTTTTGCATGTGAACTTACTTTGGAAATATGGAAGTAGCACTATTTGAGTTATTATCCGTTAATAATGGTTTGTGAATTATTTTGCTTGTTTAATGCCTGATATCATTCTCAAGTGAAATCTTATAATTGATGATGTTTATTTGTGCCGTGACCTTCTTCAAGTGAATGCATTTCTGTTTTTTGTACTTAACTCTATTCCTAACATAAAATCCAAATATTACTCTTTTCTTTTATTGTCATGACTAGATAGTAGTACAATCTTTTCAAATACTAAACATGCCATGCTATACTATTTTGGTGCATAACCTTAACTATGTATACGGTATATCGTCTCGTGATAGTGTCTTTTAAACAGTCTAATATTTTTAAATTTTATTTGGTTGTCTGCTATCCTCAACAATTGATAAGGTTACTTTTTTATAACCTTGAGTTCATGAATACAAGTAGTGAGATACAGTCTCCTACACTAGAGATATTATTTTTGTAATGACCCTAAACCGGAAAATTACTGCGCGCTGTTAAATAACGAATTAAGCACATGAACGCATTGTCAACCACACGCGAAACAACAGTATGAGCCAAAAGAACCGAATCCAAGTTCACTTTTTACAATCAACTAACAAAAGTATCAACAATCACACTCATATGTTCTATTGAAAGGGAGCAAGAGGGCTGGGGTGGGCAAAAACTTTTGATCTCTTCAACTCTCTACACACAACATCTAACATCGCCAAAAAGTCTCTCACGGTCACAAAGATCCTAAGTGGATTCGGGTCATCTTTACTCATGTTCCCATGAAAGTACTCAGTAATCTCTTTCACAAGTTCTAACACTTTGCGTTCGTCGTCCTGCAGCTCCTTCAGATGTTTTACTGCATAGTTCATAAAAGATTTCATAGATTCTCCAAATTTACAAGTTTTTTCGTTCACCAACAGATCGTCGTTCACCAATCTTCGTACTCTATCCATCCCTTGAGATAGATTAGAAACTGAGCTTGCAATCACCTCAAAGTCTATGGTGGCGGTTTTCTTCACATTGCATAACTCAGTACTCAGGCCAGCCACAAGTTCCAAACCCATGTTTCTGTAGTCCTCTTCTCGCTGTTGGTTGTTTCTTTGCTGACCCTTTTGATTGATCTTCCCTATAATGCTCTCGGATACTCTAACGCCTTCTGAACGCACGATTTCTTGGACTACGAAGTGGAGTAATGTGGTTTTTCCATCTGTTCCTTTCACATCAGCTAGCTTAAGCAGCGCGTCGAGCTTAAATGCCTTCGCGCCTCCCCTTATTGTACCTACATTCATCCTGTTGCCCGTTTTCAACACCGCCTCTAGTAGCTTTAGGAATAGCCGACTTGACCGCAGCTCTTTGCATGCCTCCTGATACAAGATATATGGGCTCAAGTCATGTAAATAGTCTATAGCTAAATAGTGGTGCATTATATCATGGTATGAGATGAATAATAAGAAAATGAGACTGCACCTCTAGAACTGAGAATGTTTTACGGAGATGAGTAACTTCGTCCTCAAACGTCTCTCGGTAAAGCAATGCTTCGATTCTTGGAAACGCGTGCGGTATGGTAAGGATCGTGGTGACGAATGTCTCAGCCGAACCCATGTCACCTTTGTGCCCGGTTAGCTTAGCTTCTTCTTCTTTTGTTGGTTCCATCTTTATCAGAACCTCTAGCTGTTGTAAATTCAACCCATTTCCTAATCATACCAAGATCAAATGACATTAATAGTTAAATTTTAAAACACATATAGAGGGTCAAGACGGTCTGCTGACCTGATCATCATAATTTATTTGTTTTGTATCTACTAAAACTGAGGTCTTTTTTTAAGAAAAACTTAGACTTGACTTTTTAGTTGTAGTCGGCACAGAGGAGATATTTATGATGACCACCAACTAAAAAGCTCTATCTGCTGTTGTGGCAAAAACTATATTGTACGTGTGGTGGATCTTTACCTTGTACTAGTGCACAACAAACTTGTTCAGCGGTGACGTTGAGAGCTTTTAAGAGTATGGTTAGGTTCTGAAGTCTTTTCGGCTCGAGAACATGTTTACTAGGAGAGGGGCTTTTGCTTTTCAGTTCTTCATTAGGATTGTGTAGATTGTAACTGAAAAGCGACTCGATCATCTCCTCGTCGAACCTGTTTTGTATTCAATCAATGCGTGTCGTATGTTAAGTAATGTATTATAAATGATGCAAAATAACTAAATGGCTTACTCGAATGAGCTTGATCTCAGCTTGTCCCACACCATGGTACGGTCTGATGCAGCCCGTACTTTATCCCAATGAAGCGGTTTGAGCTTTGGCAGCGGAGATCCATCTTTACTCATCTGTGTGGATTGACATGGTGGCGGTGGTGGTGGCGGCAGCAGCGGGCTTCCTTTGGGAACCGGTGGTGGCATTGGTGGTGGAGGGATAGGGGCTTGGTTTGATCCATGATTAGAATCAGGCTTCTTCTGAAAACTAACTGTTTTGAATGTGACTTTGGTGGAAGAAGATGAAGTAACACATGGTGGCGGTGGCGGTGGCGGTGACGGTGGTGGTGGTGGCGGTGGCAGTGGTGGTGGTGTTGATGTTTGTGGTTCTAGTGTGTCACAGCTGATTGAAACATCTGAATTTCTTGGGTTAGAGTTACAGAAAGAATGGAAAGATTCATCATCAGATGAATGTGAGTCCACATGTATGATTTCTTCAGCAATTGGAGAACCAAAAAACACTTGTTCATCTTCTTCATCAAACTTCAACGATTCAATTGAAGCTACCACACCAGTAGAACAATCCACATTTCCAGAATTCGATAATCTGTTAATCAAAATCGAATCTTTACGCTCTCCCACATCATCATCATCTACCACCTGTTGTTGTTCTTCAAATTCATTCAAGTTTGAATCTTGTGTCGTGCAATTCTGATCTCTATCATCAGAATCTTGCTTCAAGCTACAAATCGATGGTGGGTCTAACACAGTTCCTAAAGATTCAAGGTAAAAATTCTTATGAACAGGATCGGAAATTACCCTTTTCACATTCTTTTTCCTCTGTTTCCTCATCTTTCTGAACAACAAGAACAGACCAATGAGACAGATCATACAAATGCCTCCACCAACAGACACCATTACTGCAACCACAACTCTCCTTCTTCTTCTTCTTCTTGTTCCATCATCCACCACCGTCGACGGTGGAAGCACCAGTGGCAAATGGTGGTGGCTCCGCCTATGGACATGATGAACTGGAGCTTGAGATGGCAATGGTGACGGTGATGGTGATGGTGATGGTGAGAGATTGACATGTGGTTTCTTGATGTTTTTAAAGCCAATTAGAGTTCTGTGGTAGTGTTGTGTTAATGGTGAAAGGTGGAGATTTGGAGGAGTGAAAACAATGAGTGTGGTGAGGAAGAAGGAGAAGATGGTGATGATGATGATGATGATCTTTGAAGAAGCAAACTCCATTAGTGTCGAATAATGTGATGATAGTGTGTGTGTGTATGTATGAATTCACCTTTCTGATGCAATTATAACAATGGATGGCTGTTTGGTGGTGGGGGGTGTAAAATAATAGTCTTAAATGCTACTCCAAGGAATCCCTGTGTTTGGCAGTTGAACTTTGTACGGGCCTTGTTTAATTTTTCTCTATATGTTATATCTTTAATCATCCTTATTATTGAATGATAATATATTGGTCAATTTAATTACAAATTTTAAACTAGGAACAGTTTTGAAAATGTTCATTTGGACTAAATTTTTCCTTTAAAATGTTTTTTTGACCAGCCCATCTTTTAAAATGTCTCCATCTCAACATGGGCGTCCCGACCGCAAAACATATTCGTTTGAACCCATCATGAACGGTTCAGATGAAGCCAAGTGTCTAAATAGGGTTGTTACGTAGGCTTGGAAAAACTTACGAAACTTTGGACGAACCTACGAACCTTCTGGCAAACCTACGAACCTCGGACGAACTTACGAACCTTCGGACGAGCTTATGAAAGTTCGGACGAACATAAACAAGTCATAACTTGGTTAAAAGGACATCTTGAGAGAAAAACTGGTTGAAGAGACATTTTAAAAATTTCCCCTTAAAACTAATAATGAGGTCTCTTATAAAATTATAAATACACCCAATTTGTTATATGGCCTTGAAGAATATGAGCCATAATAAACAATGATTCACTTTAATTTTATAAGGTGTGTGCCAAAAAACACTCAATAGGACAAATCATACCATGAGATAATTTCTAAGTCATCCTTAAAGCTCTTGTTACGGGAAAAATATAACAAATAATTGTAATTTCATTGAAGTCCACTTTTCAAAAAAAAAATTGTAATTTCAAAAGAACCCAATAAGCTTATTTGACTCTGGCATATGAAAATATTTTATAACATAAAAATAGAGAATTAGAAAAGATGTTAATGATGATGTGATCATCATGAGATTTGTTAGACTTTTAGAGGTCAAAATCAGTTTCATGGGATGATTACAGCTTTTTCAAACAAATCTCTCCTTCCTTTTCAATCTTATAGACTTGCTTATTGTTTGTGGCCCCTCTTGGTTGGTCGCACCTTTAGGTGTGCTCAACATATCACCATTCACCCATATTTTGTAGCCATAATTGGTTCGGTGATTATAAAAACAAGAAACTTTTAATCAAATTTATTTTTAAATAACAATTAAGTTTATTAAAATAGAGCTCATGAGATCATTTAATCATATTTATTTCTATAAAATGCATTTATGATTGGATCAGATATTGAATGTTTATGTGATATACATCTTGTCATTACATTCGTTAAACTTGAGATGCTAAAATATGCAAATTAGAATAATACACACAGTTTTTCAAACCACCAATTAACACCCTCTGGTTCTATTCTTAAATCAACATATTTTCTTCGCCTTGAGTTAAATCCACAATCGAATGGACATATTTCTAACAAACTTTTGTTCAAATGAAAGACAGAGAGTTGTGTGTACTAGGCGTAAAAGGTTTCTTGATTATTTGTTTCATTCAAAACATTTTAGACGCTTAAACCAGTTTAATATCTTTTTAAATGTTTTATTTTTAATGTATCTTATTAGTGTTAAAAACTGTAACACCCGGAAATTTATTATTTTGAAGCCGACGAAGAAAGAAAAGAAATAAAGTCCAAAGTCGAGGGACCAAACTCGCCAACAAAGAAAAGTCGTGTAATGTGGTGATATGTGTAGGGAGAGGGCAGCCCACTCTCCCCACACTTCACACATTTCAGCCACCAAAGAAGAGAGAAGAGAGAAAGAAGAGAAAAAGGGAGAAAAGTGGTATTTCGGGTGATTCGGGTGTCCAAATCCGTCGAGTAGCAAGCCAAATCAAAGCTCTTGTCTTTGTGCTCGATTGTGTGAGTTCTAGGACCCCACTTTTACTTGTTTTCAACTGATTTTGGGGCTGGAAGATGTCAAAAACCCGTTTTTATGTGTGTGTATGTTTGACCCATTTGGGTGTGATGTGTATGATGCGTTTAGAGTACGATTTCGGGCTTGTGTGTGCTTGTATGGTGTTAAGGTATGCATTCCTAAGGTCCAGGAGGGTTGATTTAGGCTTAGAATGGGTTTG
Source organism: Flaveria ramosissima (assembly GCA_025215565.1). NCBI lineage: Eukaryota > Viridiplantae > Streptophyta > Magnoliopsida > Asterales > Asteraceae > Flaveria > Flaveria ramosissima. The sequence goes on from CM046036.1 coordinate 29,827,406, forward strand.
GATGAGCTTGGAGGCCGAAAATGGCAGATTGGGTTCGGGATGAACTCAATTCTGCATCAGCTAGGGCTAGGCGACCGAATGAAGGCCATACGGCCGAATGAGGGCGATTGAAGGTCATTCGCACGATTGGGACTCAGTCGCACGACTGGGAGTCCAGTCGCATGAGGGTTGTACGACTGAGGGTTCAGTCGTATAGATGCTTAGTCGCATGAGTTCATTCGCATGAGGTTAGTCGCACAGGTTCCCAGTCGCAGTAATCCCATTCGCACGAGGTCCATACGCACGATTGGACGTTCATTCGCATAGATGTTCATCCGCATGAGCCCAGTCGCATGATGTTCAGTCGCATGGAGGCCATGCGACTGAAGAGTGTCCATACGCCTGAATGGGGCTGTTGCACTCGAAGGAATGTGTAGTTTGACTTCTGGCCTTCGGGGAAAGGTGCAGATGTAAGTGTTGACGTAAGGTAACCCGTATGAGCATGTAAGAGGATGGTTATGGCCTTAGAGAGCATGTAGGGCATGATGATGAGGATGTTGCATGTTTATGCATATTATGAATGTATGATGTTGCCCGGTATGATGATGAATGTGTATGAATGTTCCTTATTATGATGTATGCTTATCTTTCTTGTGGCTTTACATGTCATGCTAATGAATGAATGAATGAATGAATGAATGAAGTATTATGTAATGTAAAGCGAAAGATAATGAAAAAGGAACATGAAGTAAGAATGCATGCATTAACGAATGATGAATGAACGAAAGAAAGGCTTGCAAGCATATTTATTGGGGTGAGCGACTTTGTGTTGCAAAAGACTCGGATGAAGTGCAATCATTTAGATTGCCTATGAGGTGAGCAACCTTGTCGTTGCAAAAGACTCGAGTAAGAGCTATCGTGATGTTGCCTTGGGGTGAGCAACCTTGTTGTTGCAAAAGACTCGGATAGCTTGCTATCGTGATAGGCAATTGGGGTGAGCAACCTTAGGGGTGCAAAAGACTCGGATAGCGTGCAATCATTGAGATTGCCATTGAGGTGAGCGACCATGTTGTCGCAAAAGACTCGGAAGACAGAATGAACGAAAAGAACGGAAGATAATGAATGAGATGAAAGATAATAATGAAATTATCTGTGTATACGTATGTTGCATGATCGCATGATAAAAGGAATAGTTTTTAATGAAAGTAAAGTACGTTTTATTATTAAAACTAGAACTCACTCAGCAACGCTGACTTTTATTGCATTTTCCAGTTGGCAGGTAATGATTGCTGAGGATGGCACGGCGAGGCTACTCGGCTCTTTTGGGATGGCATCCAATTATATAACTTTTGTGATGTAATGCAAACATGTATTTTGAAATCAGATAATGATGTATTATTTGGCAAAAGTATTTATAATGAAATGTGATGTCATTTTTGAATGTTTCCGCTGCAATGTTTTCTTAATGAAATTGTAATTATATGTTTTATGTGCGATGAATGACCAACTGTAGGCGTCCCGGGAACGGGGCCTTACAAGTTGGTATCAGAGCCAAAGTTTAAGTGAAATGGGTAAATTTTCAAAATAAACCTTAACTTAAACTGAAAATGGGACGAATGGGGAATGGGATGCCAAACTGAGTAGCTGCGTGCCATCAGGTATTTTCTTAAAGTTAACCGGTTTTATGTGCGCATGGTATATGTTATGTGTTGTATGTAGATTTGAATACTGATGTAGTCAAGACAGGTAATACTTGCGGTATGAAGAGTACAGTAAGTGGCTAATCACAACTGGCCACTGTAATTAGGGACTTACTATACTTGACATAAACTGAGTTGTTTCCTTGAATGACCGTGTTGGTGTTTGAATCTTTCAGTGTGATAGGGAATGGCTGGTGGTAGATCTTCTAGAGCTTCTAGGGGTGGAGGCCGTGATGGCCCTGTTGCTGAACCACGCCCTAAGAGAGGAAGGCCTAGAGCTGAGAAAGAGGTTCCTGCAGAACCTGAGACTCCTCATCCAGAAGCTGGGGATGAGAGTGCGAACTTGAGGGCCTCAGTAAAAGAGGCTGTCGTGGAGGAAGTACACCAGGTCATGCAGACAATTTTACCGTCTGTGGTGACCGAAGTCATCAAGGCTGTGAAGGAAGGGGAAAGGAAGGAGAGAAACCGGGTCTCGGGGGAGCAACCGGAGCCTGAAACGATTTTCTCCGATAATGAGGAGGAAGAGGAAGAGGAGCCTGTGCGGGAGGTGGCACGAGGCTGTAACTACGGGGTGTTTATGAGGTGCAAGCCCCCTACTTTTGACGGTAATGGCAATGCTGCCGCTGCTCACCGATGGGTGAGAGAAATGGAAGCTGTTCTCGACATCAGCGAGTGCCGAGAAGATCAGAAAGTCAAGTTTGCCACCCACTCCTTCGTGGACTCGGCACTATGCTGGTGGGACAACATAGTCCAAGCGGAGGGTAATCGGGCGATCGGGAGAATGAGGTGGCCCGAGCTGAAGAAGATGGTGATCGAGGAGTTTTGTCCTCATCGGGAAATGGATAAGGTTGAGAGGGAGTTTCTGCAACTGGAGGCGGGAACCATGACACACCAACAGTACACTACGAAGTTCAACGAGATGGCACGTCTGGTGCCGGATCAAGTGACACCTCTGTCCCGAAAGATCAAGAGGTATATACAGGGTTTGCCGGCGGATATTCGCAGGCACATGATCGCCGCCCGGCCGAGCACGTTTAGGTCGGCGGTGGATTTGGCGGGAAGATTGTATGATGAGAGGACGGTGGTGGTGACTGATGGTGGTAGGAAGAGCGGTGGTGACCGGAACTGGCAGGGGAAGAGGTTTGGTCGGGGTAATGCCTCGACGGGTAATAAGAAGGCACGGGTGGATGATCGCCGTGTGGTTATGTCTGGTGCGGGATCGAGAAGGTGTGGTAAATGTGGACGGGAGCACAGCGGAGAGTGCAGGTTTGGGTCGAACTTGTGCTTCAGGTGTGGAAAGGCGGGGCACATGGCAAAGGACTGTCGTGCGGTCCGATGCTTTAACTGTGGTGAAGAGGGTCACGTGCTCAAAGATTGTAAGAAGCCGAGGGCTGAGAGTTCAGGGGCAAAGAGGACGGGAGGTGATGGACCGAGGGCGAGCGCCAGGGCATTCACCATGACACAGGAGGAAGCTAGAACGGACCCTGATGTCGTATCCGGTACGTTTCTGGTGAACCAAACTTTAGCTTCTGTGTTATTTGATTCTGGTGCGAGTAAAAGTTTTATTTCTGCTGCTTTCTGTGCTAAGCTGCCTGTTAGTAGTAGATGTGTTAATGCGCCCTTCGATGTAGAAACTGCCATAGGTAAGTCTACCAGGATTTCTGAGATGATAGAGAATTGTGATGTGGAGCTCGAGGGTCATAAGTTTCCTGTTAGACCGTTCGTGATGACCTTAGGTGGTTTTGATTTGGTTCTTGGAATGGATTGGTTAGCGGACTTCGAGGCGAACATTGTGTGTCGCAAGAAGATGATTCGGTTGTCGACGCCTGATGGTAGTTCAGTGACGGTATATGGTGATCGGGTTACTACGATTCCGAAGGTGATCTCGATGGCAGTGGCGGGAAAGTGTATGAGGCGTGGATGTAGTGCCTACTTGGCCTACGTAAAGGATGTGGATACGCCAACACCACAACTAGCTGATGTACCGGTTGTGTGTGACTTTCCAGATGTATTCCCAGAAGACTTATCAGGAGTGCCACCTGACAGAGAGATTGAGTTTCAGATTGATCTGCCCAACCTATCGCCAAGGCACCGTATCGGTTGGCTCCGACCGAGATGAAAGAGTTGATGGAGCAGTTGCAGGAGTTGCTTGATAAGGGGTTCATTAGACCGAGTATCTCTCCTTGGGGTGCTCCGGTCCTGTTTGTAAAGAAGAAGGACGGTAGTATGAGGATGTGCATCGACTACCGCGAGCTGAACAAGTTGACAGTGAAGAACCGATACCCCTTACCGAGGATTGATGATTTGTTTGATCAGCTCCAGGGTGCCAGTTGGTTTTCAAGGATAGATCTTCGATCTGGTTACCATCAGTTGAAGGTGAAGGAGCAGGATATTCCTAAAACAGCTTTCCGTACGCGCTATGGTCACTACGAGTTTCTTGTCATGTCTTTTGGCTTGACCAACGCGCCAGCTGCTTTTATGGATTTGATGAACCGTGTGTGCCGGCCTATGTTGGATAAATCAGTGATCGTGTTTATTGATGATATCCTGATTTACTCGAGGAGCGAAGCAGAGCACGCCAGTCACATTCGGGAGGTTCTAGAGACGTTGAGAAGGGAGAAGTTGTATGCAAAATTCTCCAAGTGCGCGTTCTGGTTGCGCAAAGTTCAGTTCTTGGGTCACGTGGTGAATCCCGATGGGATTATGGTGGACCCGGCAAAAGTGGAGGCGGTCATGCAATGGAAGTCGCCAAAGACGCCATCCGAGATTCGTAGCTTCTTGGGTTTGGCGGGCTACTATAGAAGATTCATCCAAGACTTTTCTAAGATTGCTTCTCCACTAACCAAGTTGACCCGAAAAGATGTGAAGTTCGTATGGGGTCAAGCTCAAGAGAAGGCGTTTGAAGATTGAAGGCGAGATTGACTCAAGCTCCTGTTCTGTCATTACCCGATGGAAGTGAAGACTTGGTGGTTTATTTCGATGCTTCTTACTCGGGGTTGGGGTGTGTGTTAATGCAGAGAGGAAAGGTTATAGCCTATGCATCCCGACAGTTGAAGGTTCATGAGGTCAATTATCCTACTCATGACTTGGAGCTGGCAGCTGTGGTCTTTGCATTAAAGATTTGGAGGCACTATCTGTACGGGACTAAGTGCACCATTTTCACTGACCACAAGAGTCTGAAGTATTTCTTTGAGCAGAAGGATCTAAACATGAGGCAGAGACGGTGGTTGGAACTTATAAAGGATTATGATTGTGAGATCCACTACCATCCGGGCAAAGCCAACGTGGTGGCTGATGCCCTTAGCCGGAAAGAGAGGCCCGAGCCGATTCGGGTGAAAGCGTATCAGCTGATCATGACCTCCGATGTGATGAAGCAGGTTAAGGAGTTTCAAGATGAGGCGTTGAAAGAAGATTATCTTAACTCTGAAAGAATGAGAGGTCTGGTTGGAGAATTGGGTGAAAATACGTTCGGTGTTAGAACCCGATTCGATCGTGTGTGGGTTCCTCGTTTTGGGGATCTACGGGGGAAGATAATGGATGAAGCTCACAAGACACGGTACTCCATTCATCCCGGAGCCACGAAGATGTATCATGATATGAAGAAAGATTATTGGTGGCCGGGTATGAAGCACGATGTGGTGGAGTATGTGAGTAAGTGCCTTACTTGCTTACAGGTGAAGGCCGAGCATCAAAAGCCGTATGGGAAGATACAACCTTTAAATATACCGGAATGGAAGTGGGAGCACATCACCATGGATTTCATTACCAAGTTGCCGCGTACTCCGAAAGGGTACGATGCCATATGGGTGATAGTTGATCGTTTGACGAAGAGTGCTCACTTCCTACCGATCCGCGAGACATATTCATCTGAGAGGTTGGCTGACCTGTTTATCAAAGAGATTGTGACTCGTCATGGTGTGCCGGTGTCTATCGTGTCGGATCGCGACACCCGGTTTACGTCTAAATTCTGGAAGAAGTTCCACGATGCTATGGGGACGAGGTTACATATTAGCACGGCTTATCATCCCCAGACTGATGGTCAGTCAGAAAGGACCATTCAGACGTTGGAAGACATGCTTCGGGCATGTGTGATTGATTTTGGTGGAAGTTGGGATGACCACCTACCGTTAGCCGAATTCTCATACAACAACAGTTATCATGCCAGCATTGGCATGCCCCCATATGAGATGCTATACGGTAGGAGATGCAGAACGCCCGTTTGTTGGGGTGATATTGGTCAGAAGGAATTGGGAAGCGTCGAGGTAATCGAGGCTACGACTGAGAAGCTTGAGAAGATCAAAGCCTTCATGAAGGCAGCCAAAGACAGACAGAAGTCGTATGCTGATAAAAGACGCAGGCCGATTGAGTTCCAAGTGGGTGACCGGGTTATGTTGAAGGTCTCACCTTGGAAGGGTATCATTCGCTTCCGAAAGCGGGGCAAGTTGAGCCCAAGATACATAGGCCCTTTCCGAATTATTGCTCGAGTAGGAGAGGTGGCCTATAGACTGGAGTTACCAGATGAGTTAAGTGGAATTCACCCGACATTCCATGTATCTCATCTAAGGAAGTGCTTAGCAGATGAAGATATGATTGTTCCATTGGAGGATATCGAAGTAGATGAACGGCTCAATTATGTGGAGCAACCAGTGGCAATCATCGACCGAAAGGAGAAAAGGCTAAGGAATAAAGTGGTCCCTCTTGTGCGTGTACAGTGGAAGCACAGGAAGGGATCCGAGTCGACGTGGGAGACTGAGGAAGAAATGAGACAACATTATCCACGTTTGTTCGAAGAATAACAGGTTTCGGGGACGAAACCTATTTAAGGGGGGTGGACTTGTAACACCCGGAAATTTATTATTTTGAAGCCGACGAAGAAAGAAAAGAAATAAAGTCCAAAGTCGAGGGACCAAACTCGCCAACGAAGAAAAGTCGTGTAATGTGGTGATATGTGTAGGGAGAGGGCAGCCCACTCTCCCCACACTTCACACATTTCAGCCACCAAAGAAGAGAGAAGAGAGAAAGAAGAGAAAAAGGGAGAAAAGTGGTGTTTCGGGTGATTCGGGTGTCCAAATCCGTCGAGTAGCAAGCCAAATCAAAGCTCTTGTCTTTGTGCTCGATTGTGTGAGTTCTAGGACCCCACTTTTACTTGTTTTCAACTGATTTTGGGGCTGGAAGATGTCAAAAACCCGTTTTTATGTGTGTGTATGTTTGACCCATTTGGGTGTGATGTGTATGATGCGTTTAGAGTACGATTTCGGGCTTGTGTGTGCTTGTATGGTGTTAAGGTATGCATTCCTAAGGTCCAGGAGGGTTGATTTAGGCTTAGAATGGGTTTGGATGAGCTTGGAGGCCGAAAATGGCAGATTGGGTTCGGGATGAACTCCATTCTGCATCAGCTAGGGCTAGGCGACCGAATGAAGGCCATACGGCCGAATGAGGGCGATTGAAGGTCATTCGCACGATTGGGACTCAGTCGCACGACTGGGAGTCCAGTCGCATGAGGATTGTACGACTGAGGGTTCAGTCGTATAGATGCTTAGTCGCATGAGTTCATTCGCATGAGGTTAGTCGCACAGGTTCCCAGTCGCAGTAATCCCATTCGCACGAGGTCCATACGCACGATTGGACGTTCATTCGCATAGATGTTCATCCGCATGAGCCCAGTCGCATGATGTTCAGTCGCATGGAGGCCATGCGACTGAAGAGTGTCCATACGCCTGAATGGGGCTGTTGCACTCGAAGGAATGTGTAGTTTGACTTCTGGCCTTCGGGGAAAGGTGCAGATGTAAGTGTTGACGTAAGGTAACCCGTATGAGCATGTAAGAGGATGGTTATGGCCTTAGAGAGCATGTAGGGCATGATGATGAGGATGTTGCATGTTTATGCATATTATGAATGTATGATGTTGCCCGGTATGATGATGAATGTGTATGAATGTTCCTTATTATGATGTATGCTTATCTTTCTTGTGGCTTTACATGTCATGCTAATGAATGAATGAATGAATGAATGAATGAAGTATTATGTAATGTAAAGCGAAAGATAATGAAAGAGGAACATGAAGTAAGAATGCATGCATTAACGAATGATGAATGAACGAAAGAAAGGCTTGCAAGCATATTTATTGGGGTGAGCGACTTTGTGTTGCAAAAGACTCGGATGAAGTGCAATCATTTAGATTGCCTATGAGGTGAGCAACCTTGTCGTTGCAAAAGACTCGAGTAAGAGCTATCGTGATGTTGCCTTGGGGTGAGCAACCTTGTTGTTGCAAAAGACTCGGATAGCTTGCTATCGTGATGGGCAATTGGGGTGAGCAACCTTAGGGGTGCAAAAGACTCGGATAGCGTGCAATCATTGAGATTGCCATTGAGGTGAGCGACCATGTTGTCGCAAAAGACTCGGAAGACAGAATGAACGAAAAGAACGGAAGATAATGAATGAGATGAAAGATAATAATGAAATTATCTGTGTATACGTATGTTGCATGATCGCATGATAAAAGGAATAGTTTTTAATGAAAGTAAAGTACGTTTTATTATTAAAACTAGAACTCACTCAGCAACGCTGACTTTTATTGCATTTTCCAGTTGGCAGGTAATGATTGCTGAGGATGGCACGGCGAGGCTACTCGGCTCTTTTGGGATGGCATCCAATTATATAACTTTTGTGATGTAATGCAAACATGTATTTTGAAATCAGATAATGATGTATTATTTGGCAAAAGTATTTATAATGAAATGTGATGTCATTTTTGAATGTTTCCGCTGCAATGTTTTCTTAATGAAATTGTAATTATATGTTTTATGTGCGATGAATGACCAACTGTAGGCGTCCCGGGAACGGGGCCTTACAAAAACTCAAAAACTATATGGTGTTAAATGAATATGAGACTCGCATATATATGTGTGTGTACACATACATTTATATGTGTATATATAGGTATATGTACACATACATGTATATGTATACATAGTTTGTATATACGATTGTGATGACCTTTCGTTATCGTCTAATTAACTCAATATAAAAGTTTAAAACAACACTAAAATCTATTTTTAAGCATAGTATGCTATCATCCTGAAGTATTTGGTATTATAAATTCAAGCCGTATGGTGTTAGTATATATATTGTTATTTAAAAATATATTTGGGGGTGATTTGAAGCCCCATAAGTGAATAAAGTTTGGTATATGTAGGTGGAGAAATTTTGTTGTTGTTCATCTAATCATGTGAAAAAAAATCCAACCGACAGACAAAAGTGATATGAGATACAAATATAAAAATTGGTTTTGTTTGGCTTGGCTTGGCTTTGCCGTTACTTGGGATCCCATGCTGAGCACACCCTTTAATGTTCTGGGTCCACACCTCTTCTCCTTGTTCTTCTTCTTAAGATTTCCATTTTAATGTCTGGGGTTGCCCGTAAATATTAATCCCATTTGTTTCATTTTATTTTTCTTATATTTCATTATAAATATTTAACATGACTATATGATTTTGGAAAATTAAATTCTTTTTATTGTTCAGAACTGTTAGCCCCTACATTTATCTTTGTTTTGAACTAATATTAATGTGCAAGCATTTGTCAATAAAGACGGTACATCTTCTAGAATGGCTACACGCCACAAAATAAAATAGTAGCGTTATTAAGTATACTAGGGTACAATCTCGTGTATTACACGAGTTGAATTAAAAAATATTAAATAGTTATTAATGAATAATAAGGAACTGTAAAACATTATTTTGATATAAGATATAACTGAAATTACGTATAAGTAGTTACTTTGATTAATTGATAAAATACTTATATTATTTCTAAACCTTTTGTTATAAAAAATAATTGTTTTGATAAAAGTTTTATTTTTTATCTATATTTTGTTGTTTAAAGACTTCGAGTTTGTTTTGTAAAATTGTTTTATAAAAAATCATAGTTTTAGAAAATTTAATTTTTGAAAAGGTGTATTTTTTAATCAAAGTATTTAGTTTTTATTTAATGCAAAATGTCTTTTAATATTATTGATTTAATAAGAACATAGATTTATAATATAGAGAGAGAAAGAAAAAAAATTAGAAATTAATTATTTGATTTTTTAAAATGAAATAATTAGTTTAGGCAGGAAAAGAAATGACAGAGTAAATGTGGTAATGACATGTGTCAAAAAGTGTAAAGGTTTATTAGTATAAATCGATTACAGCACACAATGTTGTATTCTAAGATGTTTGAGTTATTATTTAGTGATTAGTATTTACATAATTATATAAATCCATGTTATATTATTAATACTTATTAAAAAAGGAAAGCAAAAAAAGTTACATCATAATTCATATCTTCTTCATCACCCGGCTACAAACCAAAGCCTCTTGATAGTTAATTGATAATATATTTTAGATAAAAACGTTGAACCAAAAGAAATTGATATCACTTGCTCTTGCAACATTAAAAAAGATGAATAAAATATATAAAAAAAAGAACACAAAGAGCACCCAGCTACAAATCAAAGCAACTTTCAGCAATGTGATTTCAAGACTTTTTTTTTCAATGCCTCTTGATAGTTCAATGACCTTTGCAAATCATGAGTGATTTCAGTTGCTTTGGGACTCATAGCATGAACGTACGTCCAGGGTTTGCACTAGTCTAGCTAAGAAGTTCTAACACCATTGGAAAAGTTGAAAACAAAAATTAGACATTAATTATATATCAATGTAGCTAATTACCATCTATGAATATAAATATGCGAATTAAAAGTTGGATATTGTTGACAAAATGGAAATAAGGCCAAGGATTGTCACCATATAAATGTTTGTATCCTAATGCCATTACAACAAAAGGAAGAAATGGATATCTTAACATACTTTCTTCCATGGCTTCTTCCTATTGTTTTAACTCTTTTATTTTCTTGCATCATGTTATGGAACAAGTCATCCATGGTTGCCACCGCCCACAACCTTCCGCCCGGCCCTCCACGGCTTCCAATAATCGGGAACTTACATCAAGTCGTCGGAAAAAGCTTCCATCAAATCCTATGGAACATGTCCCAAAAATATGGCCCCATCATGCTTCTCCATTTGGGTTCCCAACCATTTGTTATAATCACCTCTTCTGAATTAGCTACCCAAGCCTTCAAAACTCATGATCACATACTTTGTAATCGTCCATACTCTAAGAATTTGAAACGACTAACGTTCAACTACAATGACATCGCGTTCTCCCCCTATGGTGAACATTCGAAGAAAATGCGCAAGGTTTTAGTAACCGAGTTTCTAAATGGAAAGATGAGTAGATCATTTAAAAAGGTGCTTGATATGGAGTTGAAGAGCCTACTTGATTCTCTACCATATAGTAGCGCGATAAACCTTAACCAAATTCTCTCAACCTTTGTTATGGACTTTGTGTGTAAGATTGTAGTAGGTAAAAGCTATAGAGAAGTGAGGATTGGGGGTGTAACCTTGAAAGAGATGCTTGAGGAAATGTTAATCTTGTTTAGCGGTTCGTTTTCGGAGATATTTCCAAAATATGGTTGGATTTTGGAGGATATAAGCGGATGGAGTCGTAGGGTAGACAAGCATATGACGAATTATGATGGTTTGCTTGAAATGATGCTAGATGAACATATAGAGCATACAATTGAGGATGAGAAAGATTTGATTGATGCATGTGGATCCATGTTGACAAGGGAAGAAATGAAAAGCATTATGTCGGTAAATACATATAAATAATAGTTACCTAAGTTAAATAGTATAAAAATATAACTAGTAGAGGTGGACTCATAAATTATTTTATCTAAGTTAGAAATTTTTGACGTATTGAGTATATAATTAATTGGTAAATTGGATTGAGATAAATGGGGTTAAGAAGTTAATAGTTAAATGAGTTATGAGCTTAATAGTTAATGTTTAGTAACTTTAATCATCCAAAATAGTTTTAAAATAAGTTTAATTATTCAAATAAGTTATTTTAAATTTGTTGATTGTTCTATTGGCCCAATTTTAATATTTTTCAAAATTTCTCGGGTCGGTCTCAAAATTTCAATGGTTAGTGTCAAAATTTTTAAGAGTCGGTCAGGATTAGATTGCATATATAGTATTAGAAAATAAATTAATGGGTGGTGGGTGACCCCATCACCACACCTTGGGTGCGCCCCTGAAACCTATTGAAATCACTCAAAGCAGGGGTATTAGTACTCAGGCTTTAAAAAAAATTTGACTCGCTCCTATTTAATATTTTTGGATCGATGGTCTCCTTTGGAATGAGCTCTCTATCCTCTTTGATAGAAGAAATCTTTTCCCCTATCTCACCCTCTTTAACTGTACCAACAATTTGCTATGAGTGAAATTTTATTAAATATATTTATTAGCTAGTAACTATATAGTTGTGTTGTTTGTGGAAACCTTTATAATAACTGTTCTAAATGAATAAACATACATTTCAGAATGTGTTCAATGGAGCAATTGACACAACCTGTCTAACACTAGTTTGGGCGATGTCTGAGATAGTTAAAAATCCTAGAATTATGCACAAGTTGCAAGACGAAATTCGAAGCTGCTTCGGAAAGAAAGCTAGACTAGATGAATCAGATGTTGCAAAGATGACATATTTGAAATATGTGATAAAGGAGACACTAAGACTCCATGGGCCTGCACCAATATTGCTTACACGTGAATGCATAAGCCATATTCACATTGGTGGGTATGACATCCTTCCTGGTACAAAAGTGTTGATTAGTTCATGGGGTATAGCAAGGGATCCAAGAGTCTGGATGCAAAACGCGAACGATTTCTATCCTGAGCGGTTTGAAGATCATGTGGTGGAGCAGTTTGACATGAGCCCGTTTGGAGGGGGGCGAAGATCTTGCCCAGGGTATAACTTTGCGACTTCGACTTTAGAAGTTGTGATGGCAAACCTTCTTTACAACATTGATTGGCAACTTCCAACTGGAGTTACGAATAAAGATTTGGACATGGAGGAGGAAGGCTCATTGCTTGTTGGTAAGAAAACACCTCTCTACCTAGTGCCATTCAAACACAATTCACAAGTTTAGTAATCTTCTTTGTATTACAATTCCAATACCTATTTTATAGTGTATTTAATGTTTGAAGTCTATAGATAACCAAATTAAAGTTCATGTAAAATATACACATATATGTATGTATAATTAAATAAAGATATGTTTTGTTAAGATATAGTATTTACTCGCTAAGTGGTGCAACGCATCAATTTTAAATAAAATGTATATGTATCGAAACATATGAAGAAATAAGCATGTTGTAATGTTGTCAAAATGTACAGATATAAGCACATCATCGCGGTATGTCAGAATTTTATATATGTTATATTTTAAAAGTTATAAGAGAAAAATATAATAAGCTTAAAGGTAATTATAATATTAAAATAATAATAGCTTTGAAAAGTTGTATTAATTGCTTAAATAATTGTTCATGTTTGGCTGATTATTATTCACAACAACTTGTAAATTGTATATAACTAGATTTTCTTTCCGCGCGTTGCGCCGGGTATTTCACCACAATCCCAGATATCAAAACGCAGACACCCAAAACATGTCGTAAAGACGGTCATTTCGATGTAAAACCTAAGCATTAAGAAACCCGACCGAAGCACAGGTTACAACAACCCCTACGCTCTTAAAAAACCCAAAAGAACGGAAAGAGCACAAAAATCATGTAGCTCAAACCCTGACCATCAAAAGCGGTGCAATATAATAACGCAAATAAAAAACAAATTGCAATAAGTATCACTACACTGTAAAATTGTAAAGCATACCCAATCATGAAAGTGAGCATCAGTCTGTCGTAAAACTCAAAGGGGTACTCTGTCATGAGAGTTCTATTCTATCGTAAAAGTAACGATCACTCCATTGTAAAAGCGAGCGTCATAAAACTCGAATACAAACACATACGCAATGCTAAACATAAACGTTAATAAAAAAACCTAAAACTGAAATATTAACAAAAACAAAAGTTGAAAGATAATTTTGTGAAAAGATAGAATATTAAAATCTTGTGATAAAAAAAAACCATAATATTCTCTTTCCTATGTTATACACACATATATAATATCATTTGTTGATTACTATAATATAAAAGGTAATATATTTTATTTCTTAAGTTCATTAACAATCAACATGGACTCCGTCACTTCGATTCCCCTATATCTGTCTTCCATCTTCAATTAAATTGTTCTGTGCGATTCATTTTCTATGTGATTCATCATCTGCGATTCATCACCAATCATCATCTACTGATCTCGATTTCTCTCAAGTCCCATTTGATCTAAGGTTCTATCAATCTTGAAGTCGATTTGGTATTTTGGTTTATAGTGACGCCTCTGCAATTGATTGTAGACTACCCCTGTGATTCTGGATTCTAATTATTCTATCAATCTATCTGGTACGAGTTCTTGGTTTCTAACTTCTTGAATTTTGACTAATTGTTTTGAATATTAGATTATTTTGGTATTGAGTTCTTGACTTTTAACTTCTTGCACCTTGATTGTGATTGCTTGTGTTTTAAATTTGGTTTAGATATTGATTACACCATACCTATAAGACTTTGTTATAGACTTATAGTGATCCTAAATCTTGGATTTTTTTTACTATTTTGAAGCTATTTGGTTTAGAAATTAGAAATTAGTTGGTTATACTTGATTAGTTGATTGTTGTGTTTTAAACTTGGTTTAAATATTGATTACACCATAGCCATAGGACTTTATAAAACTTGGTTAGTTGATTGCTTGTGTTTTAAACTTGGTTTATAGTTTAGAATATAGATTCATGAAGCTATTTAATTTATACTTATTTGCTTATCATGTCAAATCGAATTCGAAAATACGAGTCCGATTATTATAAAAAACAAAAAGAAAGAAAATAGAAGCTTTAGTTAACTCACAAAAAGAGTCCTTGGTGTAAAATTTGTAACAACTACAAAAGACAATACTAATCAACATCCAAATCTTGATGATCACGTAAATACAGCTGATGATCCTAAAAGTGTGGATGAACATAGAAATATAAATAAGAAACATAGAAATAATAAAAAAGATGTTCATGTAAATGAAGAAAATAGAAATACAAATGAAGAACAAATAAATAATAAACAAGACGATCATATAAATATGGAAACATAATTGATGAACACATTAATGATGAACCTACAAATAATCAAATAAATTACCTTCTGATATTTTTGATCCAAGTCAACGGACTAATACGAATAATTATTTGATAGATTTACAAGTAGAAAAAGGTCCAATCAAAGTTTATAATTTTGAATTTTTCCTTAGGATGAATTTTCAAGGAGCTTTAACACTTTGTTTTATATGAGAAAGGTAGCAAATGGAGAACCATATGATAGAAAATTGTTGGTTTATTCAATAGATTTAGATAGAGTATTTTGTTTTTATTGTAGGTTATTTGATACGAAATTATATACAAGTAAGTTAGCAAATGTGGGTAGTAACAATTTGAGAAATATGAGTGCCAAACTAAAAATAACATGAAGCAAGCAATGAAAAAATCATTAATATGAGAGCTTGGCTTGACTTAGAAATAAGAATAGTAAAAAATAAAACAATTGATAAAGAAGCTCAAGATCAAATAAATAAAGAAAAAGAACATTGGAAAATTATATTAATAAGAAGCATTGGTATTGCAAAAATTTTAGGCAAGAAAAACGAATCATTTCATGGAAAGAAGGAAAATTTTTTTGACAAATAATGGTAATTTTAAGTTTGGTTGAGATGATTGCAGAATTTGATCCAGTTATGTAAGAACGTGTTCGACGAATATAGAATAAAGAGATTCAATTACCTTGGACATAATATGCAAAACAAAGTAATCAACTTATTATCGAATAAAATCAAAAATATTTTTGTAAAAAAATAAAGAAGCTAAGTAATTTTCAATTATTCTCCGTTGTACCCCTGATATAAGTCATCAAGAACAATTGTCAATTGTCATACAATGTTTAGATGTTTTATCAACTCCTATAAATGTTAAAGAATATGTTGATCTATGAATAGGATGAAGCTACCGAAAACTCAAGGATTCAATAGTAGCTATCAACTGTAGAATTCTACCAAGTGATGAACCACCACCGATCAGCATTGAAAGTGATAAAGTGTCAGTTGACTGCTTAGTGGCACTAAAATGGATGAGCTACTTATCAACTGCAATATTAAACAAGATTGGTTGTACCGAAGTACATTGGTGGCTGTTGTGTTCTATCTTTTAGAGACAATAAAGTATTGAAGCTGTTGACTTCTAATATGCTGATTGCATGTCTGTGTTGTACATACCTTTATTTAAACTAGGAATAGATGTAAGGTGATTTAGTTTTTATGTTTAGCTTTCATAGTATAAATACCTCTTACTTGTATAGTTTTGTGGTTAGCTTGCTCGTCCACTTGTTTATCTGCTAGTTGTAACAATTTATACTCAGAAAAAATTAATCGAGTGTATACTTTGAAAGAGATCTTGTTTTTATATTATTACTCAAAGTATATGTGTTTGTTAAGTAAGACAGTTGACTTTGATTTCGCATTTGTCATATGCCGGTCAAACAGAAAAGTCTTGTTAAGTCCTTAACCCGATCCAACAGAATATTTTCTAGAATTTTTAAGAGTAGATTATACTACAGGTAAAGGTCTTTTCGATACTATTGTTGAAGAAATTAATAAAATAGAGCTTGATATAAATAATATTAGAGGACAAGGTCATGATAATGGATCAAATATGAAAGGAAAACATCAAGGTGTGCAAAAATATTTGTTAGATGTTAATCCAAGAGCTTTTTATACTCCTTTTGGTTGTCATAGTTTGAATTTAGTAATTTGTGATATGACAAAGTCTTGTAAAAATGCTAGTAAATGTTTTTGGAGTTGTACAACGTATATATAAAAATTTTTCATCATCCTCTAAAAGATGGAAAATTTTAAAGATCATATACCAAGCCTAACTCTTAAGTTATTGTCATAAACACGTTAGAAAAGTAGGGTTGGAAGTGTTAAAGCAATTAGATATCTAAAGTGAGGCACTTTTATCATTGTATGATGTACATAATCTATAACTAAAAGTGAGGTCAAATTGAGTGGGAAAATTTTGATTTTTTATTAGAAATGGTTATTTGGTATAATATTTTATTTGCTATTAATTCAATCAGTAAAAACTTACAATCAAAAGACATGTGTATGGATGATGCTATATATCAATTAAATAGACTACTTAATTTAAAAAATACATAGAAAATGGATTTAAAATGTTATTATTGTCCGTAAGGTTATACTTTGTCACACCACAAAATACTTTGTCACACCACAAATTCCACGTGCGGGGTTTTACCGCAAAGCGAGTGAACAAACCAGGATCACAGTCACTAGTTACTCAGAACTACATTATATGCAACATTTAAAATAAAATCAACCAAAGTCTAAACTTTTAAACTGTGCGGAAGCATTTTGTAAATAAGACAAACCCAAAGAATGTAAAATGTAATGTTGGCAAAATATGTGCCAACCCAATATTTAAAAACTCATAAATAGAAACCAAATGTTATGTCATAATACCAAGTCATAAAATGCATGCTGGACTTGTGATGTGCTCCTACTGGCAACTAGAGTTAACGACATGAGAATAGCATACTATAAGTGTCAACACAAAGGTTGGTGAGTTCAAGGTTTGCATTTAACATAATCAATAACAGTTGTAAGATATAAGAAGTGCATTGAAATAGATAGCTAGTTTATATTCATAAGTAATAACCATAGCGATTTCGCGATCGAAGATGATTGTGTTGCGTTTGTTGCCTCCCGTCACAACTTACCAGGTCGTGATGATGTTTGTGTTTAGGACAATATTGCATCCGTTTGACCTCGAGACGTATAGGTGGGGCTTGTCAAACCCAGTAGCACTACCCAAAATTTCCCGCTAATTACCAATATTAACGATCCAAAAGTGTGAGGGCTTCCAAGGTATATCACACTATGTTATACTATACACAACTTATAATAATAAAGCGTTTGTAAATAAGTATGCTATCTCCCCCAAAAGAGAGTGTATAAAAAGTGGGGCATGAACTCACCTGATGCGCAAACGAACAATGATAAAAGAGCTAACGACGGGTGGAAAGACAACCCTTCAAAGGTTACCTAGAACAAGCAAGTACAAAAGTACGTGTACACAAAAAGCTTAACAACCCTAGGTGCTCAATAAACACGTTGACCCAAGGTTTTGGAAAACAAGACTCATTGACCTAGTTGACCCGTTTAAGCCGTTGGTGACATGTTAATTGAGATCTCAGTTAATCAAGCATAGCAACTTATCATACATGATTATCATATAAGTTATTCACGTATGTCACATCATCAACCTCTTGTTCTATCAAGATCATCATACCATCTTAGATTATCATACAACCCATGTGAATCTCAAGTAATCAACATGCTCAACACGATTATAATCACATTATAACTAATAAATCATACATGGAGTCTAATCATGCACTACATCCATGTGAAGCCACTCACGACTTCACACCCTAAACCCTACCAATCCTACTAAGTAGGGGCCTCAGATTCGCACGCGTGTATGACGATCATTATCACATTAAGTAACAAGATTCATGCCAATAAACATACACAACAATGATCAATTACAATCCCAAACATGATTCCCTAATCACATATGATAATCCATCATCATGTATAGTCATCAAGAACCTAAATTCCATAAATGATCAATCAAGCATCCATACAACCCAGTTAACACATTCCACCACATTATACATCATCAACAAGCATTCTAACATGATCCTAACATCATGAACATGCCCAAATCATCATATCATAAGATCTACATAAATAAAATTTCCCTTTTGGGAAAGTAATACCCAAACTCAATCTAACATCTAATTCATTCATAAATCTATCAATTTTATACCTACTCAAGTTTATAGTATTCATCTAAACATAACAAACATCATCCATTCATCATAATTATCAATTCTCAAACATACAAGTTACTACTTATAGTAAGGTATGAACAACACATCAATTCCATGAATTTTCTTACATAATCCATGTAAACTAACATAAAAGCAATGTATCTAACATCATACAATCATCAAATCATAAATTCCATGAAGAAAAAGTTTCTACTTTAGGCAATGTATGAACTACATGATCAATTCATGGATTTCTTGCATAATCAACATAATCCAACATGCATACGTCATAACTAACAACAAATTATCATCTAACAATCATCAATTCCAACTTTTCATGCATAATTTATGAATTAGGGTTCATCAACATAAAAAAATATGAAAAACTTGATAAAACTTACCTTTAGGTGTGTTTAGATGATGATTAGCACTTGTATTTAACTTGTACAACTTGAATCTCAATCAAAATCGACTTGTATGCTTGTTCTTGGATCAATTTTCGAATGAAATGGGTGTTTGGGGATGCTTACAGCCGAATGGTGGGTGGGAGGGGATTAGGCTTTCAATTTTTGCTTATATATGGTAAGTATATCTTGATTAATCCCCTTATTGTTTTATAATTTTATAAAAGCTAAATTTTTATACTTTATAAATAGTTTTAACTACAAAATACTAACATTATTAATCAATAATAATAATCATAAACATCTTTCAACTAATGACAAACTCATGAAATATATATAACACGTTGTCATGTTATCAAGTAAAATTCAAATAATACTTAAATTCACAAATCACATAACCATGAATAAATAATCAACATTATTAATTAGATTATTGTTTGTTTATCATGGATCATTGTTATTAAGTCACCAATGTTTAACGACAACTAGTGTGTGCTCACGACACGTGTGCACAAGACTTAACTGAACTAATGGAGTTTGGAACGGAAAATTACTTGATGTCACATACTTGAAATGCTGATGCAACCAAAGCAACCAAAGAGCTTCCAACATGGATGCATGAAGTACAAAGTAGAAGTTACTTCAGAAATTTTACACATTTAAGAGAAAATATTCTAACTCTAAATCTTCCGAAGCCAGAGACCAAATCTTCCGAAGCCAAAGATGAAGTCTTCCAAAGCTTCAAAGACAAAGTCTTCCAAAGCCAAAAGACTGAAGACATGCTTTCTCTGATCAACTTTTGCATAAAGCTGACCAACTTTCCGCTGCCACTCTGAAGACTCACCAACTTGTATAAGTTGGTGAAAAGGTTCATGCTTTTGTACACTATAGATTATGGTTTGAAGTTTGTAACTTTCTACTTTGTACCTTTTATCCTTTTAGTAATAGATTAGGATGTGAGCTATGGAATGTCATAGTCACAAGTCAAAAGGCAATGTGCCTTTTGACTGTACATTGATCTTGTTGTCTAGATTAGTATTTCCATGCCTTTCAAAGTATAGCCGGCTGTAGGATGTAGTATAAAGTATCTCAGGTTCTTGTATTTTATTTCTATGCTTTATAACACTTGTAAGAGAACTTGAGAGCAATATACAACATTCATGAAAACCATAATTATCTTGTTCTTGTTTTTTGTGCTATCTCATTACTAACTTGTGTTCTTTGAATCTTTAACTCAAACTTGGTTCCCTATTTGTTCTGTTAAGTGTTCTAACACTATCCTCAGTGTGAGACTGATTCTATTAACCATCCTTTACCTGGTCCTGCAATTGGTATCAGAGCATTTTAGGCTCTTGATTGTAAGATCTCACCATCTTAAATCCCCTTAGTTTTACAAATCACTTAACAACTCAAATGGCATCTCTCACTAAGGCTGATATGGAAACCGATACTATGACAACTCTCCACTGATCACTCCTGATGACTTAGATACTTGGCGCCAAAGAATGGAAGGCTTCATCAAGTCTCAAGACAACAGGATGTGGGGATCTGTTGTCTCTGGACCTAATATACCATGCACCTTTTCAGCTGCTGCTGGAGGTGCCATGAAACCAAAGAAAGTGGCTGACTACTCTGAAGAAGATTGGAAGAAGATAGATGTAGATCAGAAAGCCATGACTGCCCTTCAAACTGCTTTTCCAAACTCTATCTACAGAGGCTTCAAGAAGTGCAAAACTGCTAAGCAACTATGGGATGCACTGAAGCTGATGTATGAGGGGTCTAATGAAGCTAAAGAGATCAAGAAATACATCTTGAAGCAGCAGTTTGAGAATTTCACATTCAAAGCAGGTGAAACTGTGACTCAACAATACTTCAGGTATATTAATATTATGTATAATCTAATGGATGTTAGAGTAAATCTTGAGAATAGGGACATTATGAGGAAGTTCATGTCCTCCCTTCCCAGACAATAGACACACTATTGTGTGGTCATTAAGAGGACTGAAAACCTCAAGACCATTACTCTCACTGAGTTGTATGGCATACTCAGTGGATACCATACAGAGATGAGCATGCAAAACCCATCTGGTAACATCAACAATCAGCAGAGTTCAGCCCTTCATATGGTTTAAAGGGATTGCAGATAACTGTGAGGACCTGGTATTTGAACGAAATACCTAGTGATTAGCGTGTTAAACCAACTCAAATAGTGCGGAATCCTATTTGATTGGCGATCCAATCAGTGAGAACACACGAAGATTCAAACAAGAATTGAATCTAACGTTAGAAGTCGATTAGGAATCCTAGTTGTGCGATTGAATCATGCGGTTGATTCATCCGCACGACTGAGTGTTCAGTCGTGCGACTGAGCCAATCTTATGTGTCAATCATACGACTGATCCAGTCTCCTGGTTCAATCGTGCGATTGAGTCAATCGTATGAAGTTATTCATGCGTATGGTCCATTCACATGGGCCACTCGCATGAGAACTTCATTAAGTTAAGTTTGAATGTTTTAATTAATATAACATTATGTGTAACCATTCAAACAATCATAAACCCAAACAATTCAATCACGACTCATTAATGAAATGTTAAACATTACAAATAACAAACAATCCATGTCATTTCATTAATCATTACATATTACATCATAATCAGACAGACAAGATCTATTTCATTACAAATCATGATCTAGGGACATACATGCATCAACAAACTCCCCCTTGGACCTAGATCTATCTAATCTCTTGTCTTCTGCATAACCTCCTTGTACTTCTTGTACTTTTCCTCTTTTGTGACTCCTGGTTGAATCTCAAACGCGAAGCAGAGTCGTATAACATTTTGGAATTGGAGGGCTTGTACAATATCTTGCGTGTCATAGAACAGTGGCCACTTGTATAATGTATAGACATCATTAGCCGACAAGTTAATAAGCCACATCGGGTCGAATACCCTGATCGTATCCATTTGGCCCTCTTTACTTAGGACTATGACCGCTTCAGCTGTTCTCCAATCATAGTACCACCATTTGAAGTGTGGAGTGAAGTCCTGTGGCATTTCCCTGAGTGGGATTCTCGACATTGTGCGCGGAGGACTCCACTTCAACACAATCTTGGGTTTGCCAGTAATGGCATCAACCTCAGACCTTCTTATGTACCTAGTAGGCTGTTGGGGTCTGAAGTTAACCCATCTGGTGTGGTACTCCTTCTTAAGGGCAGCCTCGAACCAGCCTGACATCTTCCTTGGGTCAGCATACAAAAGCTTTAGCTTAGCCAGCTGGTTGAGCTCAAAACCAGGTAGAGTCTTCAGATCATGTGGGAATCTGAAGTACTCTATGCCCTATTCTCTCTTAACTGCATACGCATTAAGATCATCAAAATAAGCCCATACTATAATCCTGCCTGACACCTTGTGGTGTTTCTTGACTCTGTAGAGCTTGGTGTGGCATCTTTCTTTGGTGCAGCACGTTGGGCTCTCACTTCTTCAAAACATGCAGCCCACTCATCCTTTCTAATGTCAACATCATCATTTGAGGCTTGGGCTGTTCCTTCTGCCTTTTCAGTTTCCTGCTCCATCTTGTTCAGTACCTCAAAAGTATCACTGACGAGGGACTCACCCAGATTGGGGATCACATTACCCTCGTTGTCAGCATACTGAGGGTACTCTTCTGCAGTGATATCTTCGACCTCGACTTTATCAACATCATTTAGCTCTTCATCACTAGTCGAATCAACTGTTGGAGCATCTTTGACTATTTCATCCGGATTGAGTCTGAACATCTCTGCGAGTTGCTCGTTAGATAGGTCATGAATTATTTCCCCTTCTTCAGGGGTATAACTCACAGACCTTCTTACAATCCCTTGCAGATCAAGAATCATGGTTAGTTGAGTCTTGACCTGTTGAAGGGGAGCAATATCAAACTCATCTCTTTGAAAATTTGGATCTGTTTGATTTAAACATTCAACACATAAATCATTAGTAAGTAATCAAACAGAAGTACATTAACTTAATATATAAACATTCAAAACATTGTTTTCAGTACATGATTCAAACATAAAGATAAATAAATACATAAAACTTCTAGTCTGTACTTTTATCTTGAATCATGGTCTCATCGCTTGGAGGAGCAGAGGTGGTAGCTGACTGGTCCTGTCGATCTTTGATCTTCTTTCTTGACCTGAAGCAGAGGCCGATGCAGCCGCATCCCCTCCTTCTGCTTCGTCATCATCATCCTTTCCCTCTGTCCTTTCTTCATCTGTCTCTTCCTCATCCTCAGTATCCTCCTCATCCACATCATCATCTTCATCCTCGTCATCACCATCTCCATCATCTCCATCCCCTATATTTATCTTTAAGGGCTCATCCTTTGATCCCTTTAACCGCAGCATGATTTTCTTGTTGGTAGTCTCCAACTCCTCTATAAGTTTGGCTGATTGGGCATGATGCTCCTGGAGTTGGGACATCTCTACTCTCTGTGCATCCATCAGCTGGGTCTGCTGCTCTATTACCCGAGCCTGCTCTGCCATCTGTTGAGACTGGGCAGCAGTCAGGTCAGTCAGCTGGCGTATCTGTGCAGCTTTCTCCTCGTCGGCAGCTAGTAAGCGCATCACCATACGGTTTAGCGCCGACAGCTGTTCCTCTACCCCGATTGGGGGTAAAGGAGATCCATACAAGTGTGAGGACTGGGCTGACGGTCCTGCATGATGTGAGGTGGTGGTGGTGGTGGCCGTGGTGAATATGGGGCGGTAAAATGGTGGAGGTGATGTGGGTGTAAATGGTATGGTGGTGGATGGGAAATGTACAGTGGTGGTAGGTAAGGTGGTGGCTGTGGTAGCAGTGGTGGATGTGGTGGCTGTGGTGGTGGGTGGTATATTAGTGGAGGTGGTAGTGGTGGCTGTGGTGGTGGAAGTAGAGGCTACAGTAGTAACGAAGGTCAGTCGACGCTTCTTCTTCTTCAGTCCATGGGGCTGAGCCATCCTCTTCCTCCTTGTCCCTGTGGAAGTGGATGCTCCCCCTACAGCTCTGCCTGCTGAACCCGGAGCATAACTCGGGTCGATCTCTGTCTCTCTGGAGTCTCGAGGGTGTTCACCAACCACCCGTAGCCCGTGTTCTGTGGGAACAACCTTGCTTCCCACAGTTCTCGTGAGGGGCTCCTCATCAGACTCCTCCTCCTCCTCAGCACCAACAACAAACTCCTGATGAAAACCGGCCGTCTCAGCAACATCTCCGGCAGGGGCAGACACCGGGGGAATAACATCAGACTCAGTGCCTCTAGGTGGAGCAGGCATAGCATCCCCGGCATCTCCACTATCATCATCATCCGAATCATGAGCTGGTAGAGCAATCTGCTCCACATCGGAATCACTATCATCATGGCGCCACTTTCTCTTGGCTGGCACCACGTAGTCAGCACGGGCCAGATGCCCAAACAACCTCCTGACAGGGGGTTTCACCTGCTTCCCCCTGTACACCTTCATCCTCCCCAACGTAGTGTCATCCATAACCTCGAGCACTACTGCATCCTCCTTCTCCTTCGGCAGGGAGGGAAGCTTCTGATCTATAATCATCTGCATAAACCTCGGATACATGCAGAAGCCTTCCTTCCCTTTTCCCTCAATGTTCTCCACCAGGTAGGTGAAGATCATTTTGGAGAAGCTGAACGGGTGGTTCAGCACCAACGCAGCATAGGCGTTCTGGATCTGATCCGACAACTCATCAAATCCTCCCTTCCTCGACGCTATGCACTTCAGTAGAACATGCGCAAGATACTTGAATTGGGGACAGAGGTTACTCTTGTTGAGTTCCCCAGCATTGATGTCCCCAGAGTATTTGGCTCTCAGAAAACATCCTCTGACCGTCAGGGGGTGTAGACGAGTAGGACAATCAGCGTCATCCCCTAACTGTAGAACAATCCTTAGATCCTCCTCTGAGATGGTAATGGACTCACCAAAGATCGTACTCCTGATGCAATGAGGCTCAAAGGATCTATCAATGGTCGCGCCTTCCCAGAAGGCCTGCTGCACTGATGTATAAGGGGTACACGGTGTAGAGATAGCATGAGCAATCCTAGATCTCAGCAGAAAAGTGATGATGCCTGAGAAGTCAGCCGCGTTCCTGGATGTCAAATCCAGATGAGCACATATGTTATGCTTCGTGCTCATGGTCCATCGACTCGCCATCTGTAACACATATCAATATAAACATTAGTACCTTTGGCTAAGAACATCATGAAACACTTAAACTTGAATAGAACGTTTCTGTCATGCGATTGAGGTTGTGCGACTGAGATCAGTCGTGCGACTGAACAGTGCGATTGAGGTTCAGACGTGCGAATGATCTCATGCGTACGACTGAGTGTGCGACTAGACTCATGCGCATGTACTCTTATGCGGTTACACCAGTCGTGCGACTGAGCTTCATACGCATGGTTCAGTCGTGCGGTTAGGCAAATCGCACCCTTCAGTCGTGCGACTGAAGTTCATCAGCCTGTCCAATCGCATGATATACTGTCTGTTCAATTCAAATTTAACTTTTCACCAATTTTGAGTTTTAGACATCGTTATCTGGTTCATTTGACTCGCAATAAGTTCTTATAACCCCTAACACACTTAATTTCATCTGTTTGAGTAGTTAGGTTAGGTTATTAGGCCGTTTAAGTCTTGTTTGCTTTCGGGTCTGATTTTGCAGATCTAGAATCAAATGGACCGTTATTTTGGTTTCTCTTCACCGCAAATTACCTGTAAAGTCGATAGAAATGATCAGTACTCAAGAAACGAGTGTTTTAGGAATCAAATGAAATTTTGGCAGAGTGTAGTTAAGTCGTGCGATTTAGGGTTTCTTGAGGGTGATGAGTCTCTGCGACCGACTCCCCCTCTATTTATACTAACCCTAGTTTCAATCGTGCGACTGAGTTCATACGCACCTTTCAGTCGTGCGAGTGGGACTCAGTCGTGCGATTGGGTCAGTCGCCCTTCTTCAGTCGTCCGACTGAATTTCAGTCGTGCGACTGACTCACTCGTTCGCCCTTAAGCCTCCGACTGGGCCAATCGTATGGGCCATTCGGTTTGATGGTCCATACTCATGGTCCATTCGTGCGATGGATTCCATTCGTATGGTTAGTCCATACGTATGGTCCATTCGTACGAATGGGTCACTCTTAGTTAATTTTCTGCCATTTTTACCCATTTACTTTTAACACCCTTTTAACTTTTGAGATTAACGTTATGATCTTTTAATCATCTCAGACATGATCATTTTAACTTGAAAACCTTTTGATCACCTCAGACGTGATCCTTTTAAACAATTTAGTCACCTCAGACGTGACCCTTTTAAACACTTTGTCACTTCAGACGTGACTGTTATAAACTTTCAAAGCACATGTGGTCATCTCAGACATGACCCTTTTAGTGAGTTGATTCCTTACTGATTTTCCTGATGTAGTCCGACAAACTAATAAAATTAAAATTAAAACTACTAACTAACTTAGAGAATTTAAACTAAATACTCAAACAAACTTGTTTTTGGCTTTTTGTGAGAGATAAATCCTAAGATAGACATCTACGGGATTTGGTTCCGGAATAGACAGCTTCAACTTGGATTGACCACACCTGGACCAATTCAATTTTGGAATCATACAGGCAAGTCAAATCATTTGGGACTTGTTATCAAAATCTTTTGATGCTCAATTCTTGGTGTTCATCCAGAGTCATTAGCAACTTAAGGAAATCATACTGAAACTCTTAGATTGTCACATTGATTTGAACTTTTGAGAATTGTAGCCACAATGATTGTCAATATGTTTGTCCACTTAAATCCATACACAGACTTTTGACACAGACTGGTGACTGATTTAGGTTTAATTATTTCAACTAACATTTGTGGATCCCACACTTATATGGTAATCAACATTCCTCAGGAGCTTTTGAGCGGTCTACGGGTATTATTACAAGAAGAGACTATTCTTAGAGCTTTCAAAGAGAAGCCAGTCCTCAGGTCAGTGCCATCGCACAGCAGAGAGGCGGCAAACAACAATGAATTCTAGAATATCTAGGTTATGCTTATCCTCAGGTCAGTGCCATCGCACAGCAGAGAGGCACACAACCTATCTCCTTGTTAGAGCCGCTTATTTCATTTTGCACACAATGCACCAACAACATAAGTCATTAGCTTTATAGCATTTGTCATTCATTTTTTCTTTGCTTTGCTCTAATTATGGTCATCCGCACACATTTGTGGCGTTTACATGCTCATTACCCCTTATTGGAATATTGTTGATTGTGTTAACCAGTGATAAGATGGAAGCCCACAGTCAGTTGAACAACTTAGTTTGATCTTGAGATCACCAGTCAGGTCTAATCATCTATTGTGTTGAATCTACCGACATATCATTTGTGGTCTAGCAACCTCTAGGTCTACTTTCTTTGTGTTACCTTAGGAGTTACCAGTTTTCTATCATCTTCCCTTTTGTATTGCCTAGACTACACAGACTTATACTTTAAATTTTTGCATCTTTTCGAAACTTAAATTTTAAAGTCCCTCTTGATCTGTTCCTGTGTACTATCATTTTCCAAAGGTTTTGAATCGGTATCACAGATACGATCTACCTTATATCAGCTATTCACTCCTTCTCCCTCGTTTTTTTTAATGTTAACTTGCTGACATATTCTCCCCCTAAAATACTAAAATCATTACTGGTTTAATTATTTTAGGATTTTAATAAATAGCAAAATAACATGAGTTTAAATTTAACAGACGAAAATAAACAGATAGAATAAAATAAAGTAAGAAACTTTAACGAAACTACGTCGGACTACACATTATCATCATCAGGAATAACCTCACTTTTCTTTTTAACGCCGTTGACCTCTAGCAAATATTGAAAACGTGGTTTATCAAAGGCTTTAGTATAGAGGTCAGCGCGTTGAAAATCAGTATTAATTTTAACCACATCAATTAAGTTCTTTTCAAAACAATCTCTTATGAAATGGTATTTAATACCGATGTGTTTGGTCTTAGGATGTTGAACCGGATTTTTAGTTACTGCAATTGCAGCAGAGTTATCAACAAAAATAGGAGTAGACGAGAATTTTAAACCGTAATCCCGCATTTGCTGTTGAATCCAGATGATTTGTGAACAGCAACTTGCAGCAGCAACATATTCCGCTTCACAGGTTGACAATGCAACCGATGTCTGCTTCTTACACTGCCAGGTAACTAATCTTCTCCCAAAGAATTGACACCCTGCTGATGTAGACTTGTAGTTCATCTTGCAGCCCCCGTAATCCGAGTCACTATACGCGGTAAGCTCAAAGTCATCATCATGAGGGTACCACAATCCAAGTGTGGGTGTACCCTTCAGATAACGAAAAATCCTCTTGACCCCGATCAGATGGTTGACCTTAGGTTTAGCCTGATATCTAGAACATAAACATGTAGCATACATGATATCAGGTCTTGAGGCAGTGAGATACATAAGGGATCCAATCATTCCTCGGTACATCGTGGCATCTACAAGATCTCCATTCTCATCAGGTGCTATATCGTGATTCGTAGCAAGTGGAGTCCCAGCAGCAGAAGCATTCTCCATGTCAAAGCGACTGAGAATGTCTCCTACATACTTGGTCTGATGTAGAAAGATCCCATTTGGTGTCTGATCCACCTGTAACCCGAGAAAAACTTCATCTCCCCCATAGCACTCATCTCAAACTCTTTCTTCATCACTGCTTCAAACTCTTTGCATAACTCTTCGTTCTTTGAACCGAAGATTATGTCATCAACATAGATCTGTACAAGCAGTAGGTCGCCATCCTTTTCTTTAATAAACAGCGTGCAGTCAATGACTCCCCTGCGAAATCCGTGTTTCACAAGATGAGTCGAGAGTTTCTCATACCAAGCTCGAGGAGCTTGATGAAGCCCGTATAAAGCCTTGTCGAGCTTGTAAACTCTATCCCGATGATAAGGATCTTCAAATCCCTCGGGTTGACTTACATAGACTGTTTCCCTGATTTCCCCATGAAGGAATGCACTCTTCACATCTAATTGGTAGACTTTAATCTTCATGTACGATGCATAGGCAAGGAAGATACGAATTGCTTCCATCCTTGCCACGGGTGCAAACACCTCATTGTAGTCAATCCCCTCGACTTGGCGAAAACCTTGAACCACCAATCGAGCTTTGTTCCTGATAATGACCCCTTGGTCATCCTTCTTGCATTTTAGTACCCATTTGGTGCCAATGACTTTAGCACCTTTAGGTCTATCAACCAGAGTCCATACACCTAACTTCTTGAACTGCAGAAGTTCTTCTTGCATGGCACTCACCCACGCCTCATCATTTAGTGCCTCACTGACATATTTTGGCTCAACCTGCGAGACAAAACATCGATAAGCACCATCATGAATGTAACCCTTCTCCATAACTGAGGCGTAATCAGCTGAGTATAGCTGATTTCGGGTTTGTACTCCTGATCTGACATCCCCAATAACATTGTCAAGGGGATGATAGACGTTTAGTCGTGATCCTGGAGTAGTAGGAACAGCTACCTCAGAGCCAAGATTATGAACATTTGGTTCTGCATCTGAGGTAGTTGGAGTTTGAGGTTCTGAAGTCGAAGGTGCATCACTTGTAGATGCTTGTGGACTTTCAGGAACTGGAACCTGTTCCTCCTGACTGTTCTGGTCATCTGCTTCAGCTTCATCTTCAGAGGAGGAGTCACTGTCATCGACTACTCCCCCTGACTGAGTAGATGATTCTCCCTGTGTGCTAGATGGTGTATTCAGGATATCATACATCATCCTAGTAGCTAACTCATCATCCGAGGGAGAGAGAGGGATGTTGAAGGACTTGAAGAATCCATCATAATCAAGAAGTATGCAGGTCCTTTGCCTGTAGGTGGTGTGGTATATCTCTGAACGTCGACATTACACCACACTTCTACAAGACCCGTTGAGTTGTTGTAAACTCGCTTGTTCGGTATGTTGTATCCTAGAAAGATTCCTTCATCCGCTTCTCGCTGAATTTGCCTTCTTGTGTCTTCTTCAGAAGTGTGCACGGCGCGCCAAAAGGTTCAAGATACTCCAAATTCGGTTTGCGTCTTTGTAGTAGCTCATAACATGTCTTTCCGTGGCGCTTGACTATTAGGACTCGATTCAGTGTATAACATGCATTTGCCACTGCCTCATTCCAGAATTGGATAGGCAGTTTCGAGTCCGCCAGCATAGTCCGTGCTGTCTCTATCAAGCTTCTGTTCTTCCTCTCAGCAACACCATTCATCTGAGGCGTGTAGGCAGAAGTGAATTGATGCACAATTCCCTTTTCCTTGCAGTATGCCTCCATCCATTGGTTCTTGAATTCTGTCCCGTTGTCTGAGCGTACTTGTCTAACCTTTAGCTTGTAGAGAGATTCCAGTGTGGTTACTAACTCCTTGAATGACTCAAATGTTTCTGATTTGGATTTCAAAAACATTACCCAAGTGAACCTTGAGTAGTCATCAGTGACCACAAAACAGTACAAGTCGCCTGCAATGCTCTTTGTACTGACTGGACCAAACAGATCCATGTGAAGAAGTTCAAGAGGAAGTTCTATTGAATGAACTTTCTTTTCCTTATGAGACTTCTTCGTCTGTTTGCCTTTCTTGCAAGCTACACAAAAGTCAGGAAGTTGGAAGTTCTTGACATTAACTCCTCTCACCAAATCCTTTGAATCAGATGATTCATCTTCCTTTGACTAATGTGTCCCATTCTCCTATGCCAGGAGATGGAATCCTTCTCAGTAGCTTTAGATAAAAAGCACTGAACCTCATGATCCGTTGTAGCAGCTGTTGACAGATCCAAACATAAAGGTCTTTATATCTTGAAGCAGTCATCAGAACTTGGTCCTCTGGGATCATGTAGTCTTTCTTCAGCACGTAACACTTCTTGTTGTCGAAGATGACCTTAAATCCTTTATCACAATTTGGGAAACAGAAAGTAAGTTATTCTGAAGTTGTTGAACGTAGTTCACCTTATCAAACTTAACTTTCTGATTTCCCACTTCTCCCTGAGCTGTGATATAGCCTCCCTTGTTTCCAGCAAAGGAAACATGCCCTCCTTTTATTTGCTTGACGTTTGATAAAAGGCCCTATTTCCTGTCATGTGCCTGGATGCTCCGCTGTCTACAATCCACGTGTTAGTCTCAGCACTGTATCGAACACCCTGCATATACAAAGTAAATGAATTAGTTTAGGTTAGGAACCCAAGCCTTTACTGGCTTGGGTTTCCCAGAGGCATCACACATCATAAATTCCACCCATTGACCCTTAGAGGGTGAGGGTAGCTCAGGTTCCTTCTTGTCATCAGTATCAGACACGCAGGATGACTTCTCTTTCCATAAGCCAGATTTGTGCAATGCCTGTTTATGATAAACAGTTGACTGGCTTACAGGTTGAACTTTGGTTTCACTAGCTCTTCTAGGTGGAGTCAGAGAGCTCATCTTAGAAGACCTAGGCTTAGAGTCCTGAATGTCAATCTTCTTCCTAGGTGTCTGATAGAAAGGACAATAGGAAGCAATGTGTCCACATTCTCCACAGTTGTAGCATGACCGGCTATCAACTTTATGAGTAGACTTTCTTTGTGGAGAAGTGCGTGACACTCTAGTAACATCAATCACTTTAGGTTTTGACTCTTGTGCGTTTGATGTTTTTTCTGGTTTAACAAAATTAACTGTTTTAACCTGTTTAACATCTTTCTCTTTTTGGTTAACTGGTTTTTGACTTGTAGCATGTGAAAAATTAACATTTGAAGTCCTTTTAGGTTCTGATTTGACTCTGTTTGACCCTGACTTTAAGTTAACTTTTTCAAATTCCTTTTCCAGATTAACACAAGGCAATTTACCCTTTGCCTTTGAAGTGGCCTCCTTTTGTTTGTGTCCAGATTCAGTAGATGAACATGAGGGATCTGGATCACTAACAAGAGGAGTAGACACCACGTGATCCTTGATGGGGTTATTATTCACTGGTCTAGTCTTAGTGTTCATCAAGGTCTCAGGTGGTGGTGGAACCACTTTGTAACCCAATCCCTCCCCGTTATTCCTTTCTCTCACTAAGTGTTGAACTATGTGTGAAGAACTAGTCCAACTATGCAGTTTCTATTTTAATGAATTTACTTCTACTTCTAGAACTGCCTTTTGCTTCTTAGTGTCTTCTAGGGAGTTTAGATAGTACCTAATGTCATTAGCTTGGTTAAAGGCAACTACTTCGGTTTCCCTAAGCTGTTTAGTCAATAGGTCTATCTTTTCTTTATAACTATGCTCATTTTGTTTTAATACTCTATTAGCCTCAGTGCACAGTTGCAAGTCTTTTACTAAGTTATCATTATGATCTAATAACCTAGCAAATTTTTCATCTATGCTATTCCTAAAAGTATCACAATCAGAACAAGCATGATTATTAAACATTTGGTCAGTAGTACTTACCTGAGTTGGTTCAGAAGAGCTAGCCATCAACGCAGCATCAGATGTCTCTGGTTTGGTGATTCTGTCTTTTCTGTCTCTGACGTGGAAGTCTCCTCCTTTGGCTTGTAACTGACCTCGGCTGCAGTTGCTTCTTCACTATGTGACATCGCTATCTCAACTGCTAGATCACCTTCACTCGCAGAATCATCATCAATATCCTCTACACTGGCAATGTTAGATTCCCCTGGTGAGACAAACCTAAAGCTCCAATCCTGTCCTTCATCATCATGAGCAGTCAAGGCTTTTGGATCCTTGTTTGATGAAGTAGAACTGGAAGCTTGCTTGTCTTGGCGAGTAAAGGATGAGAACGGGTTCCCATTACCCGTCTTCTTTGGCTTGACACATTCTCTTTTGAAGTGCCCCTTCTCTCCACAGTTGAAGCAGGTCACTTTGCTCTTGTCAAAGCCAAATGTGGTATCCTTAGTAGCTACCAGGTTCTTTCCGGTCTTTTTAACAAACTTCTTTGCCCTCCGGACAGCACTAGCTAAGGCCCACATTATATCCATCCTCTGAAGCTCTATTTCGTCAACCTGCTCGTAGTCCTCGTCTACCATATGGCAGTTTCCAATCTTTCCGGCAACAAGTCCATCATATGAATGAACCACTGCAGCTAAAAGATCCATATGCTCTCGAGCTACTTCCACAGTCACATTACCGAGGTTTTCGGTCTTCAGTTTGGTAGCACTTGCTTCTGATCCAATATAGTGGGTACAAGACGACCCTGGCGTGTCTGATCCAGAAGGAGAAGCATGTGAAGGACCTGACGAGCTAGACACAAATGCAGTCTGGAGAGGTGCTCCAGATGTCTTAGCTTGAGGCGTGGCGTTGTACAAAGCTGGATTTTGTGTGTACGAAGACTTCTGAGCTCTGTACATCATCCTTAGTGCTTCTTCTCGCAACTTAAGAATGAAGTCATTAATATCCAGCTTTGCAAGCATTCCATTCTGTCTCAGGTTAGACACGAATGAAGCCCACTTATCAGGCAATCCGTCTGCAAAGTTACTCACTTTCTCTTCCATGGTCGTTTCCACTCCATGTGTATGCAGTTCGCTCATCAAGTGGTAGAATCTATCTATGACGTCGTCTAAACTCTCGTTACCAATCGATGAGAAGTTATCGAATTCCTTCTTTAACTCCTTTGCCTTGATTGCCTTCAACGAAGCATTCCCATCATACCTCTTCTCTAGCTCATCCCACAGTTTCTTGGACTGCTTATTTTCTGAATACTGGTGGAATATGTCTTTGGGGATAGACTGAGTAATCAATGCATAAACCCTTTTCTCTGCATTGTACTTGACTTTCTATGCATCCGTCATTCCACCTAACGTTAGCTTAACTCCATCAGCTCCCACCGGCGTACTATACCCAATCTCAATGGCTTCCCACAGATTAGGATCTACTCCATTGAGGTAGATCTCAAAACGTTGTTTCCAGTGGGGAAACTCATCTAAAGTCAAGAGCTTTGGTGGTTTATTGTGATTACCCACCTCACTCTCAAGCAGCAGCAGGTTCTGTATCCTCGAGTCCTTCCCAGCAGTAAAGGCTGACATCTGATCTTCCATGGCGAATAACTTTAAGTCTAATCAAACAAACTTTCACTGATGCGACTGAAGGATGCGAATGGTCTAGTCGTGCGTATGAACTCTGTGACTGGTTCAATCGTGCGGCTGAACTGGGCGATTAGTTCAGTCGTGCGAATGAATCTGGTGCGTATGAGCTATGCGAACGAACGGTTCAGTCGGCCGAATGAAGGTGCGACTAGGTCCAATCGTGCGAATGAGCAATGCGAATGGAGTCCAGTCGTGCGAATGGGTCACTCGTGCGACTGAAGCTGCTGTTTTGCGAAATTTTCTAGGTTTGACGGGTTTCAGCCATAAAAATTCGAAATTTCACAAATTCTAATCGCCTAAGTCCGTAGAAACCAAACTTCGATGAGCAGGGAACGTCCAAGATCACTTTTGACACTAAAGATTGCGTTTTTAGTGCAAAAACACAAACTTTTATGCAATCTTGATTGAATCAACACGTAATCAAGAGTCAAAGCTCTGATACCACTTGTGAGGACCTAGTATTTGAACGAAATACCTAGTGATTAGCGTGTTAAACCAACTCAAATAGTGCGGAATCCTATTTGATTGGCGATTCAATCAGTGAGAACACACGAAGATTCAAACAAGAATTGAATCTAACGTCAGAAGTCGATTAGGAATCGATCTAATGTGTTCTGTGAACTTGGAGAACGATTTGGGAGGTCTCTGGACGGCTAGGGTACGTCTGGAATCGTAATGGTATGAATGCTTACGTTTTTCCACGAATTGGGTCTATTTATAGGTTAGTATTGTTCAATCGTGCGACTGGGCCATAAGTATGGTTCAGTCGTGCGATTGAACCATGCGGTTGATTTATCCGCACGACTGAGTGTTCAGTCGTGCGACTGAGCCAATCTTATGTCTCAATCATACGACTGATCCAGTCTCCTGGTTCAATCGTGCGATTGAGTCAATCGTATGAAGTTATTCATGCGTATGGTCCATTCACATGGGCCATTCGCATGAGAACTTCATTAAGTTAAGTTTGAATGTTTTAATTAATATAACATTATGTGTAACCATTCAAACAATCATAAACCCAAACAATTCAATCACGACTCATTAATGAAATGTTAAACATTACAAATAACAAACAATCCATGTCATTTCATTAATCATTACATATTACATCATAATCAGACAGACAAGATCTATTACATTACATATCATGATCTAGGGACATACATGCATCAACAATAACCACAACATCATCTCATCTACTACCCTGACAACTCACAAAAGGGTCCTTTCATCACCTTCCTGGAGACACCAAGAGAGAGCTACATCCAAGAAAGCCCATTCCAAGAGACAAGCTCATCACAAGCCTTTGTGTCAGCTGATGAAAGCATTAGCAACTTCCTCTTCACCCTTGAAGACTTGGATTGCATCCATCCAAATGATCTAGAGTACATGGAGATAGTCCAACAGATGGCTCTTCTCACTAATAAAGCCAAGAAGTTGTACAAGAGGACAATGAGTAAGTTTCCTAGCAATTTATCCAGAGAAAAGTTTGGGCTAGACAAAAGCAAGGTGAAGTGTTACAACTGTAACCAAATGGGACACTTTGCTAGGGAGTTCAAGGCACCAAGGAAAAATGGTGGCCAAGCACAACCCAAGCCAAACTACACTGAGGGAGCTCTACATACTGAGAAGCCCAAGCAGCAAGCTGCAGTTGCTGTTGAAGAAGGAGGCTTTGGTTGGAGTTTCTAAGTTGAAGATGCATTTTCAAACCAAGCACTGATGGCTGATCATGAAGAAGCCAAGGTATTTAAACATCTTTGTACCCCAGAATACATTGCTAAAGTTAATAGATATAAGTCCTATGACTTAAAGATGAGATCTGATCTTGAGTCCTTAAACATCTTAAAAGCTGATTTTAAAAGAGCTGAAAATGAGTACAAACTTACAATAGAAGATTTAGAGAAAACCATTTCAACTCTTAAGTATGAACATACCAACTGCAGGACTCAATAAAAGTTCTCATCACTAAGTTAACTGAATGCCAGGCTGAGCTTGTGCTCAGCAAAGCTAGGGCAGAAAAATGTGTTCTTGAAGGAAAGACCTTCAAGAATATCATATCCTCATCCTTGCATGCAAAAGTGTGTTATCAGAACAAGCAGGGATTGGGATCTACTGAGATAGCTCCTCCACACACTCTACTATCTGTAAGATCTCCAAGATGTGAAACTTGTCAAGATAAGCTTTCCATCATAGACCCCATTGAAGAAGAGGATGAAGAGGACATAATGAAGGATGAATCTGAGATGAGTGGAGAAGATCATCCTAAGAAGGGTCACTATTCTCCTGAGGAGAGGAAAGAATTAGGGATGACAAAGTTTAAGATGAAGAACTTGATCAGAGCAGCCAAGAGAAGATCAAAGATGGCTCAAGAGATCAAGACCACTTTCAACTCCAAGAAGAAACAAGTCTTATCTCTGTAGGATTTGAATTGGTAAAAACTGATGACTTAATTATGAACTCTAGTACCAAAAGTTCTAGTTCATGTCCAACTTATCCCTATAAAGAAAAGAAGGCTAATCAGCTATGTACCACTGCTACACAGCCTGAACCATTCACCTTCGAAAGCAAGCTTCACCCTAAAAAGCTTGTTGCAACATATGAGAAGATGAAGATGGAGATGGAAAGTGATCAAGCTCAGCTTTCTATTCACAAGAAGTTTCTTAGAAGGAAGCTAGTTGATTGCATCATGTGTGTAGTACTTCTCATCTTGCAAAGGATTGCGTCAACAATCCCAAAAGTAGTATCCACATGACCAAGAAGAAGACTTCTGAGAAGAAGAAGAAGAAGAAGAAGAAGAAGAAAGCTTAGGAAGAAAAATCTCTTCCTTTCAGAAGCTCCAAAGTGGAAAAGAAGACAAGTGAAAACTTTCCTTCGGAAGAAATTTTGGTCTCGGAAGAAAGGAATGCTTCCAAAGTACCGAGTCTTGTTACAGTGAAAGCAAGATCTTTCGAAGGTCTAGTCTACAAAACTTCCAAAGTTGTTAAAACTTATGAAGTGTAGAAGGTCAAGTCTAATCTTCCAAAGATGGTGTGTAAGATAAAGGAAGACCATGTGATTGAAAGTTCTTCATCAACAACAACAGTTGATCCTCAAAGTCTGAACATAGGATCAATCAATGTTGCATTGTCTTTATTCCACTTTGACAAGCCCAACACCAATTAGGCTTAGGTTTCCAAATGTAACTAACCTTCTCTTTTTGTGTAGGAACAACTAAAGACTAAGAAGAATGTATGGATCATTGATAGTGGCTGTTCCAGGCACATGACAGGAAATGTCTCTTTTCTTCAAAACTTTGAGACAATTGATGGAGGGCCAGTTGCTTTTGGAGGAGATGCATGTGGTTACATTATAGGAAGGGTGTAAGGATTCCTATAAGTCTGATGCAGCCAAAATATCCAAAGTCTCTCTGCATGCATGCACTGAAGTACAGAAGTAGAAATGCTTCGGAAGTTTTACACCATGCACTAGAAAATATTCTAAGTGTAAAATCTTCCGAAGCCAAGACCAACATCTTCCGAAGCCAAAAGTGAAGTCTTCCGAAGCTTCCAAGACAAAGTCTTCTGAAGCCAAAGAGTGAAGATAGATTTCTTTCGAAGAGTTTTAGATACATGCCTTTATCTGATGTACTTTACCATAAAGTTGGACCACCCTTCCGCGGCAACTCTGTTCAGTCACCAACTTACATGAGTTGGTGAAAAGGTCCATGCTTGTGGTAACTGTACATTGAGGTCTTGAGTCTGAGCTTTCTACTTTATGTACTTTTATCCTTTTTGTAATATATTAGGATTGAACTATGGCATGTCATAGTCACTAGTCAAAAGGCAATCTGCCTTTTGACTCTATATTTGATTTTGTAGTTGTCTAGTCTTATGTATCCAGCTGGCCTTCAAAGTATGACCGGCTATAGGATGTAGTATAAAGTATCTCAAGTACTTGCAACTTTCTTTCTATGCTTTGTAATACTTGTAAAAGAACTTGAGAAGCAATATACAACATTCTTGAAAACCATACACTTGTGTTGTTTACTATCTTGTTATGTCTCATATTTTACTTGTGTTCTTAGTATCTTACTTATAAGTAACCAGTTCCCTATTTGATCTATTAAGTGTTCTAAAGAACTCTCCTCATTGTGTTGTTGTGTTGTAAGTGCATACCCTTAAATGGTCCTGCATTTGGTATTAGAGCGTTCCAGGTTCTTGATTATAAGATCTCACCATCTTAAGATCCCTCACACATACAAAATACTTAACAACACACATGGTAGCTATTAAAAAAATCTGATATGGAAACTGGAACTATGACAAAGTCTCTACTGATCACTCCTGAATACTTTGATACTTGGTGTCAAAGAATGGAAGGCTTAATAAGTCTCAAGACTCTAGGATGTGGGACTCTG
Organism: Flaveria ramosissima; assembly: GCA_025215565.1. Lineage (NCBI taxonomy): Eukaryota > Viridiplantae > Streptophyta > Magnoliopsida > Asterales > Asteraceae > Flaveria > Flaveria ramosissima. The sequence goes on from CM046036.1 coordinate 29,865,935, forward strand.
TTGTTCTAGGACCTTACATACCAAGCACCTCCTCAGCTGTTGGTGGTGGTATGATTCCAAAGGTTATGGCTGAATATTCTAATGTGGGATGAGAAAGCCATGATAGCCCTTCAAACTGCTCTTCTAAACTCCATCTACAGAGGCTTCAAGAAGTGCAAAACTGCGAAGTAGGTGAAACCATGACTCAACAATACTTCATGTATGTTGAAATTATGGATACTCTAATGGATGTTGGAGTAACTCTTGAGAACAGGGACATTGTGAGGAAGTTCATGTCCTCTCTTCCTAGATAATGGACACATTACTGTGTTGTCATCAAGAGGACTGAGAATCTTAAGACTCTTACTCTTACAGAGTTGTATGGTATTCTCAATGATTACCAGATGAAGATGAACATGCAAAACGTATCTGGCAACTCCAGCAATCAACTGAGTTCAGCCCCCCTTGTGGTTGAAAGGGAAAGCATTGAACCACAACATCATCTTATATGCTACCTTGAAAACTCACAAAAGGGTCCTTTCATCACCTTCCCAGAGACTCTAAGAGAAAGCTACACTCAAGGAAGTCCATTCCAAGAGACTAGTTTTCTCATGCTTTTGTCTCTGCTGATGAAAGCACAAGCAACTTTCTCTTCACCCTTGAAGACGTGGACTATATCCATCAAGATGATCTGGATTACATGGAGATAGTTCAGGAGATGGCTCTTCTCACTTATAGAGCCAAGAAGTTCTACAAGAGGACAGGGAGGAAGTTTCCAAGCAATGCAGTCAGTGGAAAGTTTGGGCTGGATAAAAGCAAAGTGAAGTGTTACAACTGTAACTAGATGGGACACTTTGCAAGGGAGTGTAAGGCACCAAGGAAAAATGGTGGCCAAACACAAGCCAAACCAAACTACACTGATAGAGCTCCCCAAAATGAGAAGCCAAAGCAGCAAGCTGCAGTTGCTGTTGAAGAAGGAGGCTTTGATTGGAGCTTTCAGGTGGAAGATGCTTCTCCAAACCAAGTACTCATGGCAGACCACAATAAAACCAAGGTATTGGAACATCTTTGTACTCCTGAATGCATTGCTAAAGTAAATAGATACATGTCCTATAACTTAGAGATGATATCTGATCTTGAGTCATTAAATATCTTAAAAGCTGATTTTAAGAGAGCTGAAAATGGTTATAAACTGAAAATAGAGGACTCAAAGAAAACCATTTCAACTCTTAAACATGAGTACACCAACTACAGGACTCAGATCAAAGACCTCATAACTATCTTGTTATGTCTCATATTTTACTTGCAAATTGCCAAGTTTGCTGAGAAATCAGATGATGGACATTTTATTGGATACTCTTCTCAAGCTAATACTTATAGAGTATACAATCTCAGAAGTAGAGTAGTTGAGGAATCAGCCAATGTGACTTTCAATGAGCACACTCCCAGTGTGAAAGGTTCTGGTCCTGATTGGCCATTTGATCTTGGTTTAGTTACCAACTGTTTTAACAAATGTTAGATCTAGAAACAATAGGTCTAGATCCTTTTGTATAGGCTTAGAACTTTAATCAAAACTTGTAATGAATATTTGTAATTCATTATTTTGATGTATGCTTTATGTATATAGGTTAACCCATATGTGTGTTGATTTATGTGTATGATTGCAAGATCAAACATTAGACTTAGTCAATTTCTGAAATTGACTAAGTGTAAGAAACATCTACGGATGAACACTTTTGTTCTTCCGTAGATATTTTTCTTACAAAAACTAACATTCGAAGATCTTCTGCGGATGTACAACAGCTCTGGAGTTCAAGGATTCAAGTGTTCCAAGTGAAGACTCCTGCGGAAGAGTAAACTTATGCGGATGTACAATCACCTGCGCAAGATAATCCAGTTGCGAAGTCCAAACACTTGTATTTAAATAATACAAGTGTTACAAGTCAACAAGACAATTTCAAATCCCAAGAGATCTGATGTTTCCTTAACGATAACATGCATGCCTATAAATGTGAGTCCTAGGTTTCACATCAAAGGGCGAGCAATACGAGAGAATACACGGGCGACCAGACGACAAACACAAAACTTCACATCAATTCACACAATCAATCAAACACAAACCCTAGCAACCGTCACATCAATATTTCACCAACATCAACCCAAAGCAATTATGGTTTATAGCATTCATTGTTTATTCATCTGTAATCACTAATCAGTTTTAATGAAATACTTTTGAATCAAATCCTGTTTGTTTATTTATTGTGCTCGTATCATTGTGTTCAACATAATCAACATTTATCGTGTTTGATATTTATTTATTAATCAATTAAACAAGGTTAATGTTCATTCCGCAAACATTAACTTAATTCTCTTCTAACACTGATAATTCTTGGTTGCGATCCTTGGATTCACAGGTGGTATCAAAGACAAGTGCTCATTGATTTAGATCGATTGATCTATCGGTGTTAGAACTGTTTAATTGATTGCTTATTTCATTAGATTTATCAGTTTTCTGAGTAGATCTATTATTTTTAAGCAAAATTGTTTTATGTGAATCAGTTTTTAAAACAATAAAACAGTGATTTATCTTTCAATGAGTACTGCTTCATTGCTCGGTTAGCTTAGATCTATATTCACATTAATTGAATCATAGATCTGTGCTATTGATTGATATTCGTCAATTGTTCAAATCAATTGAACAAATACATTAACAAAATCCTTGATTTGATAATTAATTATCATTAAAAGGATTGACTGATTTGTGACCGCAATCGCTTAATTACTATTAATTAAGTTTTGTCACTAATTAGTTCATTACTTAAAAGAAACTCTGTAATAGTTAAATTCTTAGACTTTAACTAAACATGAGTAACTTTGGTGGATCATCATACCAACCTTCAAAGTTGGAAACAGAAGCGGATTTTAAATCCTGGAAAATCAAGTTTAGGAATCATGTGAATTACACTGATTCTGACTTGTGGGTTTCAATAACTAAGGGTCCTTATATTCCACCCACTCTTGGGCCGAACTATAATGACAATAATCAACCCATAAGTACAAAAGATCTGCCACCTGATGATATTAAGAAGGTCAAAGTTGATATTAAAGCATACAATTTGCTTAGTATGGCTTTACACAAAGAAATATTAATCAGGTGTGAGAATTATAAAACAGCAAATTCCCTGTGAAAGATACTTCATACACTCTGTGAAGGGAGTGATGAAATCAGAAGCATTAGGAAGGACACCTTTCGTTCACAATATGAAACCTTTCATCATATTGAGGGTGAATCAATTTCTCAACAACTCCATAGATTTATGCAACTTGTAACAGAGATGAACAACTTGGAGTTGAAGTATGAAAATGAGGAGTTAAACAAAAAGATGCTCCATACTTTGCCTGAAAGTTGGAAGAAAACTGTATCCATGTTCAAGAACACCATTGACCTCAAGGCAACTGGTTTAGATACATTGGTAGCTAAGGTTGAGGCACTTGAAATGGATGAAAAATCAAGAAACAAGAGTGTGAGAACACATGTCTCACCCTATCACTTTAAAGAGACAAAAAATGCTAGAAGTGCCTTTATTTCCAACAATGATAGTGACAACTCTTGTTCTTTGAGTGAAGTCGAAGAAGAAGTAAGTTTCTATGCATCAAATCCTTCAAAGAAATCTTCTAAAAGTAAATCAGGAAAAGAAAAAGGAAGAAGTGATGATAAAAGAAATGCATCTACATCATCAGCAAAGACTTCATCAAACAACAATCAAGAAGAGCCTATCACTGTGATTCTGGACTTTGAAGAACAAAAGGTAGCCTTGGGAGCCTTCAGTTCAAGTTTTCAAGCTTATTTGGAAAGCTTTATAACATCTTCCAACATCTGCCAACAAGACTTGGAAGAACTACACCCAGATGTAGTAGAAGAGATGGATCTTCAATGGCAAATGGCTATGATTGCTTATAGAGCCAAGCAATACCTCAGAAGAAACAAAAATTTGGCTGTAGCAAGCAAAACATCAAAGATTGGTGTTGATAAGTCGAAAGTAAGATGCTTCAAATGCAATCTCTATGGGCACTTCTCAAGAGAATGTAATCAACAATCTTCTGACATGAGAGAACATCAGCAAAATCAGTCTCATCAGCAACACAATCATCAACCAACAACATCTCAAAGATCATTCAGGCAACCACAACTAACCAACTCATCCCCACTAGCCACAAATGCATCAACAGGGCCAAGTAACTTGAAAGAAACCGGGTTGATCATTCTTCAAGATAGAACCTATGACTGGAGCATGTATGAGAAGGATGTATTGGAAGAGAATCAAGCCTTGATGGCACACATGGAGAACAAAGTTCCCCCAATGGCTAGAGAGGTAAGAGATAGATTGTATTCATCAGTATGTGTTGAGGAAGTTGAAAGATATAGAGTCCATGCTCAACAATGGCTTATAAAGTAAAAGAAACAATGATTTTGAATGAATCTCATGTAAGAGAACATAAATTATATCAAATCAAAATTAACTCTTTACAGAAAGATTTAGATAAACTTGTTTTAAAAAATTATAGTTTAAAAGCCCAAGTTGAGCATCTGACCACTTTCTTAACAAAATCCATGGCTGATCATGCATCAACTGAAGTGAAACTTCAGAAGTTTCAACTTTCATCTCAGCAATTTGAGAAATTATTAAATTCTCATATTGAATTAAAGAACAGATGTGGGTTGGGATATAATGATGTTGCACCTCCTATAAATGATAATTATTCACCTTTACCTAAAACAGTGACAAATAACTTTCATTTTGTGCCAAGCACCAAGTTTGAAATAAAATCTAATCAATAAGTTAATAACAATAAAACTAAGGTTAGTGAAACTGAGTCTTCTGAATCAGAAAATATTAAACAAAATGATTCAAAATTTGACTTTGATGAGTGTGATGACCTGGATGATTCTGATGAACATGATGAAGATCAACTGGATATTGGTAAGAATGTTACTTTTGAAACAATCATTCCCAAAGTTCTTGAAGAAACAAAGTTGCCATATCCTCCAAAACAAAAAAACATGTTGAAGACTATTTGCAAGAGAATAGCTCAGCTAAATGAAGGTCTTCAAGAACTTCATCAGAAACAAAAACCTTTAAATGAAGTAATTGAAAAGTGTGCATCTACTGAGGAAGTACACACATCTTCCATAGAAAAGGGAAAGAAGAAACAATTAGCAAATCTTCAGCGGAAGAAGAAACCTTCTTCAGTAGCAGATCTGCGGAAAACCAAATCTACGGAATGCAAAAGCAACAACCAACAAATCAATTCAGAAAGTGATGAATCCCAAGCAGCAGAATTCAGCTAATGGTAAACAAGAATCCTTTAATAATGTGTCAGGGAAAGGAAAGGATAAATCAGCTGCAAAATTGAAAAAGGATTTTAAGCCTCAAAAGTTAACAAAGAAGAAGAGAGTGATTGATTCTGACAAAGAATCAGATGAAATGTATTGCAAATGGTGTGATATGAAAAGTCACAACACTGAAGACTGCTACCTCAGCAGGTATTGCTCAATTTTGCAACATGAACAATCACATGACTTCTTACTGCTACTTCAACAACTATTGTGTAATTTGTAATAAAAATAATCATTCCACTCAAGAATGTTATTTCAACAAGAAAAACAAGACAAAGAGCACTAAGAAGCAACAATCTGAGCAAGATGAATCAAACTCTCAATCCAGTGAAAGTCATGAAGATTCAAAAGCAAAGAAGCTGCAGCAAAAACAAAAGTTGCAAAAACCAAAGAAGAAAACATCAGCTGATGATAAACCTTTGAAAAAAAAAATAGCATTTCAGCAATCCAAAACTCCTCACAAAAGGGTGGATTTGACTGAAAAAGAAACAAACACTGATGATACTTTCTTTTATAATTTTGAAAAGGGAACTCATGTACCTCATTCAAAATTCAAAAGATAATGAAACTTTCAACAATCAAGGTTCTTTATGAAAACCTAAGCAACAAACAAATAAAGATAAGGTGAATGAAGAAGAGATTGAGAAATCAGAACCTAGTTCAACAACCTCATCTTCAACAGAATCATCCTCACCTCAACCAACACACAATGAATCAATTGAATCTAAAATTAATATTGAAACTTCAAAACTCATTCATAAGGAAGTTACAATTTTAGACTCTGTTGGGAAACCCAAGATCATTAAGACTTGGGTTCCTACTTCTAATTGATTTCTTTTGTGTGCAGGAATAATCATGGAGAGCTGACAACAAGTGGTATGTTGACAGTGGTTGTTCCAGACATATAACAGGAAAATGTTCTCTTCTCCATGACTTCAAACATAAAAATACTTCATATGTGGCATTTGGTGGGGATAAGAAGGGAGGTAAAATTGTTGGTGGAGGAATGGTAACTAATGGTGTGCTCAATTTTGAGAAAGTAAATTATTGTGAAAATTTACAGTATAATTTATTGAGTGTGTCTCAAATTTGTGATCAAAATTATACCACATTATTTGATAACACTAATTGTTACATTCTTAAGCCAAGTTTTTCAGTTCCAGAAGATTGGATCCTTCTTAAAGCATTAAAAAAAGGAAACACATATGTTTTGAATATGAACAACACAGCACTCACAAGCAGTGAAACATGCCTGCTATCTAAGACATCAGAAGATGAATCTCAGTTGTGGCATAGAAGGCTTGTTCACTCTAACATTAAGTGTTCACTCTAACATGAAGAACATGAACAAATTAGTGAAAAATGACGTAGTCATTGGCCTACCAAAGAAAGAATTTTATTGTTCAAACCATTGTCCTTCATGTTACAAAGGAAAACAACATAGAGTGTCACATAAATCCAAATTATCAATACAAACACTACACACTACACCACTCAAATTGCTTCACACGGATCTGTTTGGTCCAACCAATGTGATGAGCATTGGTAAAAGGCAATATTGTTTAGTGGTAGTGGATGATTTCACTAGATTCACGTGGGTCTTTTTCTTAAAACAAAAGAGTGAAACATCATAAAACATTAATGAATTTTGTCATCAAGATTGAGAATCAACTTGATTTAAAAGTTAAAATTTTTAGGAGTGACAATAGGACTGAATTTGTTAATACTAACTTAGATTCCTTTTGTAGGAATAAAGGCATTGCAAGGCAATTCAGTGCACCAAGAACTCCACAGCAAAATGGAGTTACTGAAAGAAGAAACATAACTCTCATTGAAGCAGCAAGGACAATGCTAGCTGATTCACAATTGCCTATCACCTTTTGGGCTGAAGCAGTGAACACAACATGCAATGTTCAAAATAGGACATTAATTGTCAAAGAACATAATAAAACACCTTCTGAGCTTTTATTTAAAAGAAAACCTTACATAGGATATCGTAGAGCTTTTGGGTGTCATGTATCTGTTTTAAACACAAAAGAACAATTGGGAAAATTTTCAGAAAAAACATATGATGGTTTCTTTGTTGGATATTCTTCAACATCAAAATCATATAGGATTTACATTCCACAACATAACATTGTGGAAGAAACTCCTAATGTGTCTTTTGATGAATCCTTATTTCCTAAATCTGTAAAAGGATCTTCATGATTGTTTGATATAGATACACTGACAGACTCATTTAACTCTGGTTATTTGAATAATGCAGGATCTACTAATACATGTTATCCATTTGTTCCCCTAAATATGAATGAAGTGTCATTGTCTGCTGATCCTTCAAGAATACAAACATCAAGTATCATGGACAAGGAACAACCAATAATAACAATAATACTACACAAGTCCAGCAAAATGGATTTACATCCTCAGATGGAAACACTTCATCAGTAGCAGCTGACTCTGCATCCGCAGATGAGCATCCTACATCCAGAGATATGAATGATGCCTCAGCAGTTGTTCCATCCACATCTGTAGATGTTCTAAACATTGGAGATGCTCAAGAAATCCCATCCGTAGATGTTCCTGTAACTCCTACGGAAGCAGAAAATACATCCGTAGATGTTCCTGTAACTCCTACGGAAGCTCAAGATACTTCCAGAGAAGTTCCTGTGGAAGATATTGATAATGCACCTGATGTTCAAACTCATGAAGATCACTTCACTCCCAATAATGAACATGAGGAATACTTTGATTACTTCCTAAATTCATCAGCTAGGTTGGAACCATCTACATCAATGGATATGACTAACTTGGAACCATCTATTCCAGTTGAATCTACTCCAACAACAAGAATTCATAAGACTTATCCAATAAACAACATCATTGGTGATCTTAATGAAAGAACCACAAGAAGCCAAGGGGGAGCTGCAAACATCTGCCTCTTCACTTGTTTTCTTTCACAAGTAGTTCCACCAAACATCACAGCTGCTCTAAAGGACGATAGCTGGATTGAAGCTATGCAAGAAGAGCTTCAACAATTCAGAAAGTAGAAAGTCTGGAATCTAGTTGATTTCCCTGAAGGTCAACATCCAATTGGAACAAGGTGGCTCTTCAAAAATAAACTAGATGACAGAGGTATAATTGTGAGAAATAAAGCAAGGTTGATTGCACAAGGTTACACTCAAGAAGAAGGGATAGACTATGATGACGTTTGCAGAACCGGTGAAGGGTATGCACTTACAACACAACAACACAATGAGGAGAGTTTTAGAACACTTAACAGATCAAATAGGGAACTGGTTAACTTGTTAATGAAAGATGATAAGAACACAAGTAAATATGAGACAGAACAAGATGGCAAACAACACAAGTAATTGGATTTCAAGAATGTTGTATATTACTTCTCAAGTTCTATTACATGTGTTACAAAGCATACGATAAAAGTTACAAGTACTTGAGATACTTATACTTACACTCCTACAGCCGCCGCCATACTTTGAAGGCCAGCTGGATACAATTGACTAGACAACTACAAAATCAAATGTAGAGTCAAAAGGCAGATTTGCCTTTTGACTAGTGACTATGACATGCCATAGCTCACATCCTAATATATTACAAAAAGGATAAAAGTACATAAAGTAGAAAGCATGGACTCAAGACCTCAATGTACAGTTACCAAAAGCATGGACCTTTTCACCACCAACTTGTAAGTTGGTGACTTTACAGAGTTGCAGCGGAAAGGTGGTCCAGCTTTATGGTAAAGTACATCAGATAAAAGCATATCTCTAAAAGTCTTCGGAAGAACTGTCTTCACTCTTTGGCTTCGGAAGACTTTGTCTTTAAAGCTTCGGAGACTTCTTTGAAGCTTCGGAAGACTTCACTTTTGGCTTCGGAAGATGTGGTCTTGGCTTCGGAAGATTTTACACTTAGAATATTTCTAGTGCATGGTGTAAAACTTCCGAAGCATTTCTACTTCTGTTCTTCAGTGCATGCATGCAGAGAGACTTTGGATGTTTTGGCTGCATCAGACTTATAGGAATCCTTACAAACTCCCCCTAGGCTGATGCTACCAAAACATTTAGAAGATCTTCAGATGTTGGTGGTCTTCAGGATGATAATGACCATACCCTTCTTCATCAGATGGTCAGGATCACTCAGACTCTCAAATATCTTCTCATCTCAAAGAGATCATGCAGAGGTAAGTTGATTATTCTTGCCATGTATAGACATTCTTAACACCTTGATCTCTGATCACATGCCATCTCTCTGGATTAGTAGTGAAGGTCCAGGATAAGATGGGTCTCTCAGCTGCAAGAGGAGCCACTTGAATTGGAGTTGATTGGGTTGCCTCTTCATGCACTTCCTCAGGTTGATCTGACTCAGCCTGAGGTGTAGAGGTGGATGATTCAGGCTTCTTCTTCTTCTTGACTTTGGTTTGGAAGCCATCCTCTTCTTCCTCTTAGAAGACTTTAACTGAGAAGACTGGTCTGCAGCACCTTGTTGATCTCCTTGTCTTTCTCAGTTGGGTGTTCCTCCCTCACAGGTTCAGAAGGAGAGGGAGTTTGACCCTGTTGTGGATCAGAAGATAAAGCTTGCTGAGGCTCAGCAGGAGGTCCAGGTTGTGTTGTCTCAGTTGTTCAACCTTAACCTCCACTCAGGTGGGATTTGACTTGGAGGGGAGTGTAAGTCAATTAGCTCTCCACTCTTGATCTTCTGCTTGATTACCCTGATATGCTCATCCATTGGTAGAGACATAGGGCCAAGTCTCCTTCCGGAGAATCCATACAGCTTCAAGAAGCTCATCATCCTTTGTCTGTCAGCAGACTTCTTCATACTCTTTTGGATGATGCTCTTGACTTTGCAGCAACTTCTTCCCTCATCTTTTCTTTGTTGCCTTTTGTTCTTTGAGCACTTGAAGTTCAAGCTGTTTGAGATACTCAAACTCAATGTACTCAAAGGACAAGGGAAGAAGTGCAGATGCTTGGTAGAGACCTGTGGCACTCAGGTAGTTGATCATGTTTTGCCTATCTGTTTCCTTGTCTACCTGAGGTTCTTGTGTAGCTGCCACATCCTCTTGCACAGGGCTTTCTTGAACTGGGGGAGAGTTGGAGCATGCTTGTATAACCTTTTTTGTCTCTTCTCCTCTTTTGAATTGGAGAAGTAGCCTTGCATCCTCTACTTCCTTCATCTCTCTTGACACTTCCATGTCAGCCAGTTCATTTAATTGCTCTAAGGGGAGAGATATAATCTATCTATGTCATAGTTCCTGGTCTGCAGGTAAGTAATCCTGACTGCCCTCAACTCATCTTCTTGAGTGTTTGGTCTGTGGGCAGCCCTGATTGCAGCTTGCATAAAGCCTGAAGACCCAGAGGAACTTTCTCCCTTAGCTTCCTCTTCCTTTCTCTCTCCTCCTCCTCAATCTCCTCAGGAGTTAGAATCCTTTTCCCTTTCACCCACAGACCTTTGTGACACAGGGTGGAGAGAGCTTTGGCCTTCATTGCTTGGTGTAGCATCCAGCTCTGGCCAGAGAGAGGTTGTGAGACACTTTCACCAGCAGGTGTTTCACTGAGGGAATGAATTTCTGAACCAGTTGTTGGTGTGACAGGCGCTCAGGCTCTATCACTGGGCCTTCCCTTTTGAAGCTAATCTCAGGGTCTGCCTTAACATCCAGTTGACCAATGACATTACCTGATTGCCTTTGTCTCCTTCTAAGGCTGAACTCTTCAGTAATTCTGTCTTGAATCTTGAGTGCTAACCTGTCAGCTTGTCTTGATTGACTTGGGTTGACAAGTGGCATGTTGATCAGGTCAAGACCTTCATAGTAGTTCAAGGTCTGAAAATTGAATACTCTTGCTGCCCTTGAACTCTGTGAAGAATGAGGGCTCTTCTATCAGCATCATACCTCCACCCAATAATGTAGTTTGAAGTTCCTTGAGGTGGAGATGACATAGCCCTTGGAATGCCTTCCTCAAAGAGACTCCTAATGAAAGAGTCTATAATGTCCACATTAATGTGAACTTAGGAAGTTGCTGAGTATGCACAATTGCAAGTGAGGATGGTGAATCCTCAATGTCCATACTCCCTAAAGAACTCCCAGGTTCTGTGACTGTAATGACTTTCTCCCCCTTTTTGGTAGCATCACCCTCTTGCATAGGTGAGCTAGAAGTTAGGTCAATCACATTCACAGGTTCTTGTGTTCCTGGTTGAGCTCCTCTTAAAGGTCTCCCAGCTAGTTTTTCCCTGAGATAAGATATCTCAAGTTGCTGATCATTGACCCTATTATGTAGGGTAGTCACTTGAGATTCAAGGTGACTAACCTTAGAGACTAAATAGGAGCATGTTTGCACCTTTAGTCTCAGATTCCCCTCATCTTCATCAGAAGAATCATTAGGGGATGAGATGATTGGACCAAAGTCCTCTCTCTCACCACCAGCCTTAGGTTCTTGGCTGCTGGATTTCCTCTGCACATTGACAACCTCAGTTGAAGTGTCAATGGGCTGAGTTGCCATGGTTGAGGTCTTAATGATGTAATCACTTGCAGAAGTGAGAGCCTCTTCCATATGGATATCCTGAACAGGTTCAGATATCCACCTCAGTGATAGGTGACTGATGTGGGCTAGACAAAGGAGACTCAGGAGTACTCATCTCTCTTTGAGTAGGGGAAGAGTAGAGAGACTCATGGTACCCACTGAAACCTAAGTCTTCATCAGTATAGAATGAGAGGTTGGGAATGGGTTGATTTAAGTCTAAAGGCTGGGGATGGTAACTGTCCCTGAAGGTTGTTCACTTGAGTGTTGAGACTCAGAGTGAGGGCTTAAGCCAGTTGGCTTGAGCTCATCAGGGTGAGCATGAGGAACCTCATCCCTGATTGTTGAAGAGATGGGAGTGGTTTGCTCCTCAGGAGAAGTGGGAGCTCTAGTGTCCACTTCCTCCTGTAGGGGTGAGTATATGGGGGCCTGCACAGACTCAATAGCTTGAGCAGGGGTTCGTTTGGATTTTCTTTGGTAGGTGAGGGTGATTTGTGGCCTTTTTGGTGGTTGGGAGGTAGAAGGTGTGGGTTCAACACTAGCTTGTGTTGCTAGGTTGTCACCTTGAGCAATGAGCTCTAACATTTTTGGGACAAGGGCTGTTTCTACCCCTGAGAAGCCTACAGTTGGCTTCTTCATATTTTAAAGATGCCGGGCTTCATCTGTCCCAATTTAAGAATATTATCTGTTTCCCTCAACTGTGAGCCCAGTTCACAGTTGAGAATGTGTTGAACATATCTAGGAAACATATAATACTCTAAGGAGTCCAAGTTAGCAAGCAAATTTGTATAAACAAACTGAGAGTACCTGAACTTGACCCCTTGAACCATTCCATGTACTATGAAGGAGAGATCCTCAGGAATCTGGTCCCACCCTCCATGCTTGTTTGACAAGCTGTGGATAACCACATGAAGCAGGTATTTCCACTAGGATGAGACCTTCCCTTTCCTGAAGGTCTTTATAGAGAAATCTCCCTCATAGCCCATCTGCTCAAAGGAATGATTTACAGCTTCCTTTGGGAAGGACAACTCACCTTCTTCATCATCCAGCTGCAAGTGTGTTGATGATGGCTGGAGTGATGAAGATTGTCCTCCCTTGCCTTGTGGCAGACAGTGCCTTCTCCCCATCCATAATGACCTCTTGGCAGGTCTTCCAAAATTCAAGCAGATGATCCTCATAGAGAGTAGGATCAATGGTTAGGGAGGTGAGTAGTTTGATAGAGCTAAGAAACGGCAAATCTCTGAGAAACTTTCATCTTTCTCAGAGCTTAACAGAGCAACCTGGTTGTGTTGCCTGTGAAGTTGCATGGAGAAATCTGGGTTGTTTCTGTGGTTTAGGTTGGCCATTTTAGAAGCTTAAGGATGAAAAGATGAAGAACAGGCGGTTTGGGAGAATTTAGGTTTAAGGAATAGTGTAATTGAGGAAGATAGTGAAAGAGGGGGAGAACCGTTGGTATTTATGTGAAAAGGATTTGAGACAAAGTTAATAAAAGAGGATAAACTTTGAAATCCGGATGTCGGTCCCACCTCTATAAAAAGTAGTTTACTTTTGCCCAAAAAGTAGTTTTCTTGGAAGTCGAGAAATCTTCCGAAGGTTATTGCTTCGGAAGTTCTGAAGAAAAAGCTTTCGAAGGCAAATTGGCTTCGGAAGATTTTCAAAGGTTTTTGAGAATTTTTTTTCGGAAGAGAATTTTACTCAGGAATTTTTATTCTAAGGAGAATAAAAACTTCCGAAGGTAAATTGCTTTCGGAAGAAACTTGTTCTTGAAAACATATAGAGTACTTAAGTTGATTTCAAGCTTCGGAAGATATTTCAGAAATTTCTTCCGAAGGTAAAATTACTGAAGCAAGTATTTGTTTACTAAGACATAAATTTCTTCCGAAGGTAATTTTAAATCTTTCGAAAGATCAAGATTTTCAAAAATCTATAAAAGTCTTTTGAAAAGATTTTCTTCCAAAGAAAAAAAGGCTTATGAAGGTGATAAAATAGACAACTTAGGACACACAGGTTTTAGAAATAAATATGATTAAGTTTTAAGAAAAGCTATTCAAAGTTAATCATCCCAATAGCTGATACAAGATATTTAAATCTCTGCTCATCAAAAGCTTTGGTGAACAGATCAGCATATTGTTCATTTGTGTTAACTTTGACTAGTTTGATTAATCCCTTTTCAAAGTTATCTCTAATCAAATGATACCTGATATTAATATGCTTTGTCCTTGAGTGCTGCATAGGATTTTCTATGATGGAGATAGCACTGTTGTTGTCTATGTGGATGGGAGTCTCTTTAAAGTTGAATCCATAGTCCAACATCTGATTTTGAATCCAAAGCACTTGAGCACAGCAGCTTGCAGCAGCAATGTATTCAGCCTCAGCAGTTGATGCAGACACACATGATTGTTTCTTACATTGCCAAGAGACTACTCTTCCACCAAGAAATTGATCCCCTGATGTAGACTTTGCAGTCATGTTGCAACCACCATAGTCACTATCTGTATAAGCAAACAGATTAAAGTCAGAATTCTTTGGATACCAAAGGCCAAGTGATGGAGCACCTTTGAGATATCTTAAAATTCTTTTGACAGTGACCAGGTGTGACATCTTGGGGTTGGCTTGATATCTTGCACAAATGCATGTAGCAAACATGATATATGGCCTGCTAGCTGTGAGGTACATAAGAGACCCAATCATTGCCCTATAGAGATGCTCATCAACACACTCCCCTCAAGATCAGGTCCAAGGGAGTGATTTCTGGCTATGGGTGTCTTAGCAACCTTACAATCAGTCATGTTGAACCTTTTAAGTATGTCTTGTACATACTTTGATGACTTATGAAGATGCCTTGTCAACTTGCTTCACTTGAATTCCTAGAAAGAAATTGAGTTCCCCCATGGCACTCATTTCAAACCTGTCCTTCATCAGCTTCTCAAAGTCTTTGCAGAGCTTTGGATTAGTTGACCCAAAGATAATGTCATCTACATATACTTGAACTAGCATTATGTCATTTCTTGTTCCTTTGATGAAGAGAGTTCCATCTATAGTACCCTTTTGTAGCCATGTGACAGAGATACTGAGATAGAGTCTCATACCACTTCCTTGGTGCTTGGTGCAGCCTATAAAGAGCTTTATCAAGCCTGCAGACATAATCAGGATGATCAGGATCTGCAAACCCAGGTGGTTGTCTAACATACACCTCTTCATCAATCACCCCATAAAGAAAAGCACACTTGACATCAAGTTGGTAGACCTTGAAGTTCTTGGATGCAGCAAAAGCTAGGAATATCCTAACAGCTTCAAGTCTTGCTACAAAACATTTGTGTAGTCAATTCCTTCTTCTTGAGTATACCCTTGAACAACTAGTCTTGCCTTGGTCTTGATGACAAGTCCTCTATCATCCTTCTTATTCCTAAAAACCCATTTGGTTCCTATGGTAGTCTTCCCTTGAGGAAGAGGACATAGGTTCCAAACCTTTTGCCTTTTGAATTGAAGCAGCTCCTCTTGCATAGCTTCAACCCAACTTCCATCCTTTAGAGCCTCATCAATTTTCTTTGGCTCTATCTGGGACAAGAAACAAGAGTGAAGACAAACATTTGCTTCATGGGTTTGTCCTCTTGTTCTCACCCCTGAATCAACATCTCCAATGATGTTTGTGGTAGGATGAGACTTGTGGATCCTTAGCTGAGGGATCACACAAGTTGCTTAGACAGATCTAAATTTGAAAAATTCTGATCAGGAAAGAAGATTCACCCTCCACATCAGCACACTTATCAAGATTACTTGATCCAATGAGTGTGTGACATCATTGATGTTGTCTTCAATGCAGTGGTTATCAGCATCAAGAAATTCCTGATCACTTTCACCACCACCATTTTCTCCAACATTTGAAGCTCCTTCCTCTGAGTTTTGTGCCTCTAAGCTGGAATTTGAAGGCACCCCAGAAGCATCAGCAGGATTTGTCATTGATGTGCTGGTAGAAGCTTCATTTGCAGGATTAGTTACCACTGGAGCTGAAGATGTGTAACTTGAAGGTCTTCTTAGCTCAAATCTTGGATCAGGATCACCTGTAGGTAATATATCTGTAGATCCTGAAACATTCTCACAAGATTTGTTAAAACAGTTGGTAACTAAATCAAGATCAAATAGCCAATCCGGACCAGAACCTTTCACATTGGGAGTGTGCTCATTGAAAGTCACATTGGCTGACTCCTTAACAACTCTAGTTCTGAGATTGTATACTCTATAAGCTTTAGCTTGAGAAGAGTATTCAATAAAGTGTCCATCATCTGATTTCTCAGCAAAACTTGGCAATTTGATCTTTGGTATTCAAGATGGTGCAAGGACATCCAAATGACCTGAGAAAACCAATGAAAGGTTTTCTCTTGTGCCAAAGTTCATAAGGAGTCTTACCATGTGTCTTAACCACTAAAACTCTGTTTTGCACATAGCAAGCAGTGTTCACTGCCTCTGCCCAAAGGTGATGGGCAGTTTAGAGTCAGACAACATTATTCTTGCAGCTTCAATTAGTGTCCTGTTTCTCCTCTCAGCAACACCATTTTGCTGAGGAGTTCTGGGAGCACTATATTGTCTTGTAATACCCTTTTCATCACAAAATGTATCAAGGATTTGATTCTTGAATTCAGTTCCTTGATCACATCTTATGGTTTTGACCTTGTGATCACATTGATTCTCAATCTTTAAGATGAAATTCTTCAGAATCTCAGGGGTCTCATCCTTAGTTCTAAGAAAGAAGACCCAAGTGAATCTTGTAAAATCATCTGTGATCACCAAACAATAAGAGGTCCTTCCTAGACTCATTACACTGGTGGACCAAAAAGATCCATATGTAATAAGTGTAGGGGATTAATGATGGAATTTCTTTCCTTTGGCTTGTGAGATACCTTGTGTTGCTTCCCCTTCAGGCATGCAACACAGTGGTCATCACTTGTAAACTCTTTCTTGGTATTCCAGTTACCAAATCATTCTTAATTAGTGTATTCATGTTTTTAAAGTTTACATGGCACATTCTTTTATGCCAGAGGAAAGATTCATCATTATTTGCTTTAGACAGAAAGCATGAAACTTCCCTGAGGGAGATGTTTCTTGCAAGTCCATCTTGTACATGTTCTCTTTCCTGGGGCTCTAAGCAAATGTGCTCATGAGGAATAACCACCCCACCCCGGACTGAGAACAATGCACTCATGCTCAGTGAAGAGCATGTTATGACTCTGATCACAAAATTAGGATACACTCAAAAGATTGGACCCAAGCTCCTTGATAAAATTTACCTTCTCAATGCTGAGCTTACCATTGTGACCTTGCCCCTTCCTGTAATGTAACCTTCTGCATCTCCTCCAAAAGCAACTGGTCCTCCATCAATTCTTTCAAACTTTTGGAGTAGTAACCTATTGCCTGTCATGTGCCTGGAACAGCCACTATTAATGATCCATACATTTTTTTTTGTCTTGAGATGTTCCTGCACAAAAGAGATGATTAGTTACATTTGGAAACCCAAGCTTCATTGGTCTTGGGCTTATCAAAAGAAGTTGAAGACAATGCAAGTAATTGATCCTATAGTCATGCTAGAAGGATCATTTGTTGATGTTGATGAAGAACTTTCAGCCACTTGGTCTTTCTTTGACTTCCACACCATCTTTGGAAGCTTAGACTTGACCTTCAATACTCGAAAGTTTTGATGACTTTGGAAGTTTTGATGACTGGACCTTGGAAGATCTTGCTTTCACTACAGCAGGCTTTAGTGCTTCGGAATATTCCTTTCTTCCGAGACCAAATTTCTTCCGAATGCAAGTTTCCACTTGTCTTCTTCTTCATTTTGCAGCTTCCGAAGGAAACAGATTTTCCTTCCGAAGCTTGCTTCTTCTTTCCAAACTCTTAGAAGTTTCTTTCTAGTCATGTGGAGAATACTCTTTGGATTGTAAACACAATCCTTAGCAAGATGAGAAGTACTCCCACACATAACACAGTCCATTTTCTTCCTTCTAGGAGTTTTCCTTTGTGAAAAAGGCTGAACTTGATCACTTTCTTCTCCATCTTCATCTTTGCAGATGTTGTGGCAGTTCTTGTGGGGATAGAACTACCTTTGGAGCTGGATGATTCAGGTTGTACAGCAGTGGCACAACTATCAGCCTTCTTCTTGATAATGATGATTTGGACATGAACTAGAACTTTTGTTGATGGAGTTCAAGTTGGTGTCTTCAGCCTTCACCACTTCAAATCCTGCAGAGATGAAACTTGTTTCTGTGCAGAATTAAAGGTGGCCTTATCATTTGATCCTTTTTGGACTTTCTTTTGGACTTTCTGAACAAGTTCATTCTTCTTGACTTGGTCATCCCAACAGCTTTGCTCTCCTCAGAGGGATGGTGACCCTTCTTAGAATGCTCTCTTCACTCTTCTTAGAGCCATTCTCCACCATCTCCTCTTCATCCTCTTCAGTCACAGGATCTATGAGGGGAAGCTCATCTTCACAAGTTCCACACCTAGGAGATCTTACAGACAAGATTGTGTGTGGAGGAGCTATCTCACAAGATCCTAGTCCTTGCTTATTTTGATAACAAACTTTTGCATGCAAGGATGAGGATATTATGTTCTTGAAGTCTCTTCTTCAAGAACACATTTTTCTGCCTTGGTTTTGCTGATCACAAGCTCAGCCTGGCATTCAGTTAATTTAGTAATGAGGTCTTTGATCTGAGTCCTGTAATTTGTATGCTCATGTTTAAGAGTTGAAATGGTTTTCTCTAAGTCCTCTATCTTTAGTTTATAATCATTTTCAGGTCTTTTAAAATCAGCTTTTAAGATATTTAAGGACTCAAGATCAGATCTCATTTCTAAATTATAGGACCTGTATCTATTGACTTTAGCAATGCATTCAGGAGTACACAAATGTTCCAATACCTTGGCTTCATCGTGGTCTGCCATGATTGCTTGGTTTGGAGATGTATCTTCTACCGTAAAGCTCCAGTCAAAGCCTCCTTCTTCAACAGCAACTGCAGCTTGCTGTTTGGCTTCTCATTCTGGGGGCTTTCTCAGTGTAGTTTGGTCTGGTTTGTTTGGCCACCATTTGTCCTTGGTGCCTTACACTCTCTTGCAAAGTGTCCCATCTAGTTACAGTTGTAATACTTTACTTTGCTTTTATCCAGCCCAAACTTTCCACTGGCTGCTTGCTGCTAGGAAACTTTCTCCCATGTCCTCTTGTAGAATTCTTGGCTCTGTGAGTAGAAGAGCCATTGCTGGACTATCTCCATATAATCTAGATCATCTGGATGGATACAGTCCAAATTTCAAGAATGAAGAGAAAGTTGCTTGAGGTTTCATCAGCAGAGACAAAGGCATGAGAAGAACTTGTCTCTTGGAAAGGACTTCCTTGAGTGTAGCTTTCCCTTGGAGTCTCTGGGAAGGTGATGAAAGGGCCCTTTTGTGAGTTGTCAGGGAAGCGTATAAGATGATGTTGTGGTTCAATGCTTTCCCTTTCAACCACATGGAGGGCTGAACTCAATTGATTGCTGGAGTTAGCAGATGAGTTTTGCATGTTCATCTCCATCTGGTAGCCACTAAGAATACCATACAACTCTATGAGAGTAAGAGTCTTAAGGTTCTCAGTCCTCTTGATAACAACACAGTAATGTGTTCATTGTCTAGGAAGAGAGGACATAAACTTCCTTACAATGTCCCTGTTCTCAAGAGTTACTCCAACATCCATTAGAGTATCCACAATCTCAACATACCTGAAGTATTGTTGAGTCATGGTTTCACCTACCTTAAAGGTGAAGTTTTCAAACTGCTGCTTCAGGATATCCTTCTTGTTCTCCTTTGCTTCAGTAGACCCCTCATACATCAGCTTTAGTGCTTCCCATAGTTGCTTGGCAGTTTTGCACTTCTTGAAGTCTCTGTAGATGGAGTTTGGAAAAGCAGTTTGAAGGGCTGTCATGGCTTTTTATCAATCTCTATTCTCTTCTCTTCCTATCTGCTTTAGAGTAATCAGCAGCCAGCCTTAGGAATCATACCACCACCAGTAGCAGAAGTGGTGCTTGGTATGTAAGGTCCTTCAACAACAGAGTCCCACATCCTGGAGTCTTGAGACTTGATGAAGCCTTCCATTCTTTGACACCAAGTATCAAAGTCTTCAGGAGTGATCAGTGGAGACTTTGTCATAGTTCCAGTTTCCATATCCACTTTGGTAAAAGCTGCCATTTGAGTTGTTAAGTATTTTATGTGTCTGAGGGATCTTAAGATGGTGAGATCTTATATCAAGAGCCTGAAATGCTCTGATACCAAATGCAGGACCAGTGAAGGGTATGCACTTACAACACAACAACACAAAGAGAGTTGTTTAGAACACTTAACATATCAAATAGGGAACTGGTTAACTTGTTAATGAAAGATGCTAAGAACACAAGTAAATATGAGACAGAACAAGATGGAAAACAACACAAGTAATTGGTTTTCAAGAATGTTGTATATTGCTTCTCAAGTTCTATTACAAGTGTTACAAAGCATACATAGATAAAAGTTACAAGTACTTGAGATACTTTATACTACATCCTACAGCCAGCCATACTTTGAAGGCCAGCTGGATACAATTGACTAGACAACTACAAAATCAAATGTAGAGTCAAAAGGAAGATTTGCCTTTTGAGTAGTGACTATGACATGACATAGCTCACATCCTAATATATTACAAAAAGGATAAAAGTACATAAAGTAGAAAGCATGGACTCAAGACCTCAATGTACAGTTACCAAAAGCATGGACCTTTTCACCAACTTATGTAAGTTGGTGACTTTACAAAGTTGCAGCGGAAAGGTGGTCCAGCTTTATGGTAAAGTACATCAGATAAAGCCATATCTCTAAAGTCTTCGGAAGAAATCTGTCTTCATTCTTTGGCTTCGAAAGACTTTGTCTTTGAAGCTTCGGAAGACTTCACTTTTGGCTTCGGAAGATATTAGTCTTGGCTTCGAAAGATTTTTACAGTTAGAATATTTCTAGTGCATGGTGTAAAACTTCTGAAGCATTTCTACTTCTGTTCTTCAGTGCATGCATGCAGAGAGACTTTGGATGTTTTGGCTGCATCAGACTTATAGGAATCCTTACAAAGTTTTTGCACCAGTTGCAAGAATGAAGCCATAAGAGTATTCCTAGCCTATGCATCATATAAGAAGTTCACTGTCTATCAAGGATGTCAAATGTGCTTTCTTATATGGTAAAATTGATGAAGAAGTCTATGTAGCTTTACCTATGGTTTTGAAGATCCTGATTACCCACACACAGGGTATACAAGCTTTAAAAGCTTTGTATGGTCTTCATCAAGCACCAAGAAAGTGGTATGAACATTATCATCTTTCTTGTTCAAGCATGGATATCAAAGGGTAACTATTGATCACACTCTCTTTCACAAACAAGAACATCAAGATCTCTTGGTTGTTCAAATTTATATTGATGACATTATATTTGGATCAACTAACAAGAGATTATGTGTAAGCTTTGAAGAGTTGATGAAATATGAGTTTCAGATGAGTTCAATGGGAGAATTAACTTTCTTCTTTGGTCTAAAAGTTCATCAGAAGACGTATAGGATTTTTATCAATCAAGAGAAGTACATACATCAAATATTGAAAAAGTACAACCTTGCTGATACATCTTCCTACAAAACACCTGCCTCAACAATTGATAAGATTGTACCTGATCCTACAGGAAAATCTATTGATCAAAGATTGTATAGATCAATGATAGGATCTCTTATGTATTTAACTGCCAGTAGACCTGACATTATGTTTGCTGTGTGTGTTTATGCTAGGTACCAATCAGATCCAAAAGAGTCTCATCTGAATGCTGTGAAGAGAATTTTCAAATATCTCAAAGGAAAACCAGCTCTTGGACTTTGGTATCCAAAGGATGGTGACTTCACTCTCTACTCATATTCAGATAGTGATTTTGGAGGATGCAACAACAACAGAAAATCCACAACTGGTGGATGCCAATTCTTAGGATCAAGACTTGTTTCATGGCAGTGCAAAAAGCAAACAAATGTTTTTGTATCCATAGCTGAGGCTGAGTACATAGCTGCTTCAGCTGGTTGCTCTCAAGTCCTTTGGTTGCAAAACCAATTGCTTGATTATGGTTACAATTTCCTTCAAACTCCAATTTACATTGACAATTCAGCTGCTATGTTTATAACTACTAATCCTGTGCAACATAGTAAAACAAAGCATATTGAAATAAGATACCATTTTCTGAGAGATTGCTCAGAAAAAGGTTTGATCAAGTTAGTCAAAGTGGATACAACAAATCAGCTTGCTGATTTATTCACTAAAGCCTTTGATTCAGTTAGATTTAATTTTCTAATTGAGTCTCTAGGCATGATTAACTTAGATTAATCATTATGAACAAACAAAGAAAAGCATGTGTCTGTCCTTGTAAATAGTAAAATAAATAAAAATGTATCCTTCGAAAGAATCTTATGTCTTAGAACAATTTTCTTCCGAAAGCAATTTACCTTCGGAAGAAACTTCTGAATCATCTTTCGAAGCTTAGAATAAAAAAATATATATTGTCTTTCTTTCTGTGTCTTTTAATTCAGCATGACATATGTATGGGAAATGATAGTACACTATGCCTTTGCTTACTTCTTGAGTGCTTAAATATCATTAACATTTGATCAAAGCTTCTTGATATGTGAGTAGGTTCATCTTGATTGGAAACTACACTAAGTGCATGCCTAACACATGCAAAGTGACTTTTTGTGGGAAACTTCATTTGAGGATACAGCAAGTGAGTCTTATTCTGATGTGACCAAATCACTCATCTAAGCACACTATGTACCAACACTTTATAATATCTATCTTTGCAAATCATATTCCTTCTATTTTATGTAAACAAAGACAACCTGAGTGTATGATCACCATGGTATACTTTGTAACCAACTGGTGAAAAGATCATGATCCTCATCATCCTCTGTTTTGTGGTAACAAAGACCTGGGTTAAAGGCACCTCTTTTTACGAAAGTAAAGACCTGGTGACCTGATGATGATCATATCTAAGCTCTCAAAAGAATCCTTTATGATCAGCTGTATATTAAATTTAGAGCTATTACATCAATGCATTAATGAGATGTCCAATGCATCTCAAGATAGAACTTATAACTTAAGTACATAGTTTTCTAAGTATGAAAAGTGATGATTTGACTCACCAAGGGAAGGACAAACTCTAAGTGATTTGAAAGTGAAGCCCATAACAGTTACTCACTAATAAACATAAAAACATGATAAATAGCATGCCTAGTTGCACAATACTCTTGTATGGATTTAAGAAGTGACAAACATACTTGTAATCAGAACTAAGATTAGGTATCATTTCAACAAATTAACTAATCAGGAAGATGCTTAGTGTTATAGAATGATCCCATTCTATGTGTATATATGCTTGTACATAGTACTCATTCAATTTTGTTTATTTAATTTCTTTCTGTTTAGCATGTTTTGGACAAACATCTATCTTTCATGATATTCTTCCTATAAATTTATGATAAATGCCTACATCATCATTAATCAAAAACTTAGGGGGAGTAGATTCATGAAAACAAGTTAACAACAAAATTGTCAAAAATTGTCAATATGAAGAAATTGAAACATGAGCACTAACTTGGTTTTTGGATACACGAAGTTTTAAATTTATAAATCTTCTTGTGTACAAATTGTCATGAAAACAAAGTCAACAAGGTCCAATAGCAATAAATGATTCTATTAGTTGATTAGGACCATACTATAAAATAAGTTTCAATCTTTGCATTTCAAAAATCAGCAAAAGCTACAGTGCATTCTTAGCATCAGCAGAAGCTATAGTGCGAAACTTAAGGGGGAGTAAAATGACTATCCGTAGATTGGTAACCTACGGATAAGTTAATATTTAACAAGTATAATTTTATAATTCATTATAAAAACCCACTCAACAAACCTTTTCCCCCTTTCACAACATTCAAAACTATCGAATCAAAATATCAAACAAAAACATAATCGTGATCTCAGATCATTGTTTTGAAGGTAAAACATGTCATAATTATCAATAATGAACTGTTTGATTCTTGATTATCATTAAAACTGTTCGCATTCTTATATCTGTAATGTTGATTCTAATCTAGTCTTCTTAACTCTCATGAACATATGGCTAATCGATTTGCAAGAGAGCATAATGTGTGTGCATTCTGAATGCTGATGACCCTGTATCGAAAGGTGTCGGGACATCATCAGATATCTGCGATGATCTAGGCTATTCTATGCTCTAACAGCAGAGCCTGTGATTCATCAATCACATATAGTTGATTTCTGGAACTCCGCACGAATAGAAGAAGATGGAGAATCAAAAGTTATCGTGGCGGAAGTGAAGAATCAACGACTGAGGATGGATGAACAGACCATCAGGAGGGTTCTAGAGAGTTGGGAGAACAAGTTGGTTTGTCACCCTAATGTGTTCGAGAATGAATACATAGAGAAAGTATTCTATTTGATGGGATATGATGGTGATTTTGAAAAAGAGGAGATAAAGAAAGGAAGATTATGCAAGCCATACAGATTCCTATGTCACACATACCTAAAGTGCATCTCCAACAGGAAGCCTGGGCTTGACAGATTCTCTAGGCACATATCATCTGGGATCATTAGCATCTTTGAGGGAAGGACATACAACTACTCCAAGTACATCTTCAGTTGTCTGTGTGACCACATCGAGTGACAAAGGCTGACAAAATGTATATGTTCCCAAGGTTCTTGCAATTAATCATCAATACTGATTACCTGGAATAGCTAGAAATGGAGATGTGTTTGTTCAGGCTCATCTGGGAAGATCTGTACTAAATAAGATCAGTGGGAAGTATGAAGGAGGAGATATGCCAATGTTTGCACATGTGGCTAATCCTAATGAGAACATACCCCAATAATTGATATGGGAAGACCACAAGGGAGTTCACCTACTAACTACACATCACCTTCACCCCATCAATCACCCATTCACCAACATCATCATCTCCCCAACCATAATCACCAGCCAGTCAAAACACCAAACCAATTTCTCCAATTCACCCTCCATCACCAATCAACTTCAATTACAACTTTTCCAACAACCTCCTACTCCTGGAAACCAATACATTGAGAGCATTTACACCGGGAGACAAAGTTAGCTTCACAAGCAAGTACAGTTCAACTGTCACTAACCAAAACTGAATCCCCTGTCCATTCAAATGATAATGAACCTGTTTCTCCAGTCACTGATCTTCAGCAACATCAACAACAACATGAAGAGCAAGCAGATCAAGCAACTAAGTCAAGCTCAAGCTCAGTTAGTGTAGCCCATAATGAAGTAAATGATGATGAGCTGGCTGCTGAACTACTAGAAGGGGAAGAAGAAGCCAGCTATGTTAATGTGATTGCTTATCATGAAGATGATCTAATTGAAGATGACATCCCTGTTAGCAAAAGTTATCTGGTTGTTGAATACAACAAACTTGTTATCAAGTCAAACAAAGAAAGCAAAGAATTCAAGAGTTGAAGGGTCTGATAAAGGAAAAAGATGGTCAGCTAATGAAGAAAGAATCTAGTCTGAAAAGATTAAGGGAGAACATACAAGAAAGCAATGAAGTCATTGATGCTCTGCATGAGCTTGTCAAGAAAAAAAAAGAGTCAATTGCACAAGAGAAGCTGAAAAAGAAAAGCTTGTGTTGGAGAGCAACAAAGCTAACAAGACTCTACAAGAACATTTTTCTCAGCTAAAAAGAACGGATGAGGAGATTGAAAGTCTGAAAAAGAGATAAGGGATATTGAAGGTAATGTTCCTGCAAACAAACAAACAAAGGAATCTGCTCAGACTTCTAAGCAACTTATTCTATACACACCAGGAAGAGGAAGTACTTCGGTTCTAGTCAGAAAGAGGTGATCAATGTTGAAGATTCACCTAAAAGATCAAGGCTTACATCTCCAGAGCACACTCCTTCGGTGGATGTTTCCACTTCAAAGCCTGTAACTCATGATGAAGATGATAGTGATGCTGAATGGAAAGAACTAACTGAAGAAAAGCCTCATAAGGAACAAGAAGATCAAAGGCGGATGATCTACTCACAACAAAACATACGGGAAAGAGGCCTGAGTCAGCTATGTTCATGACCCTTATCAACCATGGGTTTCCATATGACCTGGTTGAGAGGATATATCTGGCTAAAATGAAGGAGCTATTAAATAATTTGAGCTTTCTAGATTCATGATCCCTAATTATGACTATGAAGCATTCATAACATTTCAATCTATTCAGAAAATCAAGAAAATTTAGGCCACTATGATACGGCAAAGCTTAGCAAGTACAATATGATATGTTGGCTACAGGGTCACAACTACAAGGCACATGAGAGTAAGGGAGA
Organism: Flaveria ramosissima; assembly: GCA_025215565.1. Classification (NCBI taxonomy): domain Eukaryota; kingdom Viridiplantae; phylum Streptophyta; class Magnoliopsida; order Asterales; family Asteraceae; genus Flaveria; species Flaveria ramosissima. The sequence continues at coordinate 29,892,249 of CM046036.1, forward strand.
AAAGTTGGTGAGCTTAGGAGGATGATGGTATGGTTTGTTAGAACACAAGAAAACAAGTTTAACCTTTAAACTTTCTGAAAAACGCAGCGGAAGATAGACATTATAACATTTTTATAATCTGAAAAAATTTTGTGTTCTTAATGATGTTTTAAGATGGAAAAACAAACCCAAATCAAAAGGATCATTAATATGTGAATGAACAAGCTATGAACATATGTTAAAACTATATAAAATCACAGCCACAATGAGCTGTGATTACTACCTCTTTGTCCAGCTGAAAATCGACCAAAATAGGATGATAAGATGCTAGAAAATCGGCCAAGGCTCCAAGGAAGGACCCCTCAAGCTAGTATACCCCAAGCCTCCTTGCAAACACCTCTTCTTGCTAGGGAGATGACACCAAAACAACCACAAAACCCTCTTCTTGCTGCTGGCCAAAAATTTAGAGAGAAAAGTGGGAGGTTTTTGTCTATTGCATGTGAAGAGAGATGAGAGATCAAAGGGGACAAGACTTAATAATGTGTGATGTGTTCAAAGAAAAAGGTCCAATGACAATCAAGGGGGGGCTGAAAATTTGAAACCAAAAGGGTTTCCCCCTTTTTAATTTGAACACATACACACATGTTAAATGTCTTGTAACTAGACATACAATTAACCATTTAATTGTATGTACAAGTTATATAACTTATACAATTGATCATTTATCTTTATAAGTTATAATCTCTCATCATTATTTGGTGTCATCTAACCATTTAAATAACATATCAAATAATATTATTGAACAAAATATCCTAATAAGTTGTTCCCTCTCATATGCAACTTATTTAGAAAACCCATTTTCTAAATTGGTGTAAATATTTAATTGCATGATCATATCATCAATTAAATATTAATTGGTGTTTGCTAAGCTTGTTATTGGGTATAACCCGACTTGGATCATAACGTACTAACCACATCAATATTCTAAGTGTCTTGGGCACACAGAATCCTACAATCTTCCACTTGCCCAAGATTCATAGAAGATTGATGCAAGCAGTAAATACCGCCTAACAACGGTTTACTACCCTTAATACGCATGACTTATAGCCATTCAATAACATCATCCCTTTCAAGTACCCTACTTGAAATGATTTAGGTGAATCAATCATCTATCCTTTTGTTACAGATGTCATGTTAAATCCAAGGACACAGAATGATCATTCCTTGTTGATTTAACTTAATCAGGCCTTAGACATCTAACTCTCAACGAATAAGAGGAACAAATTCCATCTCGACTACATACGTTTCTCACAAACACCTCGTGTCATACCTGAACATAGCCTTATGTGTTGTCCACTATTTCAGGACACTGAAGAAGAAGCTCAAGGTATAATACTTGGTGAATATCAAAACCCAATATGTATCTCAGGTCGGAGGATACCAAATGATATTCGCCTTTACTCAAATTTACTTATGATCAATCAATAAGATTCCATGTAGTAAAATTTGAGATGCGGGTTAGTCCAATATTTGCATCCCACAAATATCTATGAACCTTGGTAGCAACCCATTACTCTATATTCATCCTTATGAATATCAACCAATCCAAGTTCATAATAATCTTACCCTCACACTTGTTCCCACAAGTATGAACGACTACGGACATTTAGAGTAAACAATTTACTCATGGATTAAACATGCTAAATTGGAACATTAATTGAAACATTATAACCAAATAATTTTATTCAAATAATAAAGAGTTCCACATATCCAAATACAAAGTTTACAGATCAAATCCAATCACTAGAATATCGAAGTCCCATGGCACAAGTATGACCTTCATGCTTTGCCTTTTCAAGGAGCTTCGTGAGAGGATCCGCTATGTTTTGATCCGTGTGAACTTTGTGAATACATATCTTTCCCTTTTCAACTTCATCCCGTATGTAGTTGAATCTCCGCTCAATGTGCCTAGTCTTTTGATGAGCATGAGGTTCCTTGATTTGAGCAATCGCACCCTCGTTATCACAAAAGATCTCTAGGGGGTCTTGAATGGAAGGGACAACCCCTAGATCGGCAATGAATTTCTTCAACCATGCAGCTTCTTGAGTTGCCAATGAGGCGGTGACGTATTCTGATTCTGTAGTTGATAGAGCCACCACATCCTGCTTGGAGCTCTTCCAAGAGACCGCTCCTCCATTCAGAATGAACATATATCCCGATTGTGACCGAGAATCATCACGATCGGTTTGGAAACTCGCATCCGTGTAACCTTTTACAACGAGTTCCTCATCACCAGATCCATAGATTAGGAACATATCCCTTGTCCTCCTTAGGTACTTAAGTATGTTCTTAACAGCCATCCAATGACTGTTTCCAGGATTTTACTGGTAACGGCTTGTCATGCTTAAGGCGCATGACACGTCCGGTCGAGTGCATATCATCGCATACATGATGGATCCAATAGCAGATGCGTATGGGATTGCCTTCATTTTATCTTGCTCATCCTTTGAGCTTGGACATTGAGTCGTACTCAATATCGTTCCTCTTTGAATAGGTACGGTACCTTTCTTAGAGTTCTCCATCTTGAACCTTTTCAAGATTTTATCAATATACGCACTTTGATTTAAACCAATCAACCGCCTTGATCTATCCCTATAGATCTTTATTCCCAGAATATAGGCGGCTTCTCCAAGATCCTTAATGGAAAAACAACTTCCAAGCCAGGTTTTTACACCTTCCAAGGTTGGAATGTCATTTCCAAATAGTAGTATGTCATCAACATACAATACTAGGAAAGTTATTGTGCTCCCACTAGCCTTCTTATACACACAAGCCTCATCAGCGTTTTTGATGAAGCCAAATTTCTTTACCTCCTCATCAAAACGATGATTCCAGCTTCTAGATGCTTGTTTCAATCCATAGATTGATTTCTTTAATTTGCATACTTTATTAGGATGTTTTGGATCGACAAAACCTTCAGGCTGAACCATATAGACATCTTCCTCAAGATATCCATTTAGGAAAGCCGTTTTGACATCCATTTGCCAAATCTCATAATCATAATGAGCAGCTATGGCAAACAATATCCTTATAGACTTTAGCATCGCAACAGGTGAGAAGGTTTCATCATAATCAACCCCTTGAGTTTGAGTGAAACCTTTGCTACAAGTCTAGCTTTATAAGTATCCAAGTTTCCACGCATATCGGTTTTCTTCTTGAAAACCCACTTACTTCCAACTACTTTGGAATTAAGAGGTGGTACAACAAGTTCCCAAACTTCATTTTCATACATGGATTGCACCTCAACGTTCATGGCCTCAAGCCATTTGTCACAATCCAAATTGGACACTGCATCATGGTATGTGGTTGGTTCATCTGAATCTACCACATAGCATCCATCTATGAAAAATCCGTATCTTTCAGGTGGATTACTAGTTCTACCACTTCTGCGAACGTTTTATGTGTATTGATCAACCATTTGATCATCTTCAACATCCTCATGTTGAGTGCTAGTTTCAACCAAACGTGCATCGGGTTGTGGTTCTTGATCTTCCTCAAGATCCACTGTTCTACTGCTAGCTCCTTTCATAAGGAACTTTGCTTCTAAGAACTCACCCTTTCTGGTAACAAACACCTTTTGTTCCAGTGGATCATAGAAATAATATCCCATAGAATCTTTAGGATATCCAACAAAGATACACTTGGTGGATCGGACTTCTAATTTGTTTGGGGTGGGAGTCTTAACATAAGCTTCACAACCCCAGACCCTTAAGTATGATAGGGATGGAACTCTTCCATGCCATATCTCAAAAGGTGTCCTTTCCACCTTTTTGGTTGGGGCCATATTTAAAATACGGGCCGCGGAGAGCAAAGCGAAACCCCAAAATGATAGAGGAAATGTGCTTCTAGCCATCATAGATCGGACCATATCCAATAAGGTTCGATTCCTCCTCTCAGACACACCATTATGTTGTGGTGTTCCAGGTGGAGTGAGTTGTGAGACAATCCCACAACTCCTAAGATGATCTTGAAAAGCATCACTTAGGTATTCACCTCCTCTATCGGTACGGAGAACTTTAATTGACTTGTTGAGTTGATTTTCTACTTCATTCTTGAAGATTTTGAACATTTCAAAAGCTTCATCTTTGTGCCTTAATAAGTACACATACCCATAGCGACTATAATCGTAGGTAAAGGTAATGAAGTATCTTTCACCATTCCTAGTCATTGGCTTAAAAGGACCACATACATCCGAATGTATGATTCCTAATAAATCTTTTGCCCTTTCGTTAGTCCCACTAAAGGGTGCCTTAGTCATTTTACCTTGTAAACAAGATTCACATACATCAAATGAATCACATTCATTTGTTTTTAAAAGACCATTCTTTTGAAGTATTTGTATACGTTTCTTGTTTATATGACCAAGACGACAATGCCAAAGATAGGTATCATTCAAGTCCAACTTGAGTTTCTTGGTGTTAGTTTGGTACAATGAACTATTTAAAGCGTTTTCATGAACCAATTCATAAATACCATTAATGGGAATTGCTTTAAAATAGAACATATCATTTAAAGAAACATGAATATCATTTTCAACAAAAGATAATACATAATCATAATGTCTTAATTGGGATACAGAAATAATGTTCCTAGTCAAACTAGGAGCATACAAAATATTCTTCAAAATAACATCCAAGCCACTTGGAAGTTTTAGGATGTAGTCCCCACGAGCTTCAACTTGGACTTTGGTTCCATTGCCCATGAAGAGACTAACATCCCCTTGATTGAAGTCCCTACTTCTTGTGAACCCCTGCAACAAATTGCAAATATGAGTTTCACATCCGGTATCCAATACCCATGTGTTAGAAGATGTAACATTAAGATCAATATGAATCATGTATATTGTACTTGAGGTCTGCCCGGCATCTCTCTTGGCTTTCAACTCTTGGAGATGGACAGGACAATTCCTTGCGCAATGTCCAATCTCCCCACACTTGAAGCATGGGTCATTGGTAGCAACCTTTTGCTTCTTCTCCTGTGGTTTGGGTGGTACCCTTACCACCCCTTTCCCCTTTCCCAAGACGGGTCCCTTACCCTTGGCAACCTTTGCCTTGGGTGCGGGATAAGGCCTTTTCTTGTTCCCACCTTCATTGATGGTGAGAACAGGTAAAACCCTTTTACCCATGGCCGCCTCAGCCGTTTTGAGCATTGAGTGAAGCTCACCAATGCTCTTGTCCCAAGCATTCATGTTGTAGTTCAACACAAATGTCTCGAACTTCTTGGTAAGGCCATTAAGGATCAAATCCGTGGCCAATTCCTTCGAGACGGGACAATTAAGCCTCTCGAGGCGGTCAATATGACTTTTCATCTTAAGAACATAAGATGAAACAGATTGGTTGTCGTCCATACGACATGCATGGAGTGCTCGAACCGTTTCGAAGCGCTCAACCCTTGCTTGTTGTTGGAACGTTTCCTTCAGCTGGGTTATCATGTCATAAGCTCCGTGATGTTCATACTCCTTTTGGAGATCCGGAGTCATGCTCGCTAGCATGAGACAAGACACTTGGACGGAGTCCTCAGTGTACTTCAACCAATCGTTGAAGGCCTCCTGATCATCCTCAGTAGGTTGATCGGGGATAGGGTCGTCTAAAACATATGATCGTTTCTCATGCTTGAGAACGATTCTCAAGTTTCGATACCAATCAATAAAGTTGTTATGATTTAGACGTTCCTTTTGGAGGATCGCACGTAATGATTGGTTGGATGCGGATGAGTTATCGTGATTTTCATTGTTGGTGGCCATCTACAAAATTTAACAAAGGTCTATTTAGTATTTTCGATATTGCTATTTTTAATAATTAACGCCTTTTAAGGTCATTTTTTATATTAAAATCTAGAACCCAACATTACATTTAAATTGTGGTTAGGTGACCTTTATCCCACGATTTAAATTAATAAGGTGGTCAACGATTGACGGTTGCAACCATTTGCAACTTCTAGAGGCATGGGATCGACTTAAAACATCATATGCAAAGTCGGCATGTTAATCCCATCAACACCATTTGGAAACCATATTTAGGTGATCCATTTAACATGGTTTGCAAATCAAGTTATCCTACTTGCCCGCACGTGTGAGTTTACCCACATAAGTGGTTAGGTGACCTTTATCCCACCAATGTGGTATCCCCACCTTAAATCACAAGTTCCCTCTAAATGGTTAGGTGACCTTTATCCCATTTAGAGTTTCCAAATGACTCAAGTGTTGTGCAAAAGGACGGTGTTAAACTTGTTTGTCAAAAGTTTAGAGATTACTTAATTCTAGGTTTAGAAAACTCTATGTACTTGTATTTGCATGCTTTCAAATACAAGATACCCTATGGTTCTCTTTTAATAAAACTTCTTTTATTTTGAAATCATTAATCCTTTTAATAACCTTTTATTAGTCACTTAATGATTAGGAACCAAAAAATTCAGCTTGTTATGATAATTTATTTAGATTGTTAAGCATATCCATATATCAAACAATCAACATAAAATGAATAATCAAACAAGCATATTTCATACAACCACATGTGCATAACCATAGCCACTAAGTTGACTACACTTGTTTGCCATCACAAGTGTTGTCATAAGGTCTTTCCTAAGGGTTTACAATGACACATCATATGTGTCCATGAACTCCCACTTGATTCCACATCCAAATGCTTCAAGTGTACATGTCTTTGATGTCCATCTTTGGGTCTTGATCTTGTGCATCTTCCTTTTACAAATTTGTATCCTAATACATTTTTCTAATAAAAGAAATGCACCTATTCTATTTATTACATAACCAAATGAATAAATAAATACAACCCACATGATAAACATAAATATTACAACCCAATTGAATGAATAAAACCAACCATTCCAATCATCCAAATCAAAAGGCCAAAAGCTAGGTTATGCACACTAACATCTATTGATCATATCATCCAAACATATAATGAAACCCCACTTAAAACCACCAAATTTCAGCCAACATAAACTGAAATTTTGGGTTTTAAACATTGTCCAAACAATCAACATTTCATAATATATATCTTTCAAGATCTAATCACTAGCATGTGTGATATGACCTTGAAAGTTTGGGGAATCATTCATACAAAATATAGCAGCCCAAAATCAGCCATAAAAGGTAGATAATACTTCTTTAAAACCGATTTTAAAGACTATGAACAAGCAAGTTATCCACATAACCGGCTCTGATACCATTGATGGGTTTGTTAGAACACAAGAAAACTAGTTTAACCTTTTAAACTTTCTGAAAAACGCAGCGGAAGATAGACATTATAACATGTTTATAATCTGAAAATTTTGTGTTCTTAATGATGTTTTAAGATGGAAAAACAAACCCAAATCAAAAGGACCATTAATATGTGAATGAACAAGCTATGAACATATGTTAAACTATATAAAATCACAGCCACAATGAGCTGTGATTACTACCTCTTTGTCCAGCTGAAAATCGACCAAAATAGGATGATAAGATGCTAGAAAATTGGCCAAGGCTCCAAGGAAGGACCCCTCAAGCTAGTATACCCCAAGCCTCCTTGCAAACACCTCTTCTTGCTAGGGAGATGACACCAAAACAACCACAAAACCCTCTTCTTGCTGCTGGCCGAAAATTTAGAGAGAAAAGTGGGAGGTTTTTGTCTATTGCATGTGAAGAGAGAAGTGAGAGATCAAAGGGGACAAGACTTAATAATGTGTGATGTGTCCAAAGAAAAAGGTCCAATGACAATCAAGGGGGGGGGCGAAAATTTGAAACCAAAAGGGTTTCCCCCTTTTTAATTTGAACACATACACACATGTTAAAATGTCTTGTAACTAGACATACAATTAACCATTTAATTGTATGTACAAGTTATATAACTTATACAATTGATCATTTATCTTTATAAGTTATAATCTCTCATTATTATTTGGTGTCATCTAACCAATTTAAATAACACATCAAATAATATTATTGAACAAAATATCCTAATAAGTTGTTCCCTCTCATATGCAACTTATTTAGAAAACCCATTTTCTAAATTGGTGTAAATATTTAATTGCATGATCATATCATCAATTAAATATTAATTGGTGTTTGCTAAGCTTGTTATTGGGTATAACCCGACTTGGATCATAACGTACTAACCACATCAATATTCTAAGTGTCTTGGGCACACAGAATCCTACAATGTAATGGTTGTTGAGCTTGACACTGGGGTGAGATTCAGAATTGAAGCTCCAAACCCATCCATAGAGCAATAAAGTAAACTCTCTGCTGATCCTATAACCGTTGAATCTAAAGATCAGCACAAAGGAAAGGAAAAACTGATCAGAGAGCCTCGTGCAGTTATCCCTGGCAAAGTATGGCCACTGGGAACAACAGTTAGAGAAATCACTGAACAGAAGTCAACCCTGATAGAGCTCTATGACCATATCACAACTCCCAGTTCTGTGGAAGAAAACAGGATTATGGCCTAGAAATATGATCCAGACTGGGATTGTGCAATCATCAAGAGGACATCTTGAAGAATTCAATACTTCCATGATGTAAAAGCATTACTAAGTCTTCCTGAGAGAGATGTTAAGGACTTGCAAAGCCTAATCATCTCTAACTATCCAATCCATCCAAAGGGAAGAGACTTTTCTGTGTCTGTGGGTAGGCTGAAAACAAAGTTTATAGATGATGTGCTGAAAGAGGCTAAGAGAGAAGATGCTAAACACAAGAAAAGACTTCAAAAGGAAAGAAGATCAAACACCAACTCCTCTACATTAGTTGATGATGAATTCTTAAGGAGGGTTGGATACACTAACAGAAAAACAGCAGCCATCAAAGTCATTGCAGGAAATCAATTCACTATTCCTATAATTGAGTGGGGATATGTTGAGAAAACAAAAGAGCTGGTGCTACTGAGGAATGCTGAAGAGAAGAAAGGTGATAAGATAAGAATTTTTGATCCATTGGAGATCAAATCGCTTCACCCAAGCTATACATCGTATCTGCATGACAAATTCTTCCCAAAGCTAACTGATGAAAGAGCACAAAATGACCTATGTCTATATGTGCATATGATTCAAGTGATTGACAAACTGCACGCAAAGGCATACAAAAGAAGAAAACATGACGCTAGACTGTTGAAAGGATCTATTTTTGAAGAAGTTTCAGAACTGAGAATTTCAGAGGAAGATGAGCTAGAAATTGTCAACAATCAAAGTGTTGTGGAAACTCTAACAACAGAAGAAGACATTCTGGGAATAAGTTTTGAGACACTTCAAAAGATATGCAGAATGGGGATCAAGTACAAATACGATGATCAAAAGGATGCAGTATTTTATTTCAACAAGAAGATGGTGTCAAGAATGAAGGAGCTTTCAGTTTTAAAGAGCTTATTACAAGTATCTAAGCCTAAGGGGGAGTATTGTTAGATCTAGAAACAATAGGTCTAGATCCTTTTGTATAGGCTTAGAACTTTAATCAAAACTTGTAATGAATATTTGTAATTCATTATTTTGATGTATGCTTTATGTATATAGGTTAGCCCATATGTGTGTTGATTTATGTGTATGATTGCAGGATCAAACATTAGACTTAGTTAACTTCTGAAATTGACTAAGTGTAAGAAACATCTATGGATGAACACTGCAGGATCGGGTTTTGTCACTTAACACTTGTGATTCTCTCAAACTCACTTATAATATCACTCAAACAAGATGAAGCAATGCCTTTAACAAGAGTTGATAATAATATAATAAGTAATCAAAGGAACAAACAGAAGTATTTTCAAGGTACTTGTATATATTACTTCTCAACTCAAGATTACAAGACACTTACAAGCATGAAACAAGAGTTACAATTGAGAAACTATATATACTAGATCCTACAGCCGGTTATACTTGATACCAGCTGGAAACCTACGACTAAAGCATATACTACAATGCTATAGTTAAGGTATCTTAGATAAAGTATTATCTAAGATATGGTAGTCATGACATGTCCATGACTTACCTTTTGTCACCAACTAAAGATGGCAACTGTACTTAACATAAAAAGGTAAACAGTAGATTAAAGTATGGTCAACTACATGGCTTTTGAGAAAACGCCATGCAGTATCTCAGAGATTTGCAGCGGAGTGTCAGACAGACCATACTTATGTCTACTGGATAATAGAAGTGTCTTCCGAAGGTTAACTGGCTTCGGAAGAACAAGTTCTTCCGAAGCCACTTATACTTCGGAAGATGCTTCTATTCTTCCGAGGCTTTGAGGACTTCTTTATACTTCGGAAGTTGACTTCAGAACTTTGTCTTTAAGTCTTGATCTTCGGAAGTAGCTTCTTTATCTTCGGAAGTTGGAGTTTTCCTTCGGAAGTGTATTTTACACTTAGACTTCGGAAGAGCTCCTTCTTCCTTCGGAAGTTCTACACTTGGCTTCGGAAGTCCTTTGTATGTTGTACTCAAAATCTTCTAAGTGACATAGTTTTGGTTGCAACAGCCTCTCTTGATCCAACAAACACTTTTGTTCATCCATAGATATGTTCTTCCATAGAGCTTTATCCAACTTGCACACATAGTTTGGATGCTGTGGGTCTTCAAATCCTGGAGGCTGGCATACATAGACTTCCCTATCTATATCCCCATATAGAAAGGCACACTTGACATCAAGCTGGTAGACAGTGAAATTCTTGGATGCAGCATAAGCAAGGAAGATCCTAACTGCCTCAAGTCTTGCAACAGGTGCAAAGACATCAGTATAATCAATTCCTTCATCTTGAGTGTATCCTTGAACCACCAGTCTTGCCTTGTTCTTGATAATCAAGCCTCTGTCATCTTTTTTGTTTCTGAATACCCATTTGGTGCCTATAGGTACTTGACCAGATGGTAGCGGACATAGGTTCCAAACCTTTTGTCTTTTGAATTGAAGCAGCTCCTCTTGCATTGATTCAACCCAGCTACTATCTTTCAAGGCATATTCCACCTTCTTGGGTTCCATTTGGGATAAGAAGCATGAGTACAAGCAGACATTCCCATTATGAGTTTGTCCCCTTGTTCTCACACCCTCAGAGACTTCCCCTATGATGTTTTCAGCTGGATGAGTATTGTGAATTCTAAGTCTTGGAATCACCTCCAGTTGCAAAGATAAGTCCAAGTTGGACATATTTTGCTCAGGAGCTTGAATGCTTGGTCCAGCTGTTGTTTCAATCTCATTCAATGAGGACTGATTGAATGAAAGAGAAACATCATCATTTCTTTGCTGTGAAGCATCATTAACAGTTGCATGTTCCTTCAAAATGCTGCTTCCATCAGCTTGGTGTTGTGCAGGATCACCTGAGGAGACTTGAAGATCATCAGGTGAATCCCTTGTTGAAGTTCCATTATTTCTTGAAATGGTTATGCTGTCTGATCTTTCAATAGTGGGAACTTGATTTGATGTAGTTCTTGGAGAACTTGGAGCAGGTCTGGGAAGCTCAAATAGTTGATCTTCATCAGAATTGCTTTGAGCACCTGTTCCAGCTGAAACATTCTCACAAGATGGTTTAGAATAGTTTGGAAACAATTCTAAATCAAAGATATGATCAGGGCCATTCCCCCTAACACAAGGAGTGTGCTCATTAACTACAATGTTGGAGGATTCCTCAAATTGTTGGTTTTTAATATTATAAACCATGTAAGCTTTAGAATAGGAGGAATATCCAACAAGATAGCATCATCTGACTTTTCAGCAAATTTTGCCAAATTGTCTTTTGTGTTAAGTATGGTACACCTGCTGCCAAAGGACCTTAGAAAGCCAATGAACGGTGGCCTCTTGTTCCATAACTCATAAGGGGTCTTTCCATGTGGCTTTACTACAAGAACTCTGTTCTGCACATAGCATGCAGTGTTGACTGCCTCTGCCCAGAATGTTAGAGGCAGCTTTGAATCAGCTAACATAGTCCGAGCAGCCTCAATAAGTGTCCTATTTCTCCTCTCAGCAACACCATTTTGTTGAGGAGTTCTATGAGCACTGTATTGTCTGGCAATCCCTTTTGAGTTACAAAATGAGTCAAGAACAAAGTTCTTAAACTCAGTCCCTTGATCACTTCTAATTATTTTGACCTTGTGATCAACTTGATTTTCTATTTTAAGAATAAAAGATTTTAAAGTTTCAGCAGTTTCATCTTTAGTTCTTAAAAAGAATACCCATGTAAATCTAGTAAAATCATCAACTACCACAAGGCAATATGATTTCCTTCCAATGCTCATTATACTTGTGGGACCAAATAGTCCATGTGCAATAAGTGTAATGGAGTAGTGATAGAGTTAACAACCTTGGATTTATGAGAAGACCTGTTTTATTTCCCTTTTAGGCAAGCAACACAGTTATCTTTGCAGAAAAATTCCTTTTTAGGCAAACCATGTACCAAGTTATTTTTAGCCAATTTATTCATTGTCTTAAAATTGACATGACACATTCGTTTATGCCATAGTGTTGACTCATCACTATCAGCTTTGGAAAGAAAGCATGATACTTCTCCCATTGGAGAAGCATTGTTCATATCAAGCTTGTACATATCCCCTCTCCTGGGAGATCTAAGAAGCACCAATTCCTGAGGAATTGTCATCCCAGGTTTGAGGATGATGCACTCATGTTCTGTGAAAAGCATTTGATGCTTTTGATCACAGAATTGAGAAACACTTAACAGGTTGTGTTCAAGCTGTTTGACAAAATTAACTTTGTCAACCTTTAACTTTCCATTGGATATACTTCCTCTGCCAGAAATATATCCTCTGGCCTCACCTCCAAACTGGACAGGACCTCCATCATAATGTTGAAATTGTTGAAGGAGAGATCTGTTCCCTGTCATGTGCCTGGAGCATCCACTATCTACAATCCAAATGTTGTTATTCTTGTCATATGGATGTCCCTGCACATAAGGTGAGATAATTAGTTTTGATTGGAAACCCAAGCCTTGTTGGTCTTGGGTTCTTCCAATGAGAGTGACATGATTGAACCAAAATCTATGCATGGGGGTTCAATAGATGTCTTTGAAGAAGAGGTTTGGGCTACAACATCTTCCTTGATCTTCCATTCCATCCCTTGGTTGATCATAGAAGATGAGCTTGATGAAGCTTTTGTAGCTTGGCATTCTTCCGAAGCTTCTTTCTTTTCGGAAGAGACCTTCACCACCTTTTCTTCCGAAGCAGTCTTCTTCTGGGATGGTTTCAAGGGGACTCTTTTGTGAGTCTTTGCAGCTTTAACTTCCGAAGCCTTTTTCCTTTCGGAAGAAGAGTTTTCTTCCGAGAGAAGCCTTGCTTCGGAGACAAGCTTTCCCTTTTTCATCACTTGAACCATTTGATATGGTCCAAATGTGAAACCTTCCCTGACTCCTTCTCTTTTAACATTATTTGCATAATGTGTGCTAGCAGGATTGTAGTAACAATCTTTAGCCATGTGGTTTTGCAGACCACACATTATGCATGCAATGTTAATTTTCTGGGAATGAGAGGATTGCTGTTTCTTGTTCTTTTTCTCCTCATCAGCAACCTTTCCCTTTAACTTCTGATCCTTTGGTAGGATAGGAGTACTGGTACTATACTCCTTTCCTGAATCAGAAGGTCCAACCACCTGAAATCCTGCTGATATGAATTCACCCTTTTGCTTTGGGTCTATCTTCAGTTTGGATTCATCCACCTTCTTGGCAGTTTTTCTGGCTGCTTTAGCCCTGCTTCTTCTGGCTTTGGTGGTCAGGGTTTGATCATCATTGGCTGGGGAGGGCACAATTACCTGTTCCTTCCCTGTGGCATCACTCTTTGACTCTTGAGAAGGTGGGTCAACAGATGGAACCTCTTGCTCTTCAGTACCACACCTTGGTTGTCTTACAGACTCATAAGAGTGTGGTGGAGCAATTTCATTGGTTCCCAACCCACTTTTGTTTTGATAACAAAGTTTGGAGTGAGAGGATGATGCAAGTATGGCTTGGAAGTTTTGCTCGGAAATAGCATACTTCCTGGCTTGAGCCTTAGCAGTGACAAGCTGGGCTTGAGCCTCAGTCAATTTGGATATTAAATCCTTGATTTGAGTCTTGTAGTTGGTGTGTTCATGTTTTAAAAGAGATACAGTTTTCTCTAACTCCTCAATTTTCTTTTGGTAGTCAGATTCAGCCCTTTTAAAGTCAGATTTTAACACATTTAAAGACTCAATATCGGATTTAATTTCCATATTGTAGTCCTGATACAATTTAACCTTAGCAATACAAGCAGGGGTACAGAGATGTTCATATACCTTATTTTCATCTGTTCCTGCCATGAGTGCTTGAGCAGGAGTCACATCTTGAACCATAAAGCTCCAGTCAACTTCTTGAGCCATTGTTGTTGTTTCAGTTGACTTTCCGTTGGGCTTTGATGTAGAAGGATGTGTGGAGGCCTGTGAGGTTCCCGGGTTAGACTTGGGAGCCTTGCATTCCCTTGCAAAATGGTCAAGCTGGTTACAGTTGTAACATTTAGCCTTGCTTTTGTCAAACCCAAACTTGCTAGTGATTGGGTTTTGAGGGAATTGCCTTCCAGTTCTCTTAAAGAACTTCTTCGCTCTGTAGGTTAGAAGAGCCATTTGTTGGACAATGTCCACATACTCTATGTCATCTGGACTGAAGCACTCAAGATCATCAAAGCAGAATTGATGATCATTGGAGTGTCCACTCCCTGAAACAAACGCACAGCCCTCCTGAAAGGAGCTTTGCTGAGCTTGATGAGATCTTGGAGTCTCAGGGAATGTGATGTAAGGCCCCAGATGAACAAGATGGCTGCTGGGTGTATGACAGGTACTGCTGAGACTGGGAGATACCTGAGCCTTCAGCAACCATTAAAGCGTTGCTAGTAGGAAGGCTCAAGGGTCTGCTTGCTTGGTGACCCTTCTTGCTTTCCATTTCCAAACGGTATCCATCAAGGATCCCATAGAGTTCGGTCATGGTGAGTGTGTTTAAATTCTCTGTTCTCTTGATGGAGACACAGTAGAAAGTCCACTCATTGGGTAGAGCACTCATAAACTTTCTAGTAAGGTCTCTAAGTTCTTGAGTGATTCCCACAGATTGGAGGGAGGAGATAAGATCCATATACCTGAAATATTGTTGGCTAAAAGTTTCTCCAGCAACATAGGTGAAGTTCTCAAACTGCTGCTTCAGTGAGTCCTTCTTTGAATCATTAGAGCTTGAGTACATTTGAGCAAGAGCATCAAAGAGTTCTTTGGCTAACTTACAATGCTCAAACCCCACCATGATGGAGTTTGGGATTGCAGTCATAAGAACAGTCATAGCATTGCTGTCTATGTCAAGCTTCTTCCTGTCTTCATCGGAGTAGTCTTCAACAGCCTTCTCGATCATAGCACCGTTTCCACCAGCAACTTTTGGCTTGTACGGGCCATTAACGATGGACTGCCACATCTTGCTATCATGGTATCTGATGAAGCCTTCCATTCTTCTGCTCCAAGACCTGAAGTTTTCAGGGTCGATGATGGGAGCTTTGGTCATCGTTCCCATTTCAACTTCAGATTTGATGAGGGCCATTTTTGAGTGAGGTATAAGGAGGAATGAAAAACTGGTTGATTAGGATGGTAAGATCTCACAATCAAGAGCCTAAAAAGCTCTGATACCAATTGCAGGATCGGGTTTTGTCACTTAACACTTGTGATTCTCTCAAACTCACTTATAATATCACTCAAACAAGATGAAGCAATGCCTTTAACAAGAGTTGATAATAATATAATAAGTAATCAAAGGAACAAACAGAAGTATTTTCAAGGTACTTGTATATATTACTTCTCAACTCAAGATTACAAGACACTTACAAGCATGAAACAAGAGTTACAATTGAGAAACTATATATACTAGATCCTACAGCCGGTTATACTTGATACCAGCTGGAAACCTACGACTAAAGCATATACTACAATGCTATAGTTAAGGTATCTTAGATAAAGTATTATCTAAGATATGGTAGTCATGACATGTCCATGACTTACCTTTTGTCACCAACTAAAGATGGCAACTGTACTTAACATAAAAAGGTAAACAGTAGATTAAAGTATTGTCAACTACATGGCTTTTGAGAAAACGCCATGCAGTATCTCAGAGATTTGCAGCGGAGTGTCAGACAGACCATACTAATGTCTACTGGATAATAGAAGTGTCTTCCGAAGGTTAACTGGCTTCGGAAGAACAAGTTCTTCCGAAGCCACTTATACTTCGGAAGATGCTTCTATGCTTCCGAGGCTTTGAGGACTTCTTTATACTTCGGAAGTTGACTTCAGAACTTTGTCTTTAAGTCTTGATCTTCGGAAGTAGCTTCTTTATCTTCGGAAGTTGGAGTTTTCCTTCGGAAGTGTATTTTACACTTAGACTTCGGAAGAGCTCCTTCTTCCTTCGGAAGTTCTACACTTGGCTTCGGAAGTCCTTTGTATGTTGTACTCAAAATCTTCTAAGTGACATAGTTTTGGTTGCAACAGCCTCTCTTGATCCAACAAACACTTTTGTTCTTCCATAGATATGTTTCTTACAAACACTAACATCTGAAGATCTTCTGCGGATGTACAACAGCTCTGGAGTTCAAGGATTTAAGTGTTCCAAGTGAAGACTCCTGCGGAAGAGTAAACTTCTGCGGATGTGCAATCACCTGCGGAAGACAATCCAGCTGCGAAGTCCAAACACTTGTATTTAAATAATACAAGTGTTACAAGTCAATAAGTCAACAAGACAATTTCAAATCCCAAGAGATCTAGTGTTTCCTTAACAGAAACATGCATGCCTATAAATGTAAGTCCTAGGTTTCACATCAAAGGGCAAGCAATACGAGAGAATACACGGGCGACCAAACGGCAAACACAAAACTTCACATCAATTCACACAATCAATCAAACACAAACCCTAGCAGTCGTCACATCAATATTTCACCAACATCAACCCATTCAAAGCAATTACTGTTTATAGCATTCATTGTTTATTCATCTATAATCATTAATCAGTTTTAAAGAAATACTTTTGAATCAAATCCTGTTTGTTTATTTATTGTGCTTGTATCATTGTGTTCAACCTAATCAACATTTATCATGTTTGATATATATTTATTAATCAATTAAACAAGGTTAATGTTCATTCCGCAAACATTAACTTAATTCCATTCTAACACTAATAATTCCTGATTGCGATCCTTGGATTCACAACAAATCGTGTGAGCATGTTTCAGGATCCACATATATACTACCTACAGGTGATCCTGACCCAAGATTTGAGCTGAGAAGACCTTCAAGCTACACAACTTCAGCTCCAGTGGTAACTAACCCAGCAAATAAAGTTTCTACCAACACATCAATGACAAATCCTGCTGATACTTCTAGGGTGCCTTTAAATTCCAGCTTAGAGGCATAAAACTCAGTTGAAGGAGCTTCAAATGTAGGAGAAAATGGTGGTGGTGAAAGTGATCAAGAATTCCTTGATGCTGACAACCACTCGATTGAAGACAACATCAATGATGTCACACATTCATTGGATCAAGTCAATCTTGATAAGTGTGCTGATGTGGAGGGTGAATCCTCATTCCCAGATCAAAATTTCTCTAATTTAGATATGTCTAAGCAACTTGCTATGATCCCTCAGCTAAGGATCCACAAGTCTCACCCTACCACAAATATCACTGGAGATGTTGATTCAGGGGTCAGAACAAGTGGACAAACTCATGATGCAAATGTTTGTCTTCACTCTTGTTTCTTATCCTAGATAGAGCCAAAGAAGATTGATGAGGCTGTAAAGGATGGAAGTTGGGTTGAATCTATGTACGAGGAGCTGCTTCAATTCAAAAGGCAAAAGGTTTGGAACCTATGTCCTCTTCCTTAAGGAAAGACTACCATAGGAACCACATGGGTGTTCAGGAATAAGAAGGATGATAGAGGACTTTTCATCAAGAACAAGGCAAGACTAGTTGTTCAAGGGTATACTCAAGAAGAAGGAATTGACTACACATATGTTTTTGCTCCTGTAGCAAGACTTGAAGCTGTCAGGATATTCCTATCTTTTGCTACATCCAAGAACTTCAAGGTCTACCAACTTGATGTCAAGTGTGCTTTTCTCTATGGGGTGATTGATAAAGAGGTGTATGTCAGACAACCACCTGGGTTTGCAGATCCTGGTCATCCTGATTATGTCTACAGGGTTGATAAAGCTCTTTATGGGTTGCACCAAGCACCAAGGAAGTCGTATGAGACTCTATCTCAGTATCTCTGTCAGCATGGCTACAAAAGGGGTACTATTGATGGAACTCTCTTCATCAAAGGAACATGAAATGACATAATGCTAGTTCAAGTATATGTAGATGACATTATCTTCGGGTCAACTTAGGTTTGAAATGAGTGCCATGGGGGAACTCAATTTCTTTCTAGGAATTCAAGTGAAGCAAGTTGAAAATAGCATTTTCATAAGTCAGTCAAAGTATGTACAAGACATACTTAAAAGATTCAACATGACTTATTGTAAGGTTGCTAAGACACCCATAGCCAGAAACCACTCCCTTGGACCTGATCTTGAGGGAGAGTGTGTTGATGAACATCTCTACAGAGCAATGATTGGGTCTCTTATGTACCTCACAGCTAGCAAGCCTGATATCATGTTTGCCACATGTATTTGTGCAAGATATCAAGCC
Source organism: Flaveria ramosissima (assembly GCA_025215565.1). Classification (NCBI taxonomy): domain Eukaryota; kingdom Viridiplantae; phylum Streptophyta; class Magnoliopsida; order Asterales; family Asteraceae; genus Flaveria; species Flaveria ramosissima. The sequence continues at coordinate 29,910,915 of CM046036.1, forward strand.
AACCTTAAGATGTCACACCTAATCACTGTTAAGAGAATTTTAAGATATCTCAAAGGTGCTCCATCACTTGGCCTTTGGTATCCAAAGAATTCTGACTTCAATCTGTATGCTTATACAGATAATGACTATGGTGGTTGTAACATGACTGCAAAGTCTACACCTAGGGGATGTCAATTTCTTGGTGAAAGGATAGTCTCTTGGCAATGAAAGAAACAATCATGTGTGTCTACATCAACTGTTGAAGCTGAATACATTGCTGCTGCAGCTGCTGTGCTCAAGTGCTTTGGATTTGGAATCAGATGCTGGACTATGGAACTTCAAGGAGACTCCTATCCACATAGACAACAACAGTGCTATCTCAATCATAGAGAGTCATGTGCAGTACTTAAGGACAAAGCACATCAACATCAGGTTTTATTTGATTAGAGATAACTTTGAAAAGAGATTAATCAAACTAGTCGAAGTTAACAAAAATGAACAATATGCTGATCTGTTCACCAAAGCTTTTGATGAATAGAGATTCAAATATCTTGTATCAGCTATTGGGATGATTAATTTTGAGTAGCTTTTCTTAAAACTTAATCATATTATTTCTAAAACCTGTGTGTCCTAAGTTGTCTATTTTCTCACCTTCATAAGTCCTTGTTCTCTTTGGAAGAAAAATCTTTTTGAAAGACATTCCTTAGACTTTTTAAAATTTTGATCTTTTTATCCTTTGGAAGATTTATAATTACCTTCGGAAGAAACTTATGTCTTAGAAAACAAATAACTACTTCAGTAGATTTACCTTCGGAAGAAATTTCTGAAATATCTTCCGAAGCTTAAAATTAACTTAAGTACTTATATGTTTTCAAAGAACAATTTTATTTCAAAAGCAATTTACCTTCGGAAATTTTTATTCTTCTTAGAATAAAAACTCTAAGTAATAAATCTCTTCCGAAGCAAAATTCTCAAAACCCTTTGTGTTGATACATATGTACCTAGTTTAGGAGCTTAATGTAAATGTTTGTCATGTCTTACATATATGTAATGGATGAATTGAATGAAATACAATATGTGATTGATGATTATAATGTTTAATGTTTCATTGTTTATTGTGTAATGAAGTATATTGAACTAACTATATAGGTATGAGGTTATTGTGCATAGTTCTTAGTCAATAATGATTGAGAAACGTGTTCAAACTTAATCGTATGAAGTCTTCATGCGAATGGACCATGCTAATGGACCATACGCATGAATACTTCATGCTAATGGACCAGTCGCACGACTGAACCAGGAGACTGGATCAGTCGCACGATTGAGACATAAGATTGACTCAGTCGCACGACTAAACCTTCAGTCGTGCGTATGAATCAATCGCATGATTCAGTCGCACGACTGAACCATGCTAATGGTTCAGTCGTACGATTGAAAACCCTAACCTATAAATACCACTTAATTCGTGGAAAAACGTAACACTTCAAGAATTTCGACACACATTCGTACCCTAGCCGTCCAGAGACTCTAGAGAGCCTGTTCCAACTTCATAGTTCGCAGTTGATCTTGTTCTAATTGTTCTTAACGTTTCTTTAATCGTTAGATTGATCAGAACTGCGTTCTCACTGATTGGATTGCCAATCAAATAGGATTCCGCACTATTTGGTTAGGTATACACTCATTATCAGTTAGTACTCCGTACGTACACGGTCCAAACAAGTGGTATCAGAGCTTTGGCTCTTGATCTTGCGTGTGATTCGATTAGTCTCGGTGTAAAAATCACGTTTTTCATTCAAAAGAGTCATCTTTTTTAGTATAACAGTGTTTTCGATGTCTCCAGGTCTCAAAGTTTTCGTTTTTCGGCATATGGCAGATTAGGGTTCTTGAAAAATCGCGTTTTTGTGTCAAAGTGACAAAAACCTTCGAATTTTCAAAAACAACAGCCTTCAGTCGCACGATTGGCTCAATCGCACGACTGAACTCAATCGCACACCCATTCGCACGATTGAACTTAGTCGCTCGTCCATTCGTACGACTGAACAACCCCATTCAATTGTCTTCACTCGCTCACTCCATACGTACGACTGAATCCCAGTCGCAACCTTCATTCGCACGACTGAATCCAATCGCACGATTGAATCCAGTCGCACCATTCATTCGCACGAGTGACTCATCCGCATCTGTCCATTCGCACGAGTAAATTAGAGTTGTTCTTAAAGTTCAAAGTTAATACAAATGCAAGATCAATTTTTAGCGTTTACTGCCGGGAAAGACTCACGCATCCAAAACCTTCTGCTTCTGGAGAATGAGGTTGGAAATCACAATAAACCGCCTAAACTTATAACGTTGGATGACTATCCATAATGGAAACAGCGGTTCGAGATCTATCTTAATGGAGTTGATCCCAACCTTTGGGAGTCTATTGAGACAGGGTATAGTATGCCAGTTGGTGCTGATGGTGTTAAATTAACTTTGGGAGGTATGACTGACGGCTAGAAAGTTAAGTACAATGCTCAAAAGAAGGTGTATGCCCTGTTGACTCAGTCGATACCAAAAGATATATTTCATCAATTTTCAGAGAATAAACAGGCAAAGAAGTTATGGGAAGCGTTGGAGAAAAGGTATGATGGGAATGCATCGTTGAAAGCTTTAAAGGCAAAGGCTCTGAAGAAGGAGTTTGACAACTTCTCTTCGATGGAAAAAGAAAGCTTGGATGATGTTATCGACAGGTTCTATCATCTGATGAGTGAACTGCACACTCATGGGGTTACAACGTCTATGGAAGATAAGGTGTCAAGTTTGGCAGATGGTTTGCCAGAAAAATGGGACTCGTTTGTGTCTAATCAGAGACAAAACAATATTATGTCAAGGTTGGATATAAATGACTTCATATTGAAGTTGAGAGAGGAAGAACTGAGGATGAAATACAAGTCTCAGAAAGGATTCTATGACCAGAATCCTTCACTTTATAACTCAACTCCCAATCCAAACCACTCAGAAGCACCTCTTCAAACTGCTTTTGTGTCTAGTTCAGCAGCTCCTTCCCAATCCACTGCTTCAGGATCAGAAACATTATGGTCGTCTTGCACCTAATAATATATTGTACCTGAAGCCAATGCTACTAAGTTGAAGACCGAGAATCTCGGTAATATTATTATGGAGGTTGCAAAGGAGCACATGGTCCTTCTAGTTGCAGTTGTTCATTCTTATGATGGTCTAGTTGCAGGAAAAATTGGAAATTGCCATCTCGCCGATGAAGACTACGAGCAGGTGGATGAAAATGAACTAGAAAAAATGGATATTATGTGGGCTTTGGCAAGTGCTGTCAGGAGAGCTAAAAAGTTTATGAAAAAGACTGGACAGAATTTGGTAGCCACAAAAGATACTACCTTTGGTTTCGACAAAACCAAGGTCACCTGTTTTAATTGTGGTGAAAAGGGGCATTTCAAACGTGAATGTGTAAAGTCCAAGAAAACAGGTAACGGAAATCCATTCTCAACTTTCAACCGTCAAGAAAAAGACATGGTTGGAACTAGTTCTTCAAATAAAGAGACTAAGGCACTAACTGCTCAAGATGATAAAGGACAAGACTGGTCTTTCCGGTTTGTCTCTCCTAGAGAATCAAACATTGCTTGTGTCGAATCATTGGATGATGGGTCTGCTAGTGAAGGTGATATTGCAGCTGAGCAAGTTGTGTCAGATTCAGAAGAGGCTGTGAATGTATTAAATCACCTAGTTGAATAGGAACTCAGAACGACATGTTCAGAATCTCCGACATCCGAAGCATTTAATTCTGGATTGATGGCTGATTCATCTGAATCTTCACAGGTAAGTACAAAAGATCAACTTTTTGAAAAACATGCGTGTAATGATTGTAACAAATTTAGAGAAAGCATTGATCTTAAGTTTGCTAGGTTATTAGACCATAATGATAGCTTAGTAAATGATTTACAACTGTGCACAGAAGCTAATCGGATTTTAAAACAAAACGAGTGCAGTTATAAAGAGAAAATAGAACTTTTAAATAAACAACTAAGGGAAACCGAGGTTGTTGCTTTTAATCAAGCAAATGATATAAAGTTTTATATAAACTCTTTGGAAGAAACAAAGAAAGAAAAAGCAGTTTTAGAAGTCGAAGTCAACTCATTAAAACAAAAACTGCACAGTTGGACCAGTTCCTCTCACATAGTTCAAAACTTAGTGAAAGAACGGAACAATAGGGAAGGGTTGGGTTACAAAGTAGTTCCACCACCACATGAGATCCTGTTAAATACACAATGTAGACCTGTAAATAAAAACCCAATTAAGGATCATGTTGTGTCCACTCCTCTGGTTAATGATCCTGATTCCACGGGTAAACCGGTGAATTCTGTCACTAAACAGAAGGAGGCTACTTTAAAATCTAAAGGTAAGATGCCAATTGTAAATTTGGATGAACAATTTGAAAAGGTTAATGTAAAGTTAGGTTCAAACATGTCTAATTTTGAACCCAAAACAACCAAACCAGTTAACCAACCACATGCGTCACGTCAAAGTCCAAATAAACAAAAGGCTAAGGGTGTTAAAAACGTTCAAACAATGCATTTTGTTAAAGAAGCAAAAACATCTAAACAAAAAGTGTCCAAACCCAATCAGACTCAAGTCACACTTGTTTCACACTCAACTCCACAGAAACAGTTTCCTCAACATGTAGAAGGGAGATCTTGCTACAATTATGGAAAGAGAGGACATATTGCTTCTAACTGTCCTTATTATCAGACTCCCAGAAAGAAAATTGAACTTTATGATACAAAACCAAGGTCTTCTAAAAGGAGTTCTATTACTCCACCAAAGAGAATTAATGAACCTAAAGTTCAAACTGTAAGCCAGTCGTCTGTTTATCACAAACAGGCCTTACACAAAACTGGCTTATGGAAAGAAAAGTCAATTCCATTGTCTGATAATGAGAACAATAAGAAGAATGATATGCCTTCACCCTTAAATGGACAGTGGGTTGAGTTTATGATGTGTGATTCCTCCGGGTCACCCAAGCCAGTTAAGGCTTGGGTCCCAAACCTAAACTGATCATTTCTTTTTAATGTGCAGGGTGTCCGTTACAGTGCTATCACAAACACCTGGATTGTTGATAGTGGGGCGTCTAGGCACATGACCGGGAACCTGTCTCTCCTTTTCAATGTCAAACAAATTAAAGGGGGACATGTATCATTTGCTGGTAATAAAGGAGGATACATCACTTCTCAAGGTGAAGTGGGAAATCAGAAAGTCAAGTTTGATAAGGTCAACTACGTTCAACAACTACAGAATAACTTGCTTTCAGTCTCCCAGATCTGTGAAAAAGGATTCAAAGTTGTTTTTGACAACAAGCAGTGCTATGTATTAAAGAAGGATTACATTATCCCGGAGGACAAAATCTTAATGTCAGCTTCAAGATATAATGATTTATATGTCTTGGATCTATCAAAGGCCTCAACAACCGATCATAAAGTTCAATGCTTCTTGTCAAAGGCAACAGAAAAGGACTCAATCTCCTGGCATAGGAGAATGGGACACATAAATCTACGGAAGATGAATCATCTGATCCAGAATGATTTAGTGAATGGAGTAGATGTCAAGAATTTCCAACTTCCGGATTTTTGTGTAGCCTGTAAGAAAGGTAAACAGACCAAGAAGTCTCACAAGGCAAAGAAAGTAAATTCCATTGACCTGCCTCTCGAACTTCTACACATGGATCAGTTTGGTCCTGTTAGCACAAAGAGCATCGCTGGTGATTTGTATTGTTATATAGTCACTGATGATTACTCAAGATTCTCTTGGGTGATGTTTCTGAAATCCAAATCAGAGACGTTTGAATCCTTCAAACAGTTGGTAACTACATTGGAATCACTCTACAAGCTGAAGTGAGACAGATTCAATCAGACAACGGCACGGAGTTCAAGAACCAGCGGATGGAGGCATTCTGCAAAGAGAAAGGAATTGTACACCAGTTCACATCTGCCTACACTCCACAAATGAATGGAGTAGCTGAGCGAAAGAACAGGAGCTTGATAGAGACAGCAAGAACGATGCTAGCCAACTCGAAACTGCCTATCCAATTTTGGAACGAGGCAGTTGCCAATGCATGTTACACCCTCAATCGAGTCTTAGTGGTCAAACGACATGGCAAAACATGTTATGAGCTGCTCCAGCGACGTAAACCCAACTTGGAGTATCTAGAACCGTTTGGCGCACCGTGCATGCTGCCGAAGAAAACTCAGACTGGGAAGTTTAGTGAGAAAGCAGAAGAAGGGATCTTTCTAGGATACAATATACCAGACAAGAGAGTTTATAACAACTCACCGGGTCAGGTAGAAGGGTGGTGCAACCTTGATGTTTAGAGATACACCACCCCCTGCTGGAAAGGGACCCTCATTCTTCTTCGACTATGATGGATTCTTTAAGTCCTTCAACATCCCTCCCTCCCTTCCTGATGATGAGTTAGCAACCAGAATGATGTATGATGTCTTAAACACACCGTCCCTAGACTCGACAACATCAGTTCCACACGGTGAGTCTTCTAGTCCTTTAGGGGGAGCACTGGATGTAAGCGACTCCTCCTATGACGATGAAGAAGTGGAGACTGAACATGTGAACTAGGAGGAACAGGTTTCTTCTACATCAAGTACCAAGCATCAAACCCTGATGCCTCTGACACTTCGGAACCTCATACTCCAACAGCTTCAGATACTGAAGCTGTGGTTCACAATCTGGATAATGAGGTAGCAGTTCCCACCACTTCTGAATCCCGGTTAAATGTTTATCATCCTTTGGACAATGTCATTGGAGATGTTGGATCAAGAGTACAGACTAGAAATCAACTATACTCAGCTGATTATGCCTCAGTCATGGAAAAGGGATATCTTCACGACGGCGCATATCGATGTTTTGTGTCTCAATTTGAGCCAAAATATGTTAGTGAAGCATTAAACGATGAGGCATGGGTAAGTGTGATGCAAGAAGAACTCCTACAGTTCAAGAAGCTAGGAGTATGGACCCTTGTGGACAGACCAAAAGGTGCTAAGGTGATTGGCACAAAATGGGTCTTGAAGTGCAAGAAAGATGACCAAGGGGTTATAATCAGAAACAAGGCTCGACTTGTCGTTCAGGGTTTTAGACAAGTCGAAGGAATCGATTATAATGAAGTGTTTGCACCTGTGGCTAGAATGGAAGCAATCCGTATCTTCCTAGCCTATGCATCTTATATGAAGATTAAAGTTTATCAACTATATGTGAAGAGTGCATTCCTTCATGGTGAAATCCGGGAGACAGTGTATGTCAGTCAACCCGAAGGATTTGAGGATCCCTATCATCGGGACAGAGTTTACAAGATTGATAAAGCTCTCTATGGGCTCCATCAAGCCCCGAGAGCATGGTATGAGAAACTCTCCACTCATCTGGTGAAACACGGCTTTTGTAGAGGAGTGATTGATTGTACACTGTTCATCAAAGAAAAGGATGATGACTTACTGCTGGTACAGATTTATATTGATGACATAATCTTCGGTTCCAAAAACGAAGATCTATGTAAAGAATTTGAAGCAGTAATGAAAGCTGAATTTAAGATGAGTGCCATGAGAGAGATGAAGTTCTTTCTCGGGTTACAAATGGATCAGACACCAAAAGGAATATTTCTACATCAGACCAAGTATGTAGGTGATATCCTAAGTCGGTTCGATATGGAGAATGCTTCAGCTGCTGGAACTCCACTTGCCACGAATCATGATGTGGCACCCGACGAAAATGGTGATCTGGTTGATGCTACAATGTATAGAGGAATGATCGGATCCCTTATGTATCTCACAGCATCTCGTCTTGATATCATGTACGCTCCTTGTCTTTGTTACAGATATCAGGCGAAACCGAAAGTCAACCATCTCATTGGTGTGAAACGGATTTTCGCTATCTGAAGGGTACTCCAACACTCGGGTTGTGGTATCCACATGACGATGATTTTGAGCTTACAGCGTATAGTGACTCGGATTATGGTGGTTGCAAAATGAATTACAAGTCAACATCTGCAGGATGTCAATTTTTTGGGAGAAGATTAGTCACCTGGCAATGTAAGAAGCATAAATCCGTTGCTCTGTCAACATGTGAAGCTGAATACGTTGCTGCTGCAAGTTTCTGTTCACAAATCATCTGGATTTAACAGCAAATGCGCGACTACGATTTGAAATTCTCTAACACTCCTATCTTTGTTGACAATTCTACTGCTATAGCCGTAACTAAAAATCCTGTCCAACATACTAAAACTAAACACATCGGAATTAAATATCACTTTATACGTGAGTGTTTTGAAAAGAATTTAATCGATGTGGTTAAAATTAATACAGATTTTCAACGCGCTGACCTCTACACAAAAGCCTTTGATAAACCGAGATTTTTATATCTGTTAGAGGTCAACGGGGTGAAAAAGAAAAGTAATGTGATCACAGAGGATGAAAATGCTTAGTCCGACAACGTTTTGGTTTTATTTTCTTTTATTTTTCTTCTTTTAATTTTCTGTTTCTATAAAATCCAAAAACTCAAAAAATATTTTCGGTTTTAGAATTTTAGAGGGAGAATAGGTTAGAGTAGTATTAAATTAATTGTTTTATTTAATTACTTAAAAAAATAGAAAAAGGGGGAGAAGGACAGCTTAGCTAAAAGGATAGAAATCAAATCTGTGATACTGATTTAACGTATTTGGAAAATGATAGTACACGGGGAACTGATTATTTGGGACTTCAAAATTTTAAATAATTAAGATGCAAAGTTCAAAGTATAAGTCTGAGAAGTATAAGCGAAATAAAACGAAAAATGATAGTAAAACTAGTAAGCTACTAAGGTAACATAGAGAAAGTAGACCTAGAGGTTGCTAGTTCATTATATGATGTGTCGGTAGATTCAACACAATAGATGAATAGACCTCATTGGTGGTTTAAAATTCAAACTAAGTTGTTCAACTCGCTGTGAGTTCCCATCTCATCCCTGGTTAACACAATCAACGTAGTTCCAATAAGGGGTGACGAGCAAATAAACGCCACAAGTGTGTGCGGATGACCTCAAAAAGAGCAAAGCACATGAAAAAAATTGTTAAGCATAATCAAGCTAATAACAAATGTTGTTGGTGTGTTACGTGCAAAAAGAAAAGAAAAATGCTCTCACAAGAAGATAGGTTGTGTGCCTCTCTGCTGTGCGATGGCACTGACCTGAGGATAAGCATAACCTAAATATTCTAGAAGTCATTGTTGTTTGCGCCTCTCTGCTGTGCGATGGCACTGACCTGAGGCTTGGCATCTCTTTGAAAGCTCTTAGAATAGTTTCTTCTTGTCAAAACACCCGTAGACCGCTCAAAAATCTCCTGAGGAATGTTGATTACCATATAAGTGTGGGATCCACAAATGCTTGTTGAATTAATTAAACCTTAATTCATCACTAATGTGTGTCAAAAATCAATGTATGGATTTAAAAGGACAAGTATACTGAAAATCATCATAAGCTGCAGTTCTCGAAAGTCAAAATCATTATGTGCATCTTGTAGCTCTAGTATGATTTCCTGAAATTGCTATTAACTCTCGGACAAAACAAGAATCTAGCATCAAAATAGTTTATTAAAATGTCCCAAATGATTCTGGTATACCTGTATGATTCCATAATGAATCGTACCAGAAATGATAAAATAGAATTGAAGTTGTGCTGTCCAGAAAGTAAAATCGGTTAGAAGTACTTTAATAGGTTTAGATCCATCTCCAAATCAAAAATACAAAAATATGTCCTAATCTCATTTTAAATTTCTAGATGTTTTATTTAACTTTTAGTTTTATTAAAAAAAGTCAGACTATTCATCTGGAATCAATCTGCGAATCACTCACTCAAAAGGGTCACGTCTGAGGTGACCAAAACGTTCAAAACTAAAATGAGTCACGTCTGAGGTGAAAAATTCGGTTTTAAGTAAAAGGATCACGTCTGAGGTGATCAAATAGGTTTTCAAATTAAAAGGGTCATGTCTGAGATGATCAACAGTCATAACGTCTTATCAATAGTTAAAATGTTAAGTGTTTGAAAGTGCATAAGGTCAAACTCATAAGTATAAGCCATTCGCACGAATGGACCATGAGTATGGACCAGTCGCGCGAATGGATCATACGTATGAGCCCAATCGCACGACTGAATCACACGTATGGACCAGAAGTACGATTGGACCATAAGCATCGGTCAATCCATGCGATTGGATCACCAGAATGAACCAATCGCACGAATGGGGGTGACCGAATGAGTCAGTCGCGTGACTGAAACCTAGTCGCACGACTGAATGTGACCGACTGAGCCAGTTGCACGACTGAGACCCAGTCGCACGAATGAAGCGTGTGAATAGGTCCAGTCGCCCGACTGAAGATAAAAACAGTATAAATAGGGCTAAAGTCGGTCGCATATCCTTATCACCCTTCAATCGCTCCCTAATCGCCCGAAAGCACAAATACTCTGTCAAAAATTTTATTTAGTCGATTTCTCACTGCTATTGTGTTACTGACTTATACTCTCATCATCTGCAGGTAATTTGTGATTGAAATCGCACAAAATGCACGGGGAAATCAAACCCTAACAGGCCCAAATTGATTGAAATCAAGAAATAAGTAATAACTATCATATAGACCAACTAAACGTGCATAATGGTTAAAATAAAGGACATAAAGTGACATTTAGGGTTCCCGCGAGTCTAAAGAGTCTATACACAATGTTTAACATCAAGTTTTGACCTAGATTCAGTGTTAGAGTGTCGAACAGAGAGTTATCCGACTAGACACTCCGAATGAACTTCAATCGCGCGATTGAACTGGGCGAATGGCCCAATCGGCTGAATGAACAAGGCGTATGAGCACAATCGTCCGATTGAACTCAGCCGCATGATTAATCGGCCGATTGAACTCAGCCGCATGCTCAGTCACACGATTGAACTCAGCCGCATGCTCAGTCACCCGATTGAACTCAGCCACATGCTCAGTCGCCCGATTGAACTCAGCTGCATGCTCAGTCGCACGAAACTCAGCCACATGCTCAATCGCACGATTGAACTCAGCCGCGTGCTTAGTCGCAAGATTGAAATCAGGCGCATGCTCAATCGCCCGACTGAACTCAGTCGTATAATTCAATCGCACGATTGAACCAGACTGATTTCAAAAGAGTTTAAGTTTCAACAGTTTCTGTTATGGACAATTCTAATGTTTATGTGTCGTGTGTTACAGACATGGCGAGTAGATGGACCAAGAGCACAAAGCATAACCTTTATGCACATCTTGTAGCTCTAGTATGATTTCCTGAAATTGCTATTAACTCTCGGACAAAACAAGAATCTAGCATCAAAATAGTTTATTCAAATGTCCTAAATGATTCTGGTATACCTGTATGATTCCATAATGAACCGTACCAGAAATGATAAAATAGAATTGATGTTGTGCTGTCCAGAAAGTAAAATCGGTTAGAAGTACTCTAATAGGTTTAGATCCATCTCCAAATCAAAAATACAAAAATATGTCCTAATCTCGTTTTAAATTTCTAGGTGTTTTATTTAACTTTTAGTTTTATTAAGAAAAAGTCAGACTATTCATCTGGAATCAATCTGCGAATCACTCACTCAAAAGGGTCACGTCTGAGGTGACCAAAACGTTCAAAACTAAAATGAGTCACGTCTGAGGTGACAAATTTGGTTTTAAGTAAAAGGATCACGTCTAAGGTGATCAAATAGGTTTTCAAATTAAAAGGGTCATGTCTGAGATGATCAACAGTCATAACGTCTTATCAATAGTTAAAATGTTAAGTGTTTGAAAGTGCATAAGGTCAAACTCATAAGTATAAGCCATTCGCACGAATGGACCATGAGTATGGACCAGTTGCGCGAATGGATCATACGTATGAGCCCAATCGCACGACTGAATCAAACGTATGGACCAGAAGTACGATTGGACCATAAGCATCGGTCAATCCATGTGATTGGATCACCATAATGAACCAATCGCACGAATGGGGGTGACCGAATGAGTCAGTCGCATGACTGAAACCTAGTCTTACGACTGAATGTGACCGACTGAGCCAGTTGCACGACTGAGACCCAGTCGCATGAATGAAGCGTGCGAATAGGTCCAGTCGCCCGACTGAAGATAAAAACAGTATTAATAGGTCTAAAGTCGGTCGCATATCCTCATCACCCTTCAATCGCTCCCTAGTCGCCCGAAAGCACAAATACTCTGCCAAAAATTTTATTTAGTCGATTTCTCACTGCTATCGTGTTACTGACTTATACTCTCATCATCTGCAGGTAATTTGTGATTGAAATCGCACAAAATGCACGAGGAAATCAAACCCTAACAGGCCCAAATTGATTGAAATCAAGAAATAAGTAATAACTATCATATAGACCAACTAAACGTGCATAATAGTTAAAATAAAGGACATAAAGTGACATTTAGGGTTCCCGCGAGTCTAAAGAGTCTATACACAATGTTTAACATCAAGTTTTGACCTAGATTCAGTGTTAGAGTGTCGAACAGAGAGTTATCCGACTAGACACTCCGAATGAACTTCAATCGCGCGATTGAACTGGGCGAATGGCCCAATCGGCCGAATGAACAAGGCGTATGAGCACAATCGTCCGATTGAACTCAGCCGCATGATTAATCGGCCGATTGAACTCAGTCGCATGCTCAGTCGCACGATTGAACTCAGCCGCATGCTCAGTCACCCGATTGAACTCAGCCGCATGCTCAGTCACCCGATTGAACTCAGCCGCATGCTCAGTCGCACGATTGAACTCAGCTGCGTGCTCAGACGCACGATTGAACTCAGGCGCATGCTCAATCACCCGACTGAACTCAGTCATATAATTCAATCGTACGATTGAACCAGACTGAATTTAAAAGAGTTTAAGTTTCAACAGTTTCTGTTATGGACAATTCTAATGTTTATGTGTCGTGTGTTATAGAAACATGGCGAGTAGATGGACCAAGAGCACAAAGCATAACCTTTGTGCACATCTGGACGTAACCTCCCGGAATGCATCGGATTTTGTGGGTATTATTACATTCTTGAGACGATCAAGAATCTTCAACACGATATCTACCCCGTGCACACCATATCGATCGGTTCAGCAGGCTTTCTGGGAAAGCGCTGTAGTCCACAGGTCTGCTGAACCGCATCGTATTCGGAGTTCCATATTTGGGGAGGAGATTGAGATAAACGAGGAAGATCTGAGGAGGGTGTTAGAGTTGGGAGATGATAGTGACTGCCCAACCAGACTGCATCCACTGACAGTCCGAGGTTGTTTTCTTTGGCCTAAGTACGTGGGGGACATAAACGCAGGTGTGCTCAACAAGAGCAACATGTGCCCCCAATTCAAGTATTTAGCCCACATGCTGCTAAGGTGCATAGCCTTGAGGAAGGGAGGCTTTGATGAGCTGTCTGATCAGATCCAGAACGCTTATGTGGCTCTGGTACTAAATCATCCATTCAGCTTCTCACGGATGATCTTCAACTACTCGGTCAAGAACATAGAAGCCAAGGGAAAGGAGGGTTTCTGTATGTACCCGCGTTTCCTTCAACTGATTATCGACCAAAAGCTACCCTCACTGCCTAAAGAGCGTGATGATGTAGTTACACTGGAGGTGATGGATGACACCACATTAGGGAGGATGAAGGTATACAGGGGAAGCAGGTGAAACCCCCTGTTAGGAGATTGTTCGGGCATCTTGCCAATGCTGATTACGTGGCGCCTTCTCACAAGAAGTGGCGCCATGACGATAGTGATTCTGATGTCGAGCCTATTGAGATACCAGATGATGACTCAGACAACGATGATGACCATGGTGATGGTCAAGGAGGTGAGGCTCCGGGTGGACCCGAGCCGGCTCCAATCCACCCTGATTTTCAGATGGATGAGGAGGAGGAGTCGGACGAGGAGCCTCAGGTACGGACGGTGGGGAGCCGGGTCGTAGCCACTGAGAGAGGGATCAAGGCGGTTGGTGGACGCCAGGGTGAGTCCGGGGATGCTGTTACTACTGATGCTGATCCATCTTACACCCCGGACCAGCCCAGCAGCCAAGGGGGAGCCTCTGTTTCTACGGGCTCCAGGAAGAAGAGGATGGCTCACCCTTATGGCAAAAAGAGTAAGAGGCCTAGATTTGCTTTGACCACAGCCACCACTGCTACCACAGCCACTACCACTGCCACAGCTACCACTACTACCACACTCCTAACCACCACTACTACAGCCACCCATTCACCATCCACTCTTATCCCAACCCATATTCATCACATCCACCACTACCACCACCAGCCACCAAGCAGGTCCATCATCCCACACTACCTTCACCACCGGACCCACTCTACCCTCCATTGGGGTAGAGGAATAGCTGGCTGCACTAAACCGCATGGTGCTGAAGCTGTTAGCTGCTGATGAAGAAAGAGCTGCTAAGCTAAGTCAACTTGTGGAGCTCAATGCTACCCAAGCACAGCAGATTACCCAGCAAGCACAGCAAATCACCCAGCTTCAGGAGCTAAATGACCAATCAGTAAAGAGGATTGAGGAGTAGGAGGCCAAAAACAAGACGATCATGCTCAGACTTAAAGGATCAAAAGATGAGCCTTTGAAGATTAAATAAGGTGATGGTGATAATGATGATGATGATGATGATGATGATGAAAATGATAATGATGGTGAAGATGATGAGTCTGATGACGAAGATGTCAGTGATGATGAAGGGTCAAGGGGAAAGAGGAGAGGAGATGACGATGAAGAAGGTGATGCAGCTGCATCAGGCTCATCTCAGGGTCAAGAAAGGAGGATAAAGAAAGCACAAGACCAAGGAGCATCATCCTCGACCCCTGTTGTTGAAGAATTGACTGATAAAGACAAAAGTAATGATTATTGATGTTTATGTATTTGAAAACTTTTGTACTTGAATCTTGTATTAAAATTCTGTAATTAATGTTTATATATCTTTATCTAAGGTTTGAATGTCTTGACTAATTACTAATGGTTGATGTGTTATATGTTTAAATCAAGCAGATCAAACATCTCAGCAAGATGAGTATGATGTTGCTCCCCTACAGCAACTCAAGTCTCAATTAACAATGATTCTTGATTTGCAAGGGATTGTCAGAAGGTCGCTAAGCTATACTCCCGAAGAAGGAGAAATCATACACGACCTGACTGATGAGCAACTTGCAGAGATGTTCAAGCTAAACCCAGACGAAATTGTCAAAGATGCACCTACTTTTAATGTGACAAGTGACGACGACCTAAACGACATAGATGAAATAGAGATTGAGGATGTCACAGTTGAGTACTATCCAGAGTACATTGACTGAGAGGGCAATGTGATCCCCAACTTGGGTGACACTCTCGGTAGTGCTACATTCGATAAACTGGATGAGATGGAAAAGAGACAGAGAAGAATGAAAGCCAAGCCCAAGCCTCGGACGCTGATGTTAATATCAAGAAGGCTGAATGGGCGGCTTGTTTTGCTGAGATACGAGCCCAACGCACAGCTCAAAAGCAAAATGCCTACACCAAGCTCTACAAGGTCAAGAAACATCTAAATGTGTCTGGCAAGATTATTGCGTGGGCGTATCTTGAGGATCTTAATGTTTATGCAGTTAAGAGGGAGAAGGGAATAGAGTACTTCAGATATCCATATGATATGAAGACTCTCCCTGGTTTTGAGCTCAACCAGCTGGCACGCCTAAAGTTGTTATATACTGATCCGAGAAAAATGTCAGGCTGGTTTGAGGGTGCTTTAAGGAAAGAATACCACACCAGGTGGGTAAACTTCAGACCTCAACAACCAACGAGGTATATCCGTAGGTCTGAAGTTGATCCCATTTCTGGAAAGCCTAAAGTGGTGCTAAAGTGGAGTCCTTCGCGCACAATGTCCAAGATTCCCTTACGGAAAATGCCACAGTACTTCACTTCACACTTTAAATGGTGGTATTATGATTGGAGAACAGGCGAAGTGGTCATAGTTCTACAGAAAGAGAGCAAAATGGAAACTATCCGGGTGTTCGACCCTATGTGGCTAACCAACTTGTCTGCAGACGATGTCTATACATTATACAAGTGGCCAGTATTTTATGACGCCCAAGACATTGTACAAGCCCTCCAGTTCCAGAACGTTATACGACTCTGTTTTGCATTCGAGATACATGCAGGAGTTACTAGAGAGGAGAAGTACAATAAATTTGAGGAGCTAATGAAGAATGTCAGACACTAATGTAAACTATGTCCAAGGGGGAGTTTGTTGATACATATGTACCTAGTTTAGGAGCTTAATGTAAATGTTTGTCATGTCTTACATATATGTAATGGATGAATTGAATGAAATACAATATGTGATTGATGATTATAATGTTTAATGTTTCATTGTTTATTGTGTAATGAAGTATATTGAACTAACTATATAGGTATGAGGTTATTGTGCATAGTTCTTAGTCGATAATGATTGAGAAACATGTTCAAACTTAATAGTATGAAGTCTTCATGCGAATGGACCATGCTAATGGACCATACGCATGAATACTTCATGCTAATGGACCAGTCGCACGACTGAACCAGGAGGCTGGATCAGTCGCACGATTGAGACATAAGATTGACTCAGTCGCATGACTAAACCTTCAGTCGTGCGTATGAATCAATCGCATGATTCAGACGCACGACTGAACCATGCTAACGGTTCAGTCGTGCGATTAAAAACCCTAACCTATAAATACCACTTAATTCGTGGAAAACGTAACACTTCAAGAATTTCGACACACATTCGTACCCTAGTCGTCCAGAGACTCCAGAGAGCCTGTTCCAACTTCATAGTTCGCAGTTGATCTTGTTCTAATCGTTCTTAACATTTCTTTAATCGTTAGATTGATCAGAACTGCGTTCTCACTGATTGGATCGCCAATCAAATAGGATTCCGCACTATTTGGTTAGGTATACACGCATTATCAGTTAGTACTCCGTACGTACACGGTCCAAACACTTTGGAATACCTTCCAAAGCCAATTTGCCTTCGGAAGCTTTTCTTCAGAACTTCCGAAGCAAAATAACCTTCGAAAGATTTCTCGACTTCCAAGAAAACTACTTTTTGGGCAAAAGTAAACTACTTTTTCAGACGTGGGACCGACATCCGCATTTCAAAGTTTATCATCTTTCATTAACTTTGTCTTAAATTCATTTCATATATATACCCAGCGGTTCCCCCCTCTTTCATTATCTTCTTCATCTGAACTATTCCTCTAACCTAAATTCACCCAAACCGCCTTTGATCTTCACCTTCCTTCACCCTTAAGCTTTTCAAAATGGCCAATCTAAACTGCAGAAACAACTCTGATTTCTCTATGCAACTTCACAGGCAACACAACCAGGTTGCTCTGTTGAACTCTGAGAAGGATGATAGTTTCTCAGAGGTTTGCTGTTTTCTGGCTCTATCCAACTAATTCACCTCCCTAACCATTGATCCTACTCTTTATGAGGATCATATGCTTGAATATTAGAAAACCTGTCAAGAGGTCATCATGGATGGGGAGAAGGCACTGTATGCCGTAGTGCAGGGGCGGACAATCTTCATCACTCCAGCCATCATCAACACTCATCTTCATCAACACTCATCTTCAGCTGGACTCTGAGGGAGACTTCTCTGTAAAGACCTTCAGGAAAGGAAAGGTCTCATCCTAGTGAAAGTACCTGCTACATGTGGTCATCCACAGCTTGTCAAACAAGCATGGAGGGTGGGACCAGATTCCTGAGGATCTCTCCTTCATAGTGCATGGAATGGTTCAAGGGGTCAAGTTCAAGTACTTAGTTTGTTTATACAAATTTGCTTGCAACTTAGACTCCTTAAAGTATTACATGTTTCCTAGATATGTTCAATACATTCTCAACTGTGAACTGTGCTCACAGTTGATGGAAACAGGTAATATTCTTAAATTGGGACAGATGAAGCCTGACATCTAAAATCATGAAGAAGCCAACTGTAGGCTTCTCTGGGGTAGAAACAGCCCTTGTCCCCAAAATGTTAGAGCTCATTGCTCAAGGTGACAACCTAGCAACATAAGCTAGTGTTAAACCCACACCTTCTACATCTCAACCACCAAAAAGGCCTCAAATCACCCTCACCTACCAAAGAAAGTCCAAACAAACCCCTGCTCAAGCTATTTAGCTTTTGCAGGCCCCCATATACTCACCCATACAGGAGAAAGTAGATACTAGAGCTCCCACTTCCCCTGAGGAGCAAACCACTCCTATTTCTTCAAGGATCAGTGTTGAGGTTCCTCATGCTCAGCCTGATAAGCTTACTAGCCCAACTGCCTTAAGCCTTCACTCTGAGTCTCAACACCCAAGTGAACAATCTTCAGGGGACAGTTACCATCCCCAGCCTTTAGATTTAAACCAATCCATTCCTAACCTTGAATTCTATACTGATGAAGACTTAGGTTTCAGTGAGTACCATGAGTCTCTCTACTCTTCCCCTGCTCAAAGAGAGATGAGTGCTCCTGAGTCTCCTATGTCTAGCCTATATCAGTCACCCATTACTGAGGTGGACCTCTCTAAACCTGTTCACGAGATACATATGGAAGAGGCTCTCACTTCTGCAAGTGATTACATCATTAAGACCTCAACTATAGCAACTCAACCCATTGACACTTCAACTGAGGCTGTCAGTGAGCAGAGAAAATGCAGCAGCCAAAAACATGAAGCTGGTGGTGAGAGTGAGGACTTTGTCCAATTGTCTCATCCCCCAGTGATTCTTCTAATGAAGATGAGGGGAATTTGAGACTAAAGGTGCAAAAACTGTCAAAAACATGCACCTACATTGTCTCTAAGGTTAGTCATCTTCAATCTCAGGTGACTACCCTGTAAAACAGAATCAATGATCAGCAACTTGAGATATCTTATCTCAGGGAGAAACTAGCTGGGAGACCTTTAAAGAGAGCTCAACCAGGAACACAAGAACATATGGATGTGATTAACTTAACTCCTAGCTCACCTATGCAAGAGGGTGATGCTACCAAAAAGGGGGAGAAAGTCATTGCAATCACAGAACCTAGGAGTTCTTCATAGAGTATGGACATTAAGGACTCATCATCCTCACTTGCAATTGTGCATACTCAGCAACTTCCTCAAGTTCACTTTTGTGGACTCTCTAAACTCTCTCATTCAGAGTCTCTTTGAGGAAGGCATTCCAAGGGCTATGTCATCCCCACCCCAAGGAACTTCAAACTACATCATTAAATGGAGGTATGATGCTGACAGAAGAGCCCTCATTCTTCAAAGAGTTCAAGGGCAGCAAGAGGTATTCAACTTTCAGACCTTGAACTACTATGAAGGTCTTGACCTGATCAACATGCCACTTGTCAACCCAAGTCAATCTAGACAAGCTGGCAAGCTGGCACAAAGGATTCAAGACATAATTACTGAAGAGTTCAGCCTAACAAGGAGACAAAGGCAATTAGGTAATGTCATTGGTCAACTGGATGTTGAGGCAGACCCTAAGATTAGCTTCAAAGGGAAAACCTTGACTGAAAGCCTAGTGATAGAGCTTGAAAGCCTTGTCACACCAACAACTACTTCAGCAATTCATTCCCTCAGTGAAACAACTGTTGTTGAAGGTGTATCACAGCCTCTCTCTGGCCAGAGCTTGGATGCTACATCAAGCAATGAAGGCCAAAGCTCTCTCCACCCTGTGTCACAAAGGTCTGTGGGTGACAAAGGGAAAAGGATTTTAACTCCAGAGGGGATTGAGGAGGACGGGAGAGAGAGGAAGAGGAAGCTAAGCGGAGAAAGTTCCTCTGGGTCTTCAAACTTCATGCAAGCTGCAATCAGGGCTGCCCCCAAACCAAACACTCAAGATGATGAGTTGAGGACAGTCAGGGTTACTTACCTGCAGACCAGGAACTATGACATTGATGAGATTATATCTCTCCCCTTAGAGTAACTCAATGAACTGGCAGACATGGAAATGTCTAGGGAGAGAAAGGAAGCAGAGGATGAAAGGTTGCTCCTCCAAATTAAAGAAGAGAAGAGATAGAAAAGACTGTACAAGCATGTTCCTACTCTCTCCCCAGTTCAAGAAATCCCTATGCAAGAGACTGTGGCAGCTCCACAAGAACCTCAGGTAGACAAAGAAATAGATAGGCAAAACATGATCAACTACCTGAGTGCACAGGTCTCTACTAGGCATCTGCACTTCTTCCCTTGTCCTTTGAGTACATTGAGTTTGAGTATCTCAAACATCTTGAACATCAAGTGCTCAAAGAACAAAAGGCAACAAAGAGAAAGATGGGGGAAGAGGACTTGGCCCTATGTCTCTATCTACAATGGATAAGCACATTAGGGTAATCAAGCAGTAGATCAAAAGTGGAGAGCTCATTGACTTACACTCCCCTCCAAGTCAAGCTCCTCCTGAAGTGGAGGTTAAGGTTGAACAACCTGAGACAACATAACCTGGACCTCCTGCTGAGTCTCAGCAAGCTTCATCTTCTGATCCATAACAGGGTCAAACTCCCTCTCCTTCTGAACCTGTGAGGGAGGAACACCCAACTGAGCAGGACAAGACTGATCAACAAGGTACTGCAGGCCAGTCTTCTCAGTTAAAGTCATCAAAGAGGAGGAAAAGGATGGATTCTAAACCAAACTCAAAGAAAAAGAAGAAGTCTGAATCATCCACCTCCAAGCCTCAGGGTGAATCAGATCAACCTAAGGAAGTGCATGAAGAGGCAGCCCCAACAACTCCAATTCAAGTGGCTCCTTTTGCATCTGAGAGATCCAGCTTATCCTGGACCTTCATAACTAATCTAGAAAGATGGCATATGATCAGAGATCAAGGTGGTGAAAATGTCTACACATGGCAAGACTTATTCAACCTACCTCTGCTTGATCTCTTTGAGATGAGAAGATACTATGAGAGTCTGAGTGATCCTGACCATCTAATAAAGAAGGGTATGGTCATCATCATAATGAGGACTGTCAACAGCTAAAGGTCTTCAAATGTTTTGTTAGCATCAGCCTAGGAGGAGTTTGTAAGGATTCCTATAAGTCTGATGCAGCCAAAACATCCAAAGTCTCTCTGCATGCATGCAATGAAGTCCAGAAGTAGAAATGCTTCGGAAGTTTTACACCATGCACTAGAAAATATTATAAGTGTAAAATCTTCCAAAGCCAATACCAACATCTTCCAAAGCCAAAAGTGAAGTCTTCTGAAGCTTCAAAGAGAAAGTCTTACGAAGCCAAAGAGTGAAGACAGATTTCTTCCGAAGACTTATAGATACATGCCTTTACTGATGTACTTTACCATAAAGCTGGACCACCTTTCCACTGCAACTCTGTCAGTCACCAACTTACATGAGTTGGTGAAAAGGTCCATGCTTTTGGTAACTGTACATTGAGGTCTTGAGTCTGAGCTTTCTACTTTATGTACTTTTCTCCTTTTTGTAATATATTAGGATGTAAGCTATGGCATGTTATAGTCACTAGTCAAAAGACAATCTGCCTTTTGACTCTACATTTGATTTTGTAGTTGTTTAGTCTTATGTATCTAGCTGGCCTTCAAAGTATGGCCGGCTGTACGATGTAGTATAAAGTATCTCAAGTACTTGTAACTTTCTTTCTATGCTTTGTAATACTTGTAAAAGAACTTGAGAAGCAATATACAGCATTCTTGAAAACCATACACTTGTGTTGTTTGCTATCTTGTTCTGTCTCACATGTTACTTGTGTTCTTAGTATCTTACTTATGAGTAACAGGTTCCCTATTTGATTTGTTAAATGTTCTAAAGAACTCTCCTCATTGTGTTGTTGTGTTGTAAGTGCATACCCTTAAACAGTCCTGCAAAGGGGTAGGGTCACAAATAGTAAGCTTAGCATTGAAAAGGTAAACATTATCAAAGAGCTTGGGTACAACTTACTGAGTGTATCCTAATTTTGGGATAAGAGACAAAACATCCTCTTCACTGATGAGGCATTGTTCTCAAGCCCGGGGTGGTCATTCCTCAAGAGCATATCCTGCTCAGAGCCCCCAGGTTAGGGAACATGTACAAGATGGATTTGTAAGAAACACCCCCTCAAGAGAAGTTTCTTGCTTTTTATCTAAAGCAAATAGTGATGCGTCTTTCCTTTGGCATAAAAGAATGTGCCATGTAAACTTTAAGAACATGAATTAATTAATTAAGAATGATTTGGTAACTGGAATGCCAAAGAAAGAGTTTACAAGTGATGATCACTTTGTTGCATGCCTGAAAGGAAGCAACACAAGATGTCTCACAAGCCAAAGGAAAAGAACTCCAACACCACACCCCTACACTTATTACACATGGATCTCTTTGGCCCCACCAGTGTAATGAGTCTAGGAAGCACCTCATACTGTTTGGTGATCACAGATGATTTCACAAGATTTACTTGGGTCTTCTTCCTTGGAACTAAGGATGAGACTTCTGAGATCTTAAAGAACTTCATTCTAAAATGTGATCACAAGGTCAAAACCATAAGAAGTGATCAAGAAACTGAATTCAAGAACCAAATCCTACATATTTTATGATGAAAAGGGTATTACAAGATAATTAGTGCTCCTAGGACTCCTCAGAAAACTGTTGTTATTGAGAGGAGAAACAGGAAACTTATTAAAGCTACAAGAACCATGTTATTAGACTCTAAACTGCCCATTACCTTCTGGGCAGAGGCAGTCAACACTGCTTGCTATGTTCAAAACAAAGTTTTAGTAGTTAAGACTCATGGTAACACTCCTTATGAGTTGTGGCACAAAAGGAGACCTTTTATTGGTTTTCTCATATTATTTGGATGTCCTTGCACCATCTTGAATACCAAATATCAAGTAGCCAAATTTGCTGAGAAATTAGATGATGGACACTTCATTGAATACTCTTCCCAAGCTAAGGCTTATAGAGTATACAATCTTAGAACTAGAGTAGTTGAAGAGTCAGCTGATATGACCTTCAATGAGCACACTCCTGGTGTGAAAGGTTTTGGTCCTGATTGGTTATTTGATCTTGATTTAGTAAGCAAATGTTTTAACAAATCTTGTGAGTATGTTTCAGGATCTGCAGGTAACCTATCAACAGGAGATCCTGACCCAAGATTTGAGCTGAGAAGTCCTCCCTAATTGCTAAGAAATATGTCGTCTTAGTCTGCCTATCCACAACTACCCAAATTGCGTCATGCCCCTTTAAGGTTCGAGGGACTTTTGTAATAAAGTCCATGGTGACGTGCTCCCATTTTCATTCGGGGATCTCGGGTTGTTGTAGTAGTCCTGAAGGTTTTTGATATTTCGCTTTAACCCTAGAACAGGATAAGCATTTTCCTACATAGGTGGCTATCTCCTTTTTCATGCCCGGCCACTAGTAATTTACCTTCAGGTTCTTGTACATTTTGTCACTCCCGGGGTGGATAGAATATTTAGTCTTATGGGCTTCATGTAACACTACTTCTCTCAATTCGCCCTATCTTGGAATCCATATTCTTCCATTCATCCTCATTATACCGTCATCTTGGGTACTTAATAGCTCCTTCGTTCTATTTAATTCTTCCTTGTTGTTGTTCTCTGTCTTTAAGGCGTCCGTTTGGGCCCTTCGTATTTGTTCCATTAGATTGATTCGGGCCTCCATTCGTAGCGCGCGAACTCGCAACGTTTTGCTCTCTCCTTCCTACTCAATGCATCGGCCACCACGTTTGCCTTTCCGGGGTGGTACCTAATCTCACAGTCATAGTCATTGAGTAGTTCTACCCATCTTCTCTGTCTCATGTTTAACATCTTCTTGTCAAGGATGTGTTGTAAACTCTTGTGATAAGTGAAGATCACACATTTTGTGCCGTATAGGTAGTGCCTCAAGATTTTTAGTGCAAGCACCACGGCTCCAAGTTCTAGATCATGTGTGGTGTAATTCTGCTCATGCACCTTTAGTTGTCGTGAGGCATACGCTATTACCTTATCCCTCTACATCAATACACATCCAAGTCCTTGTCGCGACGCATCTCAATATAATGTGAAGTCCTCTGTTCCTTCGGGTAGGGATAAAATAGGTGCACTGCACAGCTTCTGCTTTAATGTTTCAAAATCTTCTTGTTGTTGGGTTCCCTAATCGAATTTGGTGGTCTTTTGAGTTAAGTACGTTAATGGTCGGGTAATTCTTGAAGAGCTCTGAATGAACCGTCTATAGTAGCCAGCTAGTCCCAAGAATTGTCTTACTTCTATGGGTGTCTTAGGGGCTTCCCATTTCTTGATCGCCTCAAATTTAACCAGATAACCCTGGATTCCTTTTTCACTAACTATGTGGCCAAGAAACTGCACATCTCCTTTGAGAATTTTGCATATAGTTGTTCGCTCCGAAGCAGTTCAAGAATCATCCATAAGTGTTGTTTGTGCTCATCCTTGGTTTTGGAATATATCAAGATGTCGTCTATGAACACAATAACAAACTTGTCTAGGTATGGTTTGGACACCCTGTTCATGAGGTCCATGAACACAACAAGGGCGTTGGTTAATCCAAATGGCATTACGAGGAACTCGTAATGTCCATACCTAGTTCTGAATGCAGTTTTTGGTACATCTTCCTCCTTAATTCTTAGTTGATGATACCTTGACCTTGACTATTTTGGAGAAATATCGTGACCCTTGAAGTTGGTCAAACAGATCATCGATCCTTGGAAGCGGGTATCGGTTTTTTATTGTGACCTTATTCAGTTCCCGATAGTCGATACACATCCTTAGAGTTCCGTCTTCCTTTTCAACAAACAAGACTGGTGCTCCCCACGGTGAGAAGCTCGGTCTAATGAACCCTTTGTCCATTAGTTCTTGCAACTGGATCATTAGCTCTTGCATCTCCGAAGGGGCCAACCTATAAGGTGCCTTGGCTACGGGTGCTGCTCCTGGTACCAAATCGATTCGGAACTCAACTTGTCTTTGCGGTGGCAATCCCGTAATTCGTCAGGAAACACGTCTACAAACTCCAATACAACAGGGACATCTTCAAGCTGTTTCTCATCCCTGGTAGTCATCACATATGCTATATACGCGGCACATCCCTTACGTAGGCACTTGTTAGCTTTCATACATGATATAACATTCATTCCTTGCCTTGGTCTTTCCCCATAACTACGAGGGTTTTTCTTCCCAGTAGTGGTATTTTCAAAATCTTTTTATCGCACACTATTTCTGCTTTATACTTTGCCAGCCAATCCATTCCCACCACTATGTCAAACCCTCCTAACTCTACGGGTATTAGGTCTATGGGGAATTCATGCTCATCCAGATTTAATGTACATCTGGTTACAGCTTCGTCAACCTCAATTAGGGTTCCATTTGCTAACTCTATGGTATATGTGCTAGGTAGCTTAGAGGAATCTAGGTTAATTCTCGGTCTAAAATTTGTAGAAACAAAACTCTTATTTTCCCCAATATCAAATAATATGTATGCATAATGATTGTTAACCAGAAACGTACCAGTCACGACCTCCGATTCCTCTCTAGCAGCTTCGGCATTCATCACGAATGCTCTCCCCTTGGGGCGGCCAACCGCAGGCTTTTTAGCCCTAAGTTTGGGGCAATCAGGGCGGAGATGTCCAACTTCTCCACATTCATGACACCTCGCAGGCCCTGTGGTGGTGGATTTGCATTCCTTTGTGAAATGCCCCGGCCGGTTGCACTTGAAACATACGTTCACTTTAACTTCTTTCCCTTGGGGTCTCACTGCTAGCTTGGCTCGGCATTGCCCCACATGATGCAACCCACATTTCCCACAGAAGGGTTGTTTTCCCAAATACGGCTTCTTCTCCCCACTTGGCTTACTTCCGCTTGCTCTCCCACTAGGATTCCCACTAATAACCCTAAAATTATCCCACTTACTCTTAACTCATGTGTTATCCGATCCCTAGCTCCTTCACATCTGACTACCTCATCATTTAATGTTGCAGATATTTTCACGGTTTCTTGAACTGTCCTTGGTTTAGTAGCCTTCACCATACCTCTGATCTTTGGGTTAATATTTAGTAATTTCTAGTGTTTATTATAAGTGGGTTAATATTTAGTAATTTCTAGTGTTTATTATATAGTTATGTTTTTAGTTTTATTTAAGGTGTAAGTATTTGGTTAGTTAGGTTAGTTGTTATAAGTGAGTGTTATAAAAGTTCAAGTCTTTAATATTTATTTGGAGTAGGTTCATAAAACTTTTAAACTCTTACGGTTTAGATACATTTTTTCATTTATGGTGCCTTCGTAATTTATAAGTTAGGTTGATTAAGTTTTGATAAATGGTGTTAGCAATAACGATTGTCATGATTCCTCCATGGTGGTTTTAGGATTTTTAACATTTGATAGACTTACACACGCTAAATTTTTAGACCAAGTTTTCTTTATTACGTATTTTCGTTTTCTATGGTATTGGGCTCGTGGCCCATGAGGTCGGTTCATCATGCCCTATAATCCATTAATGGCCCATCGGCCCATATTGGTTTTGTGGGTCAAGCCCATTTAGTATTGGGGCCCAATAACCAACTTATAGTTTGATGGGCCTAAGCCCATTATGGTGTGTGTGTTCATGTCTAGGTGTTTGATCTTGCTGGGCCCATTACATGGGCTTCTGATGTGATCGGTGTGTGGCCCGTTATAATTCCTAAAAAATTTCCAGGCCCAAAAACCAGGGTTGTCACAAATCGGGAACACCGCCGCCATCAAATTTATCACGTGGTGAGTGGGTGTTTTCGGGGATTACTTAGTGTGTTGTTTGAGTGTTGATTGTGACCGTTAGTGTCACACCCCAACCTTAACAGCGGAAACGTCGAGATGTGAGGGTTAAGATTGTTCATAGCCACATAACACTACCAATAAATGTAAATATAATTAACCATAAGTTTTAAAATAAAATTACAACCAATAAGTCTCAAACAAAACAAACATATCATAAGTTCAAAATTCCAAGATTTAAAACATGTTCTTTATTTTCTAGGTCCAACCCTAGATGTGTCCATACTTCATATTCATACATCAACCTTGGGCATTTCCTGAAACATGTTAAAAATAAAGTCAACAATTGAATGTTGGTGAGTTTCCATGGGTTATACATACTTACATATAAAAGGTTAAAAGTAGCAATTGATGTCATCGGTTACGAATAATGAGAGTTTATAGATAATATAATGATACAATCAAACCTTGACAAAGATGGCCACAATAAGTTATAACGATTAGCTAAGTGTATTTGGTTCCCATGATGAACAAGCATACGTCATCAGGAGTTGGCAATAACCTCGGCTTTAGCACCAAATAGGCTTGTCATGCCCATAGATCTATGACGTCGCTAGGCTAGCAATAGTTAATAATTGTTTACACAAAATGTCTATCATATAAGGCTCACAATATTACAAATAACCATGACAAGATTAAAACAAATTGCTAGTGCATTTACAAGTATCAAGATGTTTACAAGTGCAAGTTTATAACGTTAACATGTTTCACCCCAAAAGGTATGAAATAAGGTAAAAGAAGGGCATGAAAACTCACATGTTGTATAAGATGAATCTTAAGAATAATAATAAGAATTTAAGTAGCGCTCCAACGATTCCTTTTTACAGGATACCTAAATGTATAAGTTCCAAGATTTAAGTTTAAAAACAAGATTAACGACTAAACGTGAACTAGGGGTTTCAATTGAAATTTGGGGTTTTGATAAATAAATAAAATTAAATAATAGAATCACTTATATTTTGATTCAATGAAAAAGAAGTATATCATTTAAGTATTTAATATAGAGAAAAGAAATTAGGTCATTCGTAATAATTGATAAAGTTTAAATATAAAATGTAAATAAACTTTTATAATCATTTGAAATAAACATGATTAAACAATACTTAAAAATAACATATTGACCAATAATAATTTATTAATTTAAACTTTTATTTAAAGTCCATTTAATAAGAAATAAAATAAAAATAACCTTTGTTATATTGTTTTATTAAAAGAATATATAAGTATTTAAATTTGAAAATTTACAGAAAATAATTTGGTGGTTTTAAAAATAATTAAAGTTTACAAAAATGATTTTTTATAATAACTAGAATTTTCTGTAATTAAATTGTTTAAAAAAAGGTTTTAAAAAAATAATGAGGGTGCCCGGGTTCGAACCCGGGACCTCAAAGTGGACAGGTAAGTGTGTTACCATTAGGCTGGGTGTCTATGCCTGCCAAGAAAATGGTTTTCAATTGTTAAAAGCATTAATTACTAGAAACCCTCAAATTCCATGAACCCTAACTTCGGATTTCATCAAATTGATCAACAATTCGTGTGTTTTAACCGAATTGAACTTAGGGCTTTTATTTGTAATTATCATATGAACATGATAATATGTGTGTTTACCCGGATTGAAGTCGAATCGATGATGAGCAAGACGAAGAACAGTCGCGACCAGGTTGCGTAGGGTTCGTGATGCAAGTGTTGTTAATAATGAAATTCGTTGTATATGAGGCTTCCAATGGTCTCGATGATCGAAAGCCCTTTATCAATTTCAGATGAAATCGATCGGGTGATGATGAACAATACGGTTGCAGACGCGATGGAGAGTGTGAATTGTTTGAGAGGTTCAAGTGTGTTTCAGATGGAATTAAGTTTGATAGTAGCTTAGGATTAGTTAAACGTTCGATTATGATCCGTTTAATTTGATTATTATTGGGTTTTAATGATTGAACGGCTCAACGATTAATGGTTACGGTTACTTGGGTTATTCGAGTTCATAACCGTTGTTTAAACCCAATTAATGTACATAACCGAGTTCGATTCGTGTTCGCGAACCGGTTGGAGAGGCTTGGGGTTACAATTCGAAGTAGTTAATCAATTTTGAGCATTGCCGGAACTCTGCTGGAGGTTGGCCGGAATGCCTGGCCGGATTTACGGGGGGTTGGGTTTGGGATTAAACAATTTTACATAATTGGTCCCTATAGTTTTCAGGGTTGTTATTTATGTATTAAACTTTGATTTAAAGTTTCCAAATTGACATAAATGCCCTCTTAACTTAATTAAGCTTTAAATTTTAAATATTTTTCTAACTTATTAATTGTTTAACTTTTATAAATTATTATTTATTATTATTATTATTATTATTATTATTATTATTATTATTATTTTTATTTTACTATTATTATTATTTTTATTATTATCACTTAAGTTAAGTTTTATAATAATAAGTAAAAGTTGTAATTACTATTTTTATTATTATTATTTAATAAATTAACTTTTAAATTAACAAAGTTACAAGGGTATACACCACAACCTCCACAATAACATTTTTACTCCTAACCTTTTCTACCAACTTTTTTCTCTCAATCTCCATCACAATATTGCTAATTATTTCAGCCCAAAAACACGAGACAGAGAAAAAATATAATTGACCTTGTAATTTCTAGTCATACTTTTTAGGTTTATCATTTTAATCTTTTTTCAAGGTTTATGAATGTAGTTTTATTTTTAGTGTAATCATTTATTAGTTAATGTATTTTTCTATTTTAAATTAATTTAGTATTTTGAAGTTTAAATTAATTTATTCATTAAGAAAAATGAAAAAAAGTAAAGAGGTCCAATGAGTGGAGTGGTGCTAATGATGGAGTGATATAAGAAAGGTTGAGGTGCAAGTGACATGACAACACAGAATTAGAGGCTCCCACTCACCATGGGTGGAGCACCCCTTATACCCTTATCAGGCAAGTTGACTTAACTTGTATTATTTATTTTGAACTGGAAGTTGAGCTTTTATTAACCTGATTCAACTAGTTAATTTAAAAGTTAACCTCATTTAAATTTTGATAATTGGTTGGTGTAAATTTTACATAAAAGTTAAAGAAGAACATCTAATTATAAAATCCCAAATAACAAAGATACAAGAAAACATAACGATGAAAATTTATATGAGACAAATTGATTCACGTTGAATTACGAGCAGAAATTTGTGAATTAAGATTTCTACTTTGAAAATTAACACAGGCATACGGGTATACATTTGTGAAAGGAAAATTGTCATAGTTGATTAGCTCATGCTCACATGTAACACCATTTCCCTCACTTGTGAATAGCAAACTAGATTGGCCACAACAAGGCTCAATATTTTTAAAACGATTTTACCCTAAAC